>OZ024863.1:26616496-26938996 GCA_964017155.1 Oasisia sp. SBJ-2009
TATATATATATATATATATATATATATATATATGCATATATACATATATGTTTATATATGTAAATAACACATATAGTATGTCATAATCTTTATATTATGAAGTACTATGTATTTGATATATTATTGGCACTATCAATAATACCGTTACCTACGATATTACTGGAGGAGTAAATGTTACTGGCTGTTTTAGAAACCAAGTTTTTAGTTTTGTCTAAGTTAACAGACACAGTGTTAAGTTTTAGTCATTCATTACCTATTCCTAGTTCTGTATTTAACGCATCGTCTACGTTTCGATATTGTTCATTACGTTGCAAATGAATCAAGAGTACCTAACCGTACAGAAAATAATTTTTTCACTGGCCTTGGCAAAGTCAATAATGTATATAATAAACAACAGTGGGCCTAACATCGAGCCTTGAGATACGCCGATTGAACTATCATGTATTTCAGATTTTTCGTTCTCTACTTCAACATACCTCTTTTTGTTAGTTAAATAATTTCTAATTAAACTTAATACTACTCCACTAACGCCATACTATGTTGTCTAGTAATATCCTATAATCCAAAGTAGCAAAGGCTTTTGAAAAAAACAGCTAATATTTGTGGGAATTCCATGTCTATCCATGTGTTATTACTATCACATCAATGAATTGAAGGCCAGCGAATTCAGTTCAATTCGGGATGCTAGATTTTACATCCTAGACGCATGGAAACGTACACATAATAGCGTTTATTATGGTCTAGTTACCACTTTTTTAAGTGATGTATAATATGTATCCAAACATGCACAGTAACGTATATGCAATTCTAGCCAATATTGTGCATCATATTTAGATTATAAATTTATTTGGGAATAACCCATCTCTAAATAGTGTTACTAATTGTATAGAGTTTGTGTATGCACAGCATCTAGATACTGTGCACACATATTTTGATATGGTATTTATAAATTCACCAATATATATATATATATATATTCGGTGTGTCCAACTGGACGTGTGCGTTTCAGTAACATATTGCCTTTAACCTGGTTGTTTATTTCCGAATCAGTTCGTTTGATATTTTTGTGTCGAAGCAAGCGATAGTATAGAACGGTGAAAGATTTGATAGACATAATTTTTGAGTTCATGTTGCATCGTTCAGGGGATATACATCACGTAATATTTGAGAGGGTTTCCTTTTAGCGTCATATTATTCAAATTAGACAACTGTCCTACGGCCAATCAATTTGCTTGCTATGTTCACAATGCGTGCGAACTTTATTTGTATTGGTCATATTGCCGTGCCATGTAAATAAGTATTTAAATATCGAAATGTTTTCTATCAAATCTCAGTAGATAAGATAAATGAAATTGCTGACTGACGTATGTCAAAGCTTTGATCTAATAAAGCAGGGCAGACAGCGGATAGTTGTCATACTTTTTCGAATTTTCCCTATTTTATTCTTTATAATAAATGTTACCTTGAGCATTATTGTTATTAAGATTAGTTGCAATCTATAATTCATGTACGAATATTAATATCGATGTACCCTTATTAAAAATAGTATTTTTTTATTCAAAAAGGTTCTCTTTTGTGAGTCTACGCGACACCCTGTTTGGTTGTCTCACACAATGTGGGTGTGTTTGTCACAAAATGTTATAAGCTAAGCTAAATTGTTATTAAGTAGCTAAACGCTATATAAAAAAGTGTCACGTTAAGCGTAATTAATCAATTTTACTCACACGCTACGTCAATAAAATGTTTGTTGGAATCGTAGACCATTTCAGGAAGACATATTTGGACATGAATAGGATAGGTACCCATTGTATGAATCTAACCAAAACGGTTTATAAAATACTGATCATAACGTAAGTATTCTATATTACAATTTAGTCAACCACAACTAAAATCATAATAACGTATATATATACTTTACTTTACATACACAAAACGAAAGATGTCGCAAGCGCTTCAATATTCAGTTGCGGAAACAAAAATTACAAATGGGGATTCATATTTACTAAACGATCATTGCAGTGTTCTCGCTTTCTAGGAGATGCACTACTTGCTTTGTGACAACCAATCCGTGTGATAACCAACCCCGGTTTCACTTATCCAGGTACTTGAAGCTAACGAGTATTCCGACTTATCTGACAAGTTAGAAATCAGTTTGCTAGCGTATTGCTAGCAAACTGATTTCTAACTTGTTTCTAATTTCGTTCGTATAAATCGAGAACAAAACTAGAGAAATAACTCTTCCTTGCGAAGCTCCGGAATGATTCCGTCCGATAGCACGGGTCTTTTCACAGACAGGCGATAAGTCCTACATAGACAATCACATCGAAACTGCCTACTCCATAGAAGATTTACATCAACATTCAATATGAACGACAAATTTGCAAGACGCGTTGCGCCATTTTACTCACCTTCGAATGGAAATTGTTCTTCTCTTTGTTTATTTCGTGTAACTTGGTCTCTTTCCTACATCGCTGACGTGAAGATACCTTAGGCATGGAGTAGCTCGCCAATACTGGTATTGCCCGCCAACATCTTCATATACTCATGTTTTCCCGCCTCGGCGCCTCCCAATACCACGACCACGTGTTCCCGTTCCCGCGGTCTTTTTTGGTGTCTTTCCATTATCACGTCTGCGTGCCGAAAGCGTTCCCATATTTTTCTGCATACTCTACGTCCACTCTTTATTGTAGACTACTCATATTCGGCATTGTTAAGATAGATCGGACGTTGGGGTAGACTACCATAAAGCGCGAACTTGTGAGTACAAGGGTATTACTCGGACGCCATAGTAGGCTACTCATCGCAAAATGGGAATTCTTCTCCTCACTGCTAGTTTCTCTTTTCATATACCAAGACATAAACTTTATATATATATATATATATATACATATGTATATATATATATATGTATATATATGTATATATATATGTATATATATATATATATATATATATATATATATATATATATATATATATATATATATATATATATATGCATAAATAAATACCCGGACAGACAAATACATTCGGGTAATTGAAATGACAAAGGTCATAGAAGTGATATCTTGTGCAGTTTGGCCATTTGGCCTATTTCATCTATTTGTCATCTATATATATATATATATATATATATATATATATATATATATATATATATATATATATATATATATATATATATATATATATATATTCTCGATACAATTATATATGCACATATATTTGACTTATTTCGTCTACTTTTCATCTATTATATATATATACATATATATATATAATATATATATATATATATATATATATATAATAGATGAAAAATAGACGAAATAGGCCAGATTGATCGAGAATACATCTTACGAGAATATGTGGACACGAAAGTGTCAACAAACTACGTAATAAAACCTTAATAAAACATTCTTTAATCAACCATTTCTTAACCTGGCTTTCAAACTAGCATCGAACCGGCGAACACCAAGCCTGCGGCATTAGATACCCTAACATTACAACAAACCGTCATTCGTAAATGGTGCGAGAATGTATAACGTGGTGCGAAAATGTATAACCCAAAATCCTGACCTGACAAATCTAACTTCAGGTTTGGAATCAACATATTGGATTTAATCTAAAAAGATTACTACTACCCATTAGTAAACATGGCAGTATTGCGAAATAGGCGACAGAAAAAATGGACTAAGTGCAAGAAATCAACATGAAATCCACGAAAACGACTAAGTCCTACGTGAAATATGTACGTTATTACATTAACGGGCGAAAGTTATTACATTATCAGGCAAGAGGAGTTTATTACATTAACGGGCGAAAATTATTACATTATCGGGTAACAAGTTTATTACATTATCAGTTGATTTTATTACATTAACGGGCGGTTATTACATTATCGGTTGATTTTATTACATTATCGGGTAGTTATTACATTAACGGGCGATTATTACATTATCGGTTGTAACAAAGCTTAAAACGACAGCGACAAGTACTCAGTCATTAGTCGATCCTGTCAAGATAGAAGCCTGACTCAACTAGGCATAACCTTCTGTCTCAAGACAATTCGGCGATAACGGACTACCTAAGTCTGACTTAGACTTAGCCTAAGACACAGCAATGCAACGACGATGAAGGACAAAACCCGACCAAATACACCACCTCATCATTAACACCGCCGTCATCGACATCGACATCGTCATCATCTAACCCTGAACAAGCTCGACACCACTATTAGAGTGCAATATAATTTGAGAACGGCTAAAGTGGTTCTCTTGGCTATGGTGAAAAAGATGGCCATTTTTATCCTGTCACAGTTGACCTATTCCGACACACACACCGTCTTGTTTACCTGATTGCCAAAGGCAAAGCCAAAGGCCTACGGCTACACAACACGCGACACTTGTAGCGTTTATATTTCCCGGTTATAAACTATCCAGATGACGTTTCTGCGCCTGCGCGATAAACATCAAATCATCAATATCATATCAACAAAACATTTATGGAAAAATACGACGGACTATTCATTAGGACGTATAAAACCTTTCAGCAACGTCATTTGTCGCAAATTAACACGAAGATGTGGGGAGCGGTGGTCACGTGGTAGAACGCCGGACTGTCAATCGAGGGGACGGTGGTTTAATCCCACCTGCCGCCGTTTCGAAACTTAGGCAATTTCGTTTACCCCACATTTGCCTGTGTCTTTCGGAAGAGACACTAAAAGTCAGTAGTCCCTTCAATCTGGTGTCTATGCCAGGGGAAGTGAAACCCTTACAAAAAAGAGCCAATGGTATACCATTGAATACCATTGAATACCATTCAGCATCAACGATATTTCAGCAGGACTCAGTGGTAGGGGAAGTAGGGGCATGTCCGCACACTTAAGGTGAAACAAGCTATAGATAATGCACTGTGTGTGCTAAGAGGGTGATATTTAGTATTCAGAATGACCAATCATATTACTTTGTTGTTAGTTAGTTAAGAAATCGCATATCCCATCAGATATTTAAATATTTGGTCAAATGTAGAGGCATAGCTTTGTGCGGACATGCCCCAAGGTACGGGGCATAGCCGCACACTGTGTGCGGTTATGCCCCAGGAATGGCGAAACAACAGCTGGTCTCACAGAGCTGACCATTAACTGCAGTAATAATGTGTTTTGGTATGTGTACACTATTGACACATGCATTACTATAACAAAAACACCAGAGAACACAAATCAACAGTTTCAAGTTTTCATATATACGTAAAGTTTAGAAAATACAGTGGCCTTGAATCATAGTCCACGTTTATTCCTCCTTGAGAGTCAAAGCAAACAACAACAGGATTTTGTAACGGGGAAAGTCAAAGTTTACAACCCAGCTTGTCTGAAGCCTTCTAGCTAAAACAGCATAGTAAAGCGCAAAGTCAAACTAAAAACTCAGTTTGTCGGGCCGTGTGAGCATGGCTTTGTATGGACTAACGCGTACGGGCAAAGTTCTATATTATAGATTATACATCATTTGTCATCTTGGTTATTTTAGTCTATGAGCAATGATCAATAATTATTAAGCTTTATTTCTTTAACGGACTTAATGATAATGATACACAACATGGAAAATGTGACGTCAGCACGATATATAGCCTATTTACACATTGACGAAGCGATGAATGATATAATAAGTTTGATAATATTAAATAATTATATAATAATCATCATATACTATCTCACATCAAAGTTTCCTATAATATTTGTGGTAAGCAACTGAAGTATCTAAATATGTATCTAAGTAGACTACATTATAATTATAAGCACCAATGCACGAAATACGTCTGCACAGCGGCTGGGGCATGACCGCACAGGCCTGTGTGAACATGCCCCACGCATCCAACACGTGAATAATTCTGAATTGCGCGAAAATGCTACTTATGAAAGTATCCTTTATTTCACACATCATAAAACATTAAAATGCAATTTGGAATTATGAAAGAAAATGTATATGCACGTCTTACAATTAAAGTAATACACATAACAGCATAGGAGTAAAATTACATCAGTGTTTACGAAAATAACAGTTTATGTCATAACTTTTTAATTATTCACTTCTATCAAAAGGTATATGCACGTGGTTGATTTGGGGGTTAGACGATGCCGCTTAGCATAATTCTACTAACCAGATGTTACGCGATGCGCAAATAATAGGGTGTGCGGACATGCCTCAGTATGCGGATATGCCCCTACTTCCCCTACTCTCAACAGTAATTTAAGATACCATTCAATACCACTGAACGGTACACAGAATCCAAAATATCATTCAAAAAAACATTCAGATACCATTCAAATACCGTTGGCCATTACACCCCCTAGGACCATTCAATGGTATTTGAATGGTATTTTTTTGTAAGGGTTAAGATCCCACCCAGGGGGTACAAATGTGTAACCTGTAGTGAACTCACTAATTCTAGAGAAAAACTCCTGCGTTAGCGGTTAGTCCAAGTTTAGGCTGTTTGGAGAAAACCACCTAAGAACCTAGGAACTAGGCAAACAAGTGTTAAGGCATGTTTTGATAGCAAGCGCAAATCACGTGATTGCAGTGCGCCATAATCCGTGACAGTGGATTAAACAAACGTAAGTTTAACGAAATTTTAAGCAACTCTTCATAATAATAACCAAAAGAAAGTTAACGAACAGCCCCATTTATACCATAATGCTGCACATTGATTGTTTCACATTTATCGCGCTTGCGCAGAAACGTCACCCGGATAGTTTATGACGCCCAGAAAAATGTAAACGCGACACCGCTGCCTTTCATCCTGCCGAAAACATGGTCTTTTCTAGCAGACTAACTCACTCACAACATTCGGTGTTTCACGCAGTCCACGCTCTCCACAATGCCGACACAATGGGAGTTACAGTGCGCCTTGGCCTACTAATAACAGAAAAGGTCGCACGTGAATTGTACAACTGTAGCGATTATAAGACAATGATTGTATTGGCTACTGCTATAATATCCTACGTTTGTCAATATATTGATAAACATAACAGAAAGTGACGAAAACCGACTAAGTATGTTATAAAGTCTATACTAAGTATCAACTAACATGATAAAATCCATCTATATAAATTAATGTCCAGTCGTATAGCTACACTAGCTGTAGTACAATAAAAATGTCTGACACGAAAACAGGATACAGACGACAACACAATGTCATGAAACCTTTTTATTAATCATTCGACATTACATAATTGTCATTGAATTCATCATCATTATTACAACAATTTGCCTACCCAAATGAATGTAAAACACATTCAAACATACCGTATACACTGCGGCTATCATGAAACATTTGTCCAACCCATGAAATAATAAAAAAAGATAAAAAAGACATGTCACCAATTAATGATTAACAATTACATTTGGAAACGAGAAAAATATGTGCAAATCTTATATTGGACGTGAAACGTGGCATAAAAAGAATGATGGTACAATATGTAGTAGCCAATTAAGCTTTCTATGACTATGCAGTGAAACGCCAATAGTCAGGCAGTAAATTTGCAAGTTTGCAGTATTAAAAACAACACACAGATGAGGTGTACGCCGTGCATAGCCATAGTGGCAATAAAAGGATGCATTTTGTTTTACAACAAGCACTTTTGCACTCATGGACTTCATTGCACATTTTTGCAGCAAACACTCACTGGCTTGTATACAGTCTCCTCAAACACATCTATAGTGTATTTGGTCTGTAAACAGTGTCCACAAACATATATAGTGTAAACATGTATATGCATCAAATATACATGATCACATATACATGTATGGTATAAAGATCATTCAAAGAATAATATAAGCCCGCTGAAAGTGGAATAAACACTATATATATATCACTGTACCAAACATAAAGCTGATTACATAAACAGATATGTAGACAGTTCTCTGAACACTTAATCATTCTTGCTTAGCAAATATACATACATTTTCTACCTACAAGACAGTACTACGTAGCAAAAACATTTTGTGCAACAAACTACATTCAATCCATCACATTTGAGCGTATCTGACATTGGAAGACATTTGCTACATTGTGTATTAAGCAAGTTCATGGAATGAGCAAAACCACAAACACCTAGGAACCTTTCACTAGCATTCACATGAGCTCATGAGCTTCATTTTGGTCTCCTTACCTTACCAACATCTACTGACAATTTCACCAAGATAAAGAGCTCTTAAGACAAATTTGTCCTTAAACAAAATCCGTTGTTAAATTAAATGAGTTTTTTTTTCAAAACGCAAATATCCAGTGCCATATTACTGTGGACACTATTGCCACACACACCAGTGACAATGTCCGGCTGGCACTCTGGTATGGACAGTTTTCAGGTATTCAAGATCACTGTTAAGGACTAAAACTGTTTTTAAAATGCAAACTCAGATTTAAATCCTCTTAATAATGTGAAATGGGCCCCAGATCGCTTCAGGACACTTTCACCAGTGGTGGCGTCATAGAAATAGTGTCCTCAGTGATACAAAAGCATTGGTTTACATCAAAAAATTCTGCTTAGATTTAACAATGAAACCTGTGTAAAGATGGGTTTTTCTTACACAAAACAGTCCTGATAGGCAACTCATCTTAGGCAAGGCTGGCATCTTACTACATGGTACATAACTCAGAAGACGGTGAGTATCACAGTACAAGATGTAACATCATTCAGCAAAATGTGAATATCCATAAATAAATAATTATTCATGTGCTTCAAGACAAACCTGCTGTTTGCTAAAGTAAATTTGTTTGAAGAAGCAGCCAAAGGTGGGTCACATCTACATCTCATCCACCACAAACATGTGAACATCGGACAATTATATACATTCATTCTTGTGGACTGCCATGATAACAGCTGTCTGTTTCACTGACAAAAATGGAACAACTCGCATCAATTAGGATTTCATCAACCGCACAAAGGAGAATCATTTCAACAACCAGCTCAGGCCTCAGGCACATAAATAGCACATGCTCAAGTTATCATAACATTTTCACAAAAGACCAATTTGTATTTCTCTAATAGAGACATCAGCAATGCAAATGTTTGCAAAAAGCTTGCTACTTATGTCATGCCAGTGGCACATAATTACATGAGCTAAATATGGGTGTACAAAACAATATTAGTGTAAAATCATATTGGAAGCACTGATCAATACCACATGATGAATCCCGCATCATGTAGGCCCACAGCAGCATGTTTGCAAATGTTAGTAGAATAACTCCTAAAAGGTCTACAAGTCATAGCAGGGAAACCATTGACATTATTTTGTAGACTAGGAAATATATCCTTTTGTGCAAGTTGATCAATAATTACATTTCGGCTGATCATAATCCATCCACATTCTCAACTGATGCATCATTTAATCTATGTTTGTATGCATGTAATATTTGTGAATATTCCTATAAAAATATACTTTCTAAATAGTTCATGTATGGATATATGAACATCTTGGTTGCTCTATGTGTGCGTGCGTGCGTGCTTGCATGCATGCGTGCATGCGTGCATGCCGTTTACTATTTGATTCAACTCGCAACATACAAAAAGTGCTGAGCATCTTTTCAGCAAGTATCAAAATTCAACCTTCTAAAAGATAAAATGCAAATGTGACTTACGTTTCATGTTAATTGTGAACCATCAATTACAAAAAGTTGCATCGATGTGTCTATATGGGTGTAAGCATGCATGTATATATGTAATTGATTGTGAGTGAATGTGTGATTGTGTGTGTATGTAAGTTTGTATGCATGTCATCACATAATTGTTTCTATCAATACATAACTTATGTACGACCCCATGTAAGACATCCATCTAACAGCATCACATTCTGTCCTGAAGAGCTTCACGACAAACTCAAATATATGCCAATTCAGATGACATTTTTACTAGCCAAAATCTAAATAACTATACAATAAAATACTTTGGCCCATGCTGTCAGTACCCCCTGGTAGTTTGTTTCCCCAAAGTATTCCAACAACACGTACAAGTTGTTATTAGTACAAAGCACTGAAAGTTAATTTTTTTAATAATACAAATGGATATAGCATTTTCCGCAAAGAAACCTTTCACATGTATATATAGCTTCTGAATGGTCCCTCTACATTACAGACAAGCACATTAGTTCCCCTTCTATACAGGCCACAGTGACTGAGGTATCTGTGTGCGTGTGAGAACGGCCTCTCCTGTGTTGATGTCCGTCAAAAACTGCAGTCCTGTTAGTAGTTCGATGTCGCGTATACGAGCCAGGTTGTCAGCTAGATACGTGTGGGAACTCTGAAAGAAAGATAGGTAGAGGTCAACTCTTACATAGTGCAGTATCCAGGCCTCAGGAAAAAGCAAAGCAATTTACATCTTACATCAACTCAACTTCTCTAGGAAGCATTCAGCCATGCTGCAATTAATGATTCACAAATATCCACCACTGCCTGTATGTAGCCAGGAACTCATTCCTATAGAAGAGTGAACTTGAGCAACGCAGAGTGAATGAACACTGAGCCATGTGCCACTACGACTCACCCTTAAACACTGTTGGGACCGGTGCAGCTCATGTGGAGAACCCATCGTTATAGAAACATAGTTGTTGTTAGATGTATGGAGCTTTTTCAAAAAGTACAAAATGCACCCATGTCGGAGAGGACACTATATTTTCCAATACCAATGAAAGTGCTGTGGTGGCACGTTTTGGTGTTGTCATTTTTCAGAAGATTGCTATTAAAAAGTGACATTGATTCTAACTTCTCAGAGCAAAACCGGGCTAATGAGCTCATAGAAATGTTAGTAAAACAGACCCCACGTCAAACAGTGATACTGACGTACTTTCTACTTTCTGAGACACCAACAGAGATATCACAGTTTGTTAGTAAACTGTATCTTTTACTTGACCTTCAGTAAATTACACACGCACGCACGCACGCACGCACGCACGCACGCACGCACGCACGCACGCACGCACGCACGCACGCACGCAGACACACGCACATATCCTCCATCGCTCTTTCTCCGTCCTCTGTCTTCCTTTCTGCCCATTCTGGTCTGTCCCTCATTACCATTCTCTCCCTCCTCCCATCTCCCTCCCCCTCCCCTTTCCTCCCTGCCTCCCTCCTCCTCCTACTACCCACCATGCAGTTGGTGATATTGGAGACATGTGGTAGGATGAAGGCCTGTTGGTGGTAGCTTGTGTCCGTACAGTTGAGAGTGTCACATCGCAGGGCAACCAGGAAGTAGTGGCTCGGAACAGGCACAGTCGAATTCTCTACAAACCTTCACAACAGACAACACCATTTATTACTTCCACAGGAGTCTGACTGCAGGATCCACTTGGCTCCTCAGTGATCTTGGGACCGTTTCAATAAAGTAAAGAGCTCTTAAGGGAAAATCATCATCGTTAAAGAAAATCCATTGTTAAATTTAATGAGTTTAAAAAATGCCAATATCCATTGCCAGAACACTGAGGGGATTATTTTCATGACACACGAATGACAATGTGTTTCAGTGTGTCATGTTTTGATAGTTTTCAGGTATTCAAAATCACTTAATGATTGAAATTTATTTTAATGTGCAAAATCGTGGCTTAAGAGCTCTTAACAATGTTAGTGAAATGGGATTCCAAATCTTCTTCATAAGCAAGTATTATATTATATTATTATTATAGTTACCAGTTCCAGTAGGTAGTGCTAACAGACCATACTACTTACATGATATTGCCTGGGTAGATCAAAATTTGTCTGGATGATTTTAAGTGATTTGATCAAATCTAGTATTAACAGCTTATCATTTAAAGAGGTGTGACTTGACATTTGTACCATTTATATAAATGAATTTACTTCATCTCTGTAGATGTCTGGATAAATCATCCTGCCTATCTGCATACAAAACGTGTAAATGAAAAGACCTTTTCAGGGCTTCATTTTACAATATACAGAAACCTTGTACACTACACGGTACTTCACTATCAAAATCATCCTTGGGAGTGGGGAAAGTGACCTGAATTGAGAGGTGACTGTATTAGTAGGACTGAGTTCCTGTACTTTGTTGCTCTGATAAATATCCATGGGTGGCCTTAATTGGCAGGTGGCTATAATACCATTCTACCATCAACTCTGCAATGTGTGTCTCTTACATTGTAGTACTAACATCTGGCTGACATATGACAATATTCTCTCAGAAATAAGAGTGTGACTCTGTACAACCGTGACAGTAACCACACTAGAGGGTGAGCTGCACACAGGGTGACAACATCTCACCGCGTGATGTTCTCATCCATTCTGCCATCCATGTCGTAGTCAAACACTGGCCCAACTATCACTTGCATGCTCACGGCTGCCTTTGTCCAGCCCCGTATCAGTTGCATGAGATCACTCCATATGCCTGGAATACAACAGGTCAGATGTCAACCAATGAGATCACTCCACATGACTGGCACACAACAGGTCAGTGGGCAGCCAATCAGACCACTCTATAAAAATGGCATACAACAGGTTAGAGGTCAACCAGTGAGTTCACTCCATATTGGTTTTTTTTATGAAATACAAAATGTCCCAACCAATCAGCACTCTGGGACCGATTACAAAAAACATACATGACATTATGAATAATAAATTAACATCCATCTATTGTGCAGACTGAACCCTATAATTGGCCAGAAACAAAATGTTTTGAAAACATGAACACAAAACGTTTCTTTTGATTCGTTGTAGATTAAATTAATTCCAGAAAGTTCAGACCATGACATGGAAACGATCTAGAAGATAAACATTAGTACATCTCCCATACACACACTAGCTCAATAAATTAGACTGGAAACATTTCTTTTACCAGTTTTGAATCCTTGGTACATTGCCACAACATTAGACAAGATGAGTGCGTCGGTAACTGTGACATTGCTTGAACTAAATTCTGAAACAGGAATCAGGAATACATGACAAATGAATAGTTTCACAATTATAACATTTATCACATATAGGCGAGCGGCAAATTGCGGTTGCGGTTAACTCTGCGGTTAACTCTGCTCACCTCGGCATTATTGCGAATCAATTTTCTTTTGAAACTACTTACCATTTGAACATGTTGCAGGTGGAATTTTTTTTATTGAAAAGATTGTTCCCAGCTTAATAAAGTAACTTAACACAACTTGGCTGGCAGTAAATCTTCAACAAGAATGTGGTAGTCATAAGAACATAATATTAAAAAAGCCTAGGAGCTGGCACCCTTGTTTTAATATTAAATGATAGTATGTGGTTCATAAATATATTGTTTGTGAGCCTGATTTATAATTCATGAATTGTGCACTATAACATACCCATGATATTAGGCGAGCGGCAAAACCACCAAACAGACCGATTTAAATGGCCCCCCATACACACACCTAAATGTTATATCATTGGAAAGCCCTGCATCTCCCCGTCATAAATAGGCCTGTCGTAGAGTTGCCAAGTGGTGCAGTTAGCGGTAATTCAAGGTCAAACAAGGTCACCGTCAAACGTTCAATTTTTGAAACTGCACGCTTCAGAAAACGTCTTGATATTTAATTGGCTGTATTGCTACTTTATTTCATGAGAAAATGGTCAAGCCATACATTGTTTAAAAGCACATTATCTCTGCTTCAAAACAGTATAAAGAATTTTGCTGTATCATGGAAATATAGAACTAACGACACGCTCGAACAAGGTCACCCATAAAATGTCAGATATTACAAAGTTGACAATGCAGCGAACATCATAAAGTTATACTGGTTGCGCATCTACTTCAAGATTATGGAGATGTCATATACTGTGTGAAAGACCAATTTCTCTCCGTCATAATGCGGTATCACGTGGCTTTGGGAGGTGAAGCAGTGTGTGGGGAGCGGCGTTCAATAGGAGTCACCGTAAATCTATGATTGTTGGAAATTGCGCCATCACGCAAGCTAGTGTATGTCATTGTGTCATTCTGTGACTTTTTCATATAGATTTTAAATAATTGTGGCTTTTTTCACTTATTTTGACCCAAAAGGACTGGAATAAAACTGTTTCCATTTTACCGTCCACTTTTTCGTGGAAAAATTCAAGATGGCCGCCACCGGTCACCAAAAGTCTTATAATAGCTATATCTTTGGCATTAAACGGTATAGAAACTTGAACTCGGAGTCGTTTTATATGTTTTGAAGTATGATGAATCCAATGCAACCATTATTTTGATGAAAATAAAACGAAGTTATACCAGCAATATGGGTGTTAAAATAGCAATTAAACGTTAGATCCAAAATTCGTCTACAAGATGACTCTCCTCTTCACTCTGGCCCTGTTTGTCAAGAATGTTGGTGCATGTCTATTCAGCTGCATCATATTTGCACATCTGTTTGAACATGTGCCATCTTACCTGCATCAGGTAGGAAGTAGGGTAGTAAACAGGACCTGTTCATAGCCACATAGCACCAGATTTGATGGATACATTCCAACCCCAAAGCCACCAAGGGGGCTGATCACATCGTCGGAAACGTTCAGGAACATCTTGAAGTATGTAGGTTTTCGCTTTCCCTATGTTCTGTGTCCATTGATGTCTGCTCCAATAAGTGTATGGGACTCTGATAGAGCTGCTTGTCTTGTTAGGATCCAGGGCATCGTAGATAGGCTTGAGTTTGACAGGGCATCACTTAGCTCCTGTACCCATCATCACGACGCTCTCTGCGCTGAGTTCTGGAACTCTGCGCAACGTCAACCAAAGTGCATCTGTATCACTGAAATAAATGTGTACAATGATACCTAGATCACCCAGTCTTACAGCTGCATATGTATCTGCATGCCTTTGTATCCTTGCTATTCAGGAATTACTTTAGATCTGGGTGGGTGTGTTATCATCGACCTTGTTGCCCGGGTCAGAAGATATGCCAGCTGTTCTTAGTTGCCTCGTATGATCTTTCAGCGAATTGGTGCTGTAGTCATCAAAGAGTAAGTATGCCTCGCAGTAGCCGAAAGGTTTGCTGTTAATGGCGCGAATAAAGAATGCTGAAAGGCCTTGACATTTATCAATGTGACCTTTGTGAACAATAAATTCATGCACAACAGCCATGCCATCGAAAATGAGTGTACATAGTTCCCAGCGTGTTCCTCCATGTTCTGTTGCACTCCCCCGGCAGTTTGAGTTACGCATTGTATGACACTTTGTATGGAATGCCAACTTCAGACTTTGAGAGGACTTCTGGAGGTTTCTGGCTTCTCCACTGGTCGCAGCACTGTGACATGCCAAACATTAAGGGAGCCTGAATCTCACCCAGATGTACTCATCAACCTATCTACTGGGCTACACAGGATGTACAAAATTCGCTCCTGAACATTGTATGTGCTGGAGAGAAAAGGTTGCAGAGATTTGTGCATGGCACACTTGAATCAGGTGAATTATGCAGCTTCTACAGCCCCATCAAAAAGTTGGGGATGAAAACATTTGCTGACATGGCAACAAATAACAAGTTCTAGTGTGGCAAGGGAGGTCTTGTGACAGCAGCTATTAGTCCGGAGATAGTGTTCTGCAGAGCCCTGTCGTTGGCGAGGTGCAGAGATGACATTTCAATGGCCACCGTTCTCTGCCATTTTGCATGCTGATGGTACAATGCGGAAAACTAACAAAGCGGAACTGGGTCATCAACAGGAAAGCTCAAGTCGAGAGCGAGGGTGTATATTAGGGATGCCACGACCGTTATTCAAATGATGGGGGGTACCAATTCAATTCATTTGACTCATTATCCTTGTCATACTTCAAACAACTTCTGATAGGATTTCAGAAAGCTGACACGGTTGTGGAAGTGTTTGATAGATATGATGACCACAACTCTGTGAAGAACTGCTGAACTACACACAGAGGTACACATATAGTGATGGTCAAACAATGTCATCGTCGATTTGTCAATATTCAAAATTGCACCAGACCAAAATCATTATACAATTGCCATGTACTCAACGCAACACCATAATGTGACTGTAAAGTGAGCTTTTTGGCTTTCTTTTTTGGCAAATTATTTATTCATCACGAAGGATTGTACATATGTAAGTCGATTTGGTGCGGCGACTAGAAACATTCTACCCACCTATAATGCACAGTCATCCTCGTCATCGTCACGTAGAATGTCTAGGTTGTTAACTGAATGTGGATTTTCACAGTTTTCTTTGCCATGACATGTGCACAGCTCCGTGCAACACAAACTGTTCTGACTGGATGAACATTTGTTTGTGCAGCGAATTCTACTTGTGCATGAGCAGGTGAGACTAACAAAGTCCTAACAAGACAAGCAGCTCTACCAGGGTTTCATACACTTATTGGAGCAGACATCAATGGACACAGAACACAGGGAACACGAAAACCTACATAATTCAAAAAGTTTCCGGCGATGTGATCAACATTCTGGACAAAGAGGGTCAGAGTGAAGAGGAGAGTCATCTTACAGACGAATTTTGGATCTAACGTTTAATGGCTATGTTAACATCCATATTGCTAGTATAACTTCATTTTATTTTCATCAAAATAAGGGTTGCATTGGATTCATCATACTTCAAAACATATAACACGATTCCGTGTTCAAGTTTCAATACTGTTTATTGCCAAAGATATAGCGATTGTAAGACTTTTGGTGACCGATGACGGCCATCTTGAATTTCTCCACGAAAAAGTGGACGGAAAAAATTGGAAACAGTTTTTTAAGTCCTTTTGGGTCAACATAAGTGAAAAACCACAATCATTTAAAATCTATATGAAAAGTTACTGGACATATATTTGCTACATAATTGCGTATAATATATTACGGTCATTTTAACGCATTTTTGGCTAGCATAGCTAGCTTCATTTTTTTTAAATCATCAAAATAATAGTTGCATTGGATTCCTCATACTTCAAAACATATAAAACAACTCCGAGTTCAAGTTTCTATACCGTTTAATGCCAAAGATATAGCGATTATAAGACTTTTGATGACCGGTGGCGGCCATCTTGAATTTTCACACACAAAACATTGACGGAAAACTGGAAACAGTTTTTTCATTCCTTTTGGGTCAATATAAGTGAAAAAAACACAATTATTAAATTCTATATGAAAAAGTCACAGAATTGTTATACACTAGCTTACGTGGTGGCACAATTTCCAACAATCACAGATTTACGGTGACTCCTATTGAACGCCGCTCCCCACACACTGCTTCACCTCCCAAAGCCACGTGATACCGCATTATGACGGAGAGAAATTGGTCTTTCACACAGTATATGACGTCTCCATAATCTTGAAGTAGATGCGCAACCAGTATAACTTTATGATGTTCGCTGCATTGTCAACTTTGTAATATCTGACATTTTATGGGTGACCTTGTTCGAGCGTGTCGTCAGTTTTATATTTCCATGATACAGCAAAGTTCTTTATATTGTTTTGAAGCAGAGATAATGTGCATTTAAAAAATGTATGGCTTGACCATTTTCCCATGAAATAAAGTAGCTATACAGCCAATTAAATATCAAGACGTTTTCTGAAGCGTGCAGTTTCAAAAATTGAACGTTTGACGGTGACCTTGTTTGACCTTGAATTACCGCTAACTGCACCACTTGGCAACTCTACGACAGGCCTATTTATGACGGGGAGATGCAGGGCTTTCCAATGATATAACATTTAGGTGTGTGTATGGGGGGCCATTTAAATCGGTCTGTTTGGTGGTTTTGCCGCTCGCCTAATATCATGGGTATGTTATAGTGCACAATTCATGAATTATAAATCAGGCTCACAAACAATATATTTATGAACCACATACTATAATGTAATATTAAAACAAGGGTGCCAACTCCTAGGCTTTTTTAATATTATGTTCTTATGACTACCACATTCTTGTTGAAGATTTACTGCCAGCCAAGTTGTGTTAAGTTACTTTATTAAGCTGGGAACAATCTTTTCCATAAAAAAAAATTCCACCTGCAACATGTTCAAATGGTAAGTAGTTTCAAAAGAAAATTGATTCGCAATAATGCCGAGGTGAGCAGAGTTAACCGCAATCCCCTTTGATATATAACTTTCCCATGTTTTAGACAACAGACTTCCTGTTAAAAATTACTGCTCTGCCAATTCTGGGAAGAGGAGTAGGCACTCTCTCATTAACAAAGTAAGTTTCAGTAAGTCAAGACAGCTGTAGTGTCTGTTCTACTACTGCACTATTTTTTATAAACAACAAATAAAATGTTTATAAAAATAATAGTATGTATTTGTAAAACATCTCTATTATTTCTTCTTAATAATAATTCTGACTCACAGTGGTACTTTTATGAGTGTGGAATGTTTTTTTCTTCTGAAATTAAGACTATTGTAACAAATCAATAAATACATGAAAAAGATCAATGCTAGCATATCTAATTGACTAGCTCCGTGTTAAGCAAAACTTGTACCTGGCGGGAACAGGCATGCAGGAGTGATGTCATCAGGTGCTGCCCCCTGGGGGAGGGGGAGGTCACTGCACTGGGGTTGTGAGGATGAGTTCAGCCTGACATCTGGCCGCAGACACTGAGGCTCCAGACACCCATGCTCCAGCGAGACATTTACCTGGCAAATAGAATGATGACAGACTTAAACCTGTGGTGTTTTGGTGGATAATTATGTAACAGTAATCTGATACAGGTGTCCACTCAGTAATATTGATTTCCAATGCAGAAACATCAGCCATGTGAACTGCCAACATATTTACCCCAATTTGAAGATGAATACGCAACTGGTGGGAAATTCAACATAATGATCCATCTCATCCTAAATATAGCATGCAACATGAGCAGCGTGTGGCTGAAATCACCCAAAATTATATTACATGACTGGCAGAATTGACTGGAGGCTGACCACACTCCTTGTGTGTGATTTCATTGGTTGAGATTAGGAGTTTTGCAAAGGGATGTGCCAGGGGTACTGTAGACTGGTACTGTTGCATGTAATCAGCCACAGCAACACCTGGTGCATGAGGATGACATGAACAGATTATGCAGGTAATTTATGCTATTACCCATAATAAACAAAGTCATGTTATTTGTATCTTTTGAGAGTGCTTAACAACATGAGGTCCAAGTTAACTAGCCAATACAGTCAAACCAACAACCCCACAACCTTGGTGTTCTTCCTGGACAGCCCATATGTTACAAGACAGCCCACGTGTGTAATTTTTTGATAAACATCCGACTACTTCCATCCCAGTTCCCAAGGATACAATCTTCTGCCTCTGACTCAACATCTTGACTGTTTCCTCACTTTCAAAACTAGTGATTGTAACCACCCGATTCATTGTTTATATATATATATATATATATATATATATATATACATATATACATATACCGTATAGTCCCTAATAGGCGCGCACTACCTAATAGACGCCCACCCCCCTTTTTAGATGTGAAACAATCCATAATTATGTATTTGAGTGATGCAAAAATGCAACAGAATAGATGCTACAATTATTAGCAAATACGGTACCCAGGCTAATGCTATTCGTAAATATCAATTGTTGGTAGGGCAACTGAACTGCTACTGGTGAGACTTTCGTTAGTAAATATATGGTAAATGCCCACCACAAAGAGGGCTTTTATTTTTAAATTATGGTAATATCAGAGAGAGGCCATTATGTGTATCAAGCAAATGGAAGATTGTTTACGCTGGATTAAACGCCGACTGTTTGCGTAAATACGATGCCGCTTGTGTATTTCACTGCATCAATCAAGACATAATTACAACAAATTGTGCAAACAAATTTGAGTAGAGACAGAGTTGAGATTGTCATCCAATTCCAAACTCCGTTCCAGAAGAACCGCCCGCGGGCGCGGAGTGCAACTGGCATGAACCAACTTCGATAACAAGAATAAGTCAGAGTAATTGTCTTATAAATTCATATTTTCAAGCATGTGTTTCAATTAATAAGCTTTGCTTCTTTCGATAAATCAGATAGTTGACAATTTGAATAATTGCACCTGTTATTGACTCATGGTTCTATAGACTATACAGTTCTGGTCAGGACCACGTACATCGTTATCAACATCGCCATCGATATCGTGTGTCGACACTGATTTGCCGTTTCGGATGCACATGGCCAATGCAGCGTTTACATGCAGTAAATCCACTCTATTTTCACATTACTACATTCATTTAACATTATTAAAGCAATTTGAAGAACACGTAGATTGTACCGAACACATTACGCAGTAAAAATGTTGATTTAAAAATATTGGGTCATTAACTTGGATGCGCTGTGGCGCCACATTGCAGATTAGTTATCTACTAATTTAGAAGCTGTTATAACGAGTGACCACATTCGTCCCACTTTTGAGAAATTAATAGACGCGCACCCAAGCTTTCCCACTCGCGCACTGCGCGTCTATTAGGGACTATACGGTACATATACATATATGCATATGTATATATATATATATATATATCCGTACATCCAAGCCCCATACATCTAAGATCCTCTAGTCATGCATTTTATGAGAGTTTGTTGCAAGATTTACGTAATAAAAGTGATCGTTCATCAGGGGTACAATTTAAGTCGCTATTGTCATTGGTTGCATTTGCCTGCTGGTCACTGATGAGGGGATGTTTATATAATAGAGTCTGTCAGTGAAAAAACGGTCGGAAAAAGCATGTGGTCATTAATCTGGGTGGTCATTTACCAAGGGTTCTTTTGTATTACAATTAGTTATTACAAATATATACTGACAATGGAAACAAACCCTACCTGGTGATTATCAAGCAGAAACGCTGTCCACAATGGTGTCTTTAGACTGGGAGAATAGGCAGTCAGAAAGTCTGTCTGGTGCAGAATACAGAATGTCCTGTGTGACACAGGAATGCCACTCTGTATGTGCTGTTGACGTAGCTGCAGTCTTTCTTCCACACTGACGTTCAGCTGAAGGTCCCAGTCTCGTACAGTAGCAGTCTGAAAGATGATCGCAGGATGTACAGTAACATGTCTCAAGATTTGAGAACAGACAAGAGTGTATGTAGGACTGATCAAAGAGCAAACCTTTCTGTGTGATGTTTCATGAGAGATGTGGCAGAAGGTAGAGAGGAGGAGAAGACAGAGCAAACAGATTGACAGGGAATGATATGGAAAGGAGGAATAAAGAGAAGGAATGAGAAATGGACCGAGGATATAAAAACCCAGCCATATCTATTTAATTATTACCATCATTAGGCACTATACAAACATTTAACATTTTTCCTGTGCATTTCCTTTATTGGTTAAAATATTGAAGTAGGAATACAATTCTATTCAATTAAACATAAAGTGTGGACAAGGATTGCATCACATGAACAATATGGTGAATCTAAAGCATGTTACATGAATAACACCAGGGTCTCTATGTCTAAATGTTTAAAACAGTTTTAACCTTCCAAAATCCCAGTAAGCAGGGTAAGTTGTGGACATAGACATTATACACTATAAATATTATACAATCACACACATTTTCACTTATTTTAAAGTGAATTAGTGTATTCAAAAGGAGCCAAACTGTATTGGATGCTTTGCAGGACATTTTTCTAATTATTTAAAAAATATGTAATTTCCACAACATATTATATTATTTAATGTACACCATTTCTTGTGGGACTTACACATTGGAGTTGGGTCTGTTTGCTGTAGCCAGACAGTTTGAGAGTCAGAAGTGTGGAGTTGGAATCTGTTTTAAATCACGCATTCAATTTTGTTAGAAGATTGAAAAACTCTGTTTATACCAGTGGTCATGCCTCACAAGAGCAATGACCAGTGGTCAAATATTCACGTACCCCACAAGAGCACCCAGAGAAGTACACATTAGCACGTTGCTGATACTCGTCGTCCAGCTGGGGGAAGTGACACTGGAGGGGGTGACTGGCAGGGACTGCTGGGAGGGCTGGAGGATGGCGCAGAACGGGGTAAAGACTTCCCTCTGTGCCATTGTTAGGTGCCGGGGTGACGTTCATCAGGCCTAAAACATATCACAATGACTGCGTATGTATGTATGTATGTGGCTGTCTTTATTAGAGCAACCTGATTGTATACATCCAGTTGTTTGAAAACATAAGTAAATGAAAAATTCACAAACACTGTTTGAACATTTACAAATACAAATGATAACCGAAACTGTGTTCTTTGACCAACAGTGATATTAACAGGTTTTGTAACATCTTCACTTAGAAGTTATGCTTTACTAAAGATCAGTAATAACTGCTGTCAGATGTCACAGTAACGAGACTGTGGATGTCTTATGTAAGAAAGCAGAAACTTACGTGACATGAGATTGCACAACTCAATTGATTCAAATGGCTCCACTATCTTTCCTGTCTTGAACGACGGTCCATATCCAACAAACAGGGCCTGAAATATAACGAATATAATTACTATCATTTCTACTAATATATATATATAATTCTGAGGTTACACTTGTGTACAACTAGGCCTACAATTCTTGTTAATAAAAATCAGGCTTTAAAGCAGACTATACACCCTTAACAAAGGTTACGTTTGAAATAAGAAAATGTTTTTATGAAATACAGACTGATATTTGTCATTTACCCGGGAGCCTGTGTTGATGTAGTGCAGTAGTTACCTGCATGTTTTCATACGAAGGGTCCCAGCCATGTTGGCCCTTCAGCCGACTCCAGTGCCGAGACCTGAAACACACCACAGTCACAGGCCAGCCTTCATCCACTGCCAGACAGTACGACAGGGGAACCTCTCCTCTCCATTAGGTGGCCCCATGACTTGTCAACATCACCTGAGCAGTGTGGTGGCCATAGTCATGCAACTAGAGTCAGGGTGACCTTAATTGCAAGGAGGCTATGTTAGTAGTAATAAGATATCTTCTATTCACCAAAATCTTTTTAAACCTAGTAAATAATAAATGAACACATAAAATAAACACACAGGAATAAAGATGAAACTAATTGCCACAAACATGTTACTGGAGTGATGAGGGCGGAGACAATGAGGAGAGACAAGAGGCGGTGTACCTCGTGAGGAGCCACGTGTCCTGGGGCATGATGACAATGTCATCGATGCGGTTGTTGTAGGCGTAGTGAAGTCGCCTCGGAAGCTCTGACTTCCCAAACACGCGCACCCGCGGGGACCCACACTGCAGCTGGTCCAGGATCTCTGACTTCTCAACTACGACCAGCACAAAACAACTGACCTTTCAACAAATACCATTAACCAAAGCAACTCATATCTCAACTATGACCAGCACAAAGCAACTGACCTCTAAATTATAAGCAGCACAAAGCAACTGCTTTCTCAACAAAGACCAAAACAAAGCAACTGACCTCTCAACAAAGACCAAAACCAAAGCACCTGACCTCTCAACAAAGATAAAAACAAAACACCTGACCTCTCAACAAAGACCAAAACAAAGCAACTGACCTCTCAACAAAGACCAAAAACAAAGCACCTGACCTCTCAACAAAGATCAAAACAAAGCAACTGACCTCTCAACAAAGACCAAAACAAAGCAACTACCTTCTCAACACAGACCAAAACAAAGCAACTGACCTCTCAACAGAGACCAAAACAAAGCAATTGACCTCTCAACAAAGACCAAAAACAAAGCACCTGACCTCTTAACAAAGACCAAAACAAAGCAACTGACATCTCAATCGAGACCAAAACAAAGCAACTGACCTCTCAACAAAGTCCAAAACAAAGGAACTGACCTCTCAATTAAGACCAAAACAAAGGAACTGACCTCTCAACATAGACCATAACAAAGCAACTGACCCCTCAATTAAGACCAAAACAAAGGAACTGACCTCTCAACATAGACCAAAACAAAGCAACTGACCTCTCAATTAAGACCATAACAAAGCAACTGACCTCTCAACAAAGACCAAAACAAAGTAACTTATATCTCAACTATGATTAGCACAAAGCAGTAGACTTCTCATTTATGACTAGTGCAAAGTAACTGACCTCTCAATGAAGAACAACCAATGTGAAAAATAACCTCTCAACAATAATGACCAATACACATCACATCATCATAATATTACTAATATAAGTAATGACAAGTAAAAAATCTGTATAACTAGTGAAAAGTGTAAAATAGTGGAAACTTTAATTATAATAATTCATATGCAAATTGATTTTAATTTCATGTAAAATAAATACACAGCAGCATTACAAGTATACGGTTTGTAAGAATGTACATATACATATAACAATGGGTTACCTCTCTGTTGTTCTGGAATGACGTCATAGCCACTGCGACTGCGGTGTGACTGCCTGTACACGTTACTGATGCGTCCACCTGGGCCAGTGTAGGCAGTTATTCGCTGCATGGTGCTGTCGTCAAGATAGTCAGCAAGTGTCACCGTCCGTGATGCTGACACTGGTGACAAACCTACAATCTCAACCACCAAGGATGTCCACTTAAACCTACCAATCACACAAGAAACTTCCAAGTGACACATTCTTGGATTAGTGTAGCATCCATGCTGAAAACACATTCTGAGAATAAAATGTAGGGAGAAATTTACAGCTTTGTATTCTGACTTTCATACATGCCATTCATGAGCTCATTTCCTTAGTGGACCTGTCGCCAGACCTTCTTATGAGCTCACCGCCCTAGAAAACTGTCCTCAGACCTGCTAGAGATAGACACAGAATGGACGAGAGAGAGGCACTGACCGGCGTCTGACACGAGGATGACGTTGACACACTTGTGTAGTCGCTGGCGGTACAGGGAGTCCATGAGGCGCCTCGTGAGGTACTCCACCTTGACCAGGGCCCGGTCCACCTGAACACAGCAACAACATCACCAAACAACTCAAAACATCACCTAACAACACCTCCTGCACGCAACAACATCACCTAACAACACCTCCTGCACAGCAACAACATCACCTAACAACACCTCCTGCACAGCAACAACATCACCTAACAACACCTCCTGCACAGCAACAACATCACCTAACACCTTCTGCACGCAACAACATCACCTAACAACACCTCCTGCACAGCAACAACATCACCTAACAACACCTCCTGCACAGCAACAACATCACCTAACACCTTCTGCACAGCAACAACATCACCTAACAACACCTCCTGCACAGCAACAACATCACCTAACAACACCTCCTGCACAGCAACAACATCACCAAACAACTCAACAACATCACCTAACAACTGAACAACATCACCTAACAACACCTCCTGCACAGCAACAACATCTCCTAACAACACCTCCTGCACAGCAACAACATCACCTAACAACACCTCCTGCACAGCAACAACATCACCTAACAACACCTCCTGCACAGCAACAACATCACCTAACAACACCTCCTGCACAGCAACAACATCTCCTAACAACACCTCCTGCACAGCAACAACATCACCTAACAACACCTCCTGCACAGCAACAACATCACCTAACAACACCTCCTGCACAGCAATAACATCACCTAACAACACCTCCTGCACAGCAACAACATCACCAAACAACTCAATAACATCACCAAACAACTGAACAACACCACCTAACAACTGAACAACACCACCTAACAACACCTGCACAACAACAACAACCGAACAGCCTAATCTAAAAAACACCACCTAAAAGCAACATGTAAATCAAATCAAACATCACCACCTACTGAACACAATTCACACAGTACAACCTTAATAACACCACCCTGATAACACCATCTAAATAACAACATCTGGATAACACTTTCAAAATAACAGCACAAGCATTCAATCACTTGACTATTCACACAAATATCCACCACTGTTTGTAGCCAAGTTGAGTCAACTAGAGCAACACTGAACTGAATGAACAAACTTGCTCAGTACAAAGACACCTGCTTCAGCCCTAGGGTGGCCACATTAGATGGTAAGACAAAAAGCACTCATGAACTTTTGTTGTCATACAATGTTTCAGATGCTCCTAAAATGAAATGGTTACGTAACTTACCTGCAAGGAATCAGGACCTGCTCTGTGGCCTACGTTGTCCAGCCACCTGAAGTTGAGGGCCACAAAGTCTGCTATGACCCCCTCAGACCCATTCAGCCACCGCAGTGCCTTGTCCAACTTCAACTCGTCAGGCTCTTCGTCTGTTCTGTGAAGCAGTAACATGGCAACAGCTTTATTAGTTTATAAAATATCAGGAATGCCAAATTGCCTATAAAATTGAACACTATATAAAATGCATTTAACACAGGTTAGTTGGGTCGTTATTGTTGCAGTACTTTATTGTATTTTCTGACATTAATACAATTATATTTCTTAAAATAAAATCAACATTACAAATACCACACATTAATAATTACTGTGCCTATAAGACAAACATATTTGACGATGCATAAATGATATAAAGCATAAATCTTTTTTTTTTACTTAAAATATGCATATAAAATGAACAGCAACTAAATAATTATTAAAGACACATAGTTAGAGGAGATGGACTAACAAGTACAACCCTCACAACGTTGCCTTATTAAAGATGACACACTCCTGTGTCAGTAACTGTGCCACCTACCTACTGTCTATGTAATACTTGGTGGGTCGTATTCCTACAACACACAGGATCAGGCAGTTCTGCATATATTTTGAAAACCTACTGTACGGAAATGGAAGGAATTTCGGGCGCATATGCCTATGAGGTAACAATAAACAAACATTTTTGACTTCAATAATATCGTGCCGGTGGTTTATACAGAGAATAGTCTCAAACTCGTACATTCTGGTGAAATTTGAAAGTTCCTAGCAGCTCATATATTGGGATGTCTCTAAAGATGGACAAGCAGGCACTAAGCTCTCTTGTAATGTAGGCATTACTGCATCAGTTCCCAACCACTTAACATGGCAGCCTTTAAATACTGGTTTCTTCTATTCATAGCAAATCAGAATCTGTGTAAAAAAATGTATTCAAGAAAAACTCTTGTAATACTAAATATGCAATCAAAGGCTGATAACTTGATAGGACAGACAGTTCAAAAACAATAAAATGTTATATTAAAAGTATTACGCATAATTTGTTATATTTATAACAAAGAAGACTAGTCAGAGAGTTCAAAAACAATAAAATGTTATATTAAAAGTATTACGCATAATTTTTTATATTTATAACAAAGAAGACTAGTCAGACAGTTTTTTGAAGAACATATTGTCCAATAACCAATCTGCACCAGATACCTTGACCTATGACCTGACCTTAACCTTACCTTGCACTGGGGCTTCACCACCTGGCCAATACATGGCCACTGTCGTCTTGTTATGTTTAACAGCAGTGTTCCAAATCTACAGAGTGGTTCACCAGAGAATACAGGTTCACTTATAAAAATGTTCCACAAGTCATTAAAGAATAATTAAAACTAAATGTTCTATGTATCACAACTACACAACTACAAAATTAAAACTTACATCAGTAAAATAAATTCAGTTGCTGTTGCAGAAACCTAATTGTTTTCCCCCGTGCCCATCAGATGAGGTGTGTGTCATCGAGTGTGTGTCCCACACGATGTCAACAGAACCAACTGTGATACACTGGTAGAAGTAAGTGGATGATGTAAGGATGTGTGTGCATGCGTGCGTGCATGTGTGTACATGCGCGCATGCATGCATGTGTGTGAGTGCATGTGCTTGGTGCATATGCATAATAAAATTGCATGTGTGATCGGTCAAGCGTGACACACGTACCGGTTGACCCCGCCACCAAGCATGACTGAGCAGCGTTGATCTGTAGGCACTGAAGGTCTCGTTAAGCTCCAAGTCGACCATCTCACTGTCTATGATGCCGTGAGATTCTGGGTACAGACCCTGTCAGAGAACACAAACATGTCTCAGTAATGTGAACTACTTCTGAACACAACTCCAAAGTTCAATTTAAAACTTAGCATGTCTACAACACTACGGATAGAATGATCTTTAAAATGAGACTGTTAGTATTATGTCCAACTACTATTTTGTTCAGGAGATTTATATGAACCTTCTTTTTTGACAATATTTTTTTTAGTTGTTTTTAACTAAAAAGATCCAATTAGATCGCAGAATACTCACCACATCTGCACTGCGGAAAACGAAAAAGTTTGAAATTTACAGAAAATAATGATGCATGTGAAGTGACACTGTATTAATTTGAGAACATGCTAGTAAAAGTATGTTCTAAAGTTTTCATATAGCACAGTGTCCGGTCTTCAGAACTGATCATCTTGACTTCTTGAGGAAACATCCAGCCAATTGCACAATGTTGCCTTAATTAATGCGCAAAAACTATTTGTACACAAATACCCACCACTGTCACTTGCCAAGTACTCATTCTTACAGCTGAGTGAACTGGGTCAATGTGAAGTAAATGAATTTGCCCAAGGTTCAACACGGCAGCACTACTGAGTTTCAAACCAAGGTTCTCTTACTTGAAGAACTGACGCTACAGCAACAGAGTCACTGTGCCACTACGTTCTAGTGTAACCACATTTCACCAGCTATGGTGGTTTTATATCCAATGTATATTATCAATTATTACGTTATGGATGAGTTTATATGGAGTTTCACATGAAAAAACATTCTAGTCTATTTATTCAACAAATTCATCACTGCTCTGGTGTACAAGAGGCCAAAGGACTACCCCAGCTGTCTTGGAGATAATTAGCCCAACACATGTTGTTAACTGAAACCCACCGTCACGATGGTGTACAGGTTTGGGTAGGTTGTAGTGGGGTAGACTGGCCTCAGGTACGGGGTGTTCACCCCACAGTCCATCAGCTTCCTCAGGGTAGGGGTGAGCTTGTGGTCAAGGTAGTCTGGCCGGAAGCCATTGAGGGCAATCAACAAGAGAGGGGGACCATCGACTGTGTGACTATGAAGAGAAAACAGATGTGATTTAATCCCGGTATATTTTACCTATTGTATTTCTAACCATTTCTAATTCTTAGAATTTATTTTTACTGTACTCTCTTGTACAACATACTTTATTTATTAATCATTTTTATATATCAAACACCACAAGAGAATTTCCCTATGAAGGACAAATAAAGGTATTTTGATTTCATTTTGGCAATTTCTTCTGTTAAATATAACAAAATAAGTTTATAAAGGTAAGTTCATAAATACCGGTAGTCGTTATGACTGTTCAAAGTGCTTTACACATCATGCTTCAGCAGACTCGTTTATCTGAACATCGTCTCAACTTCTGTGGGGAGTATTCAGTCATATTGCAATTACAACTAAATGACTATTCATACATAAATATCAACGACTGTCTATAGCTAGGTTTCATCCATACAGCCGTGTGAACTACAGTAACATACAATGAATGAATTTACCCATGATGCAATATGACAGCATATGATTTCTTCCCCAATATCTCTGAGAGTCTGTTATAACCACTGCATCACTGCACCCAGAGAGAAGACTTCATTAAAGATAACAACCCTCACATTCTTGAGCTGAAACAATACAACACATACTGCCTCGTTGGACATTCTGCCTTGTGGACATCTGGACAATTTCCGTCACCACTCAGATCCATCCACGACTTCCTTTCCCACAAGTCTTCGGGCAGATACGTCTGAAGGTATACGCGCTTCCTGATTGGCAAGGCGGGAAAGAACTGTAGGCCAGTGAGGAGTTCTATGTCTTTGGGTCGAGCAACGTGCATCGTTAGGTATTTTTCAGGATCTAGATCCTGGAACAGAATGAGTGAAAAATCAACAAAACTACTTCCAACAGCGAAGTGGGTAACTTATAAAATTGCTAAATATAGTGATGTACCTTCTATTATTTCTGCAGATAATACATTTTTAAATGACATCTCACTTGTAGCATTAGACATGATAAAATATGCATTTCTGCAAAAACTGATAGAATGTGACACAGAGACATTCTTGGGTGTCACATGGAATAAGCCAGTGCAACTCATCACTTCGGCTAGGTACAAATCTATCTAAATCAAACTGTAATTGTTCTACTTTACAATGGCAACATTAAGTTATTCCTTCGAATATCTGGATAGAATATCCAATGAAACACAAGTTTCATAAGGCAAAATAATATCAAGCAAAATCTCTAGCTGATTTTTTATTTTTACAGAATTTTTTTATTGTAACCAGTAATTATAACAAGCCTCAAGAAATGGTAACGTGTCTTTATATAGTGATAATTAGCTCTGCTGGCAACTCATTCATAAATCTAACAATAAGCGAGTTAGTATATGGCTGTGTGTGCGTACATGGGTGTGTATATGTAAGTGTGTGTGTACATATGTGTAAGTGTGTGCGTACATGTGTGTGTACGTGTGTGCATGCGTGCGTGTGTGCGTGCGTGTGTGCTTGTTAGAATTTTACTGCTAAACAATTATACAGTAGTCACCTTGGCATGTCTTATGTTAAGATAAACTGCTCACATTTACGCCATAACAAACGACACCTAAGACACTGGCTTCAGCATCTGCATGCATCTAGCTATTTGCTACTTTTGCTACTTTATCTAAATGGTAAAGCTATTGCTACAGTTCTGGAGCCATGTTTCCACTGTGGCAAAGACCTCTCTCTCTACCCACCAGACAATTCTGGACAGTTGGCTGGTGATCAAGTATCATTGCAAGGACATTGGTGACGTTGGTGACACTGAAGTCATCATTGTCGCTGTCACTAGCACTAAGCTTGTCACCATCCTTGGTGGCGAGAACGAAGTAATGTGTTGGCAGGGGAACACTTCCATTCTTCACAAACCTACAGTAACATAAATAACAGGTTCAAAGAGCAATATTCAATTTTGGTTCTGAAAAGAATGTTGTCACTGTTATAACTAAGTTGTACCAGGAAACATGCAATTTAAAAAATGCAATTATTTTAGGAGGATATCAAAAAGTAATTAGACATTTATAATTGCATCCATCGTTTAATGTGTAACAAATGTTTATATAAAACAATACCTGTTGACATATTTGTAGCAAAAACATGCGGGATGGTGTATCTTATGTGGGAGTCCCCGGATAAAAAAATTGGATATAGGGAGCCTTAGTGACAAAAAGGTTGACAACTGCTGGCCTAAGAGATCGCCCAGGGCTAATGTTTGTGGACACCACTGGTGACTTGCAAGGATGGCTGAAATGTGACCTGAAGCAGAGAATGTGAATCCAGACCTGGTGATGTCAGTCCAGTGGTCCCGCAGTCCATCAGCATTGTAGTCAAACAGTGGCCCAACAGTCACTTGGATCATGCCGTACTTGTCAGCGTACTCTTGCAACAAAGTCAGTGTTGCTGTCCAGATCCCTGAAGTCACCAGAAGGTGTCAGATGTACAGAAGTAGCATTCATGAAAGTTATGACACACAGAAGGTGTTCAGACATACAGAAGTAGCATTCATGAACGTCATGACATACAGAAGGTGTTCAGACATACAGAAGTAGCATTCATGAACGTTATGACATACAGAAGGTGTTCAGACATACAGAAGTAGCATTCAAGAAAGTTATGACATACAGAAGGTGTTTAGACATACAGAAGTAGCATTCATGAAAGTAATGACACACAGAAAGTGTCAGACATACAGAAGTAGCATTCATGAAAGTTATGACATACAGAAGGTGTTCAGACCTACAGAAGTAGCATTCAAGAAAGTTATGACATACAGAAGGTGTTTAGACATACAGAAGTAGCATTCATGAAAGTTATGACACACAGAAAGTGTCAGACATACAGAAGTAGCATTCATGAAAGTTATGACATACAGAAGGTGTTTAGACATACAGAAGTAGCATTCATGAAAGTTATGACACACAGAGAGTGTCAGACATACAGAAGTAGCATTCATGAAAGTTATGACATACAGAAGGTGTTTAGACATACAGAAGTAGCATTCATGAAAGTTATGACACACAGAAAGTGTCAGGCATACAGAAGTAGCATTCATGAAAGTTATGAAACACAGAAGGTGTTCAGACATACAGAAGTAGCATTCATGAAAGTTATGACACACAGAAGGTGTCAGACATACAGAAGTAGCATTCATGAAAGTTATGACACACAGAAGGTGTTCAGACATACAGAAGTAGCATTCATGAACGTTATGACATACAGAAGGTGTTTAGACGTACAGAAGTAGCATTCATGAAAGTTATGACATACAGAAGGTGTTTAGACGTACAGAAGTAGCATTCATGAAAGTTATGACATACAGAAGGTGTTTAGACGTACAGAAGTAGCATTCATGAACGTTATGACATACAGAAGGTGTTCAGACGTACAGAAGTAGCATTCATGAACGTTATGACATACAGAAGGTGTTCAGACGTACAGAAGTAGCATTCATGAACGTTATGACATACAGAAGGTGTTCAGACGTACAGAAGTAGCATTCATGAACGTTATGACATACAGAAGGTGTTCAGACGTACAGAAGTAGCATTCATGAACGTTATGACATACAGAAGGTGTTCAGACGTACAGAAGTAGCATTCATGAACGTTATGACATACAGAAGGTGTTCAGACGTACAGAAGTAGCATTCATGAACGTTATGACATACAGAAGGTGTTCAGACGTACAGAAGTAGCATTCATGAAAGTTATGACATACAGAAGGTGTTCAGACGTACAGAAGTAGCATTCATGAAAGTTATGACATACAGAAGGTGTTCAGACGTACAGAAGTAGCATTCATGAAAGTTATGACATACAGAAGGTGTTCAGACGTACAGAAGTAGCATTCATGAAAGTTATGACATACAGAAGGTGTCAGACATACAGAAGTAGCATTCATGAAAGTTATGACATACAGAAGGTGTTCAGATATACAGAAGTAGCATTCATGAAAGTTATGACATAAAGAAGGTGTTCAGACATACAGAAGTAGCATTCATGAAAGTTATGACATACAGAAGGTGTCAGACATACAGAAGTAGCATTCATGAAAGTTATGACATACAGAATGTGTTCAGACATACAGAAGTAGCATTCATGAACGTTATGACATAAAGAAGGTGTTCAGACATACAGAAGTAGCATTCATGAAAGTTATGACATACAGAAGGTGTTCAGACATACAGAAGTAGCATTCATGAAAGTTATGACATAAAGAAGGTGTTCAGACATACAGAAGTAGCATTCATGAAAGTTATGACATACAGAAGGTGTTCAGACATACAGAAGTAGCATTCATGAACGTTATGACATACAGAAGGTGTTTAGACATACAGAAGTAGCATTCATGAACGTTATGACATACAGAAGGTGTTCAGACATACAGAAGTAGCATTCATGAAAGTTGGACTCTAATCTATGTTTCAAAAGGTAAATGTGAAGGGATTCAGTAGACTGAATGGTTTGCATCAGTTTTTTACATTACTTTTTTTATCTATTCTTATCTTTTCCATGTATGATTACGTTTTGTATTAGTTAAATTATTAGTACATTTATGCTAATATATACTGTACATTTGATGTAAATTATGCATGAATAGCTTGGTTATATCAAACTAATCTTAACAAATGAAAATCAATGAATCAATGAATCAATGAATCAGTCAGTCAGTCACATATTTCTCAGTCAATATAACTGATTTCTAAAAATGCTTCATCTACCATCAATGAACGTCTTTGATAACTACCATTAGATGGCAACATGATAGACATAAGGAGCACTGTTACTGGTCCTCCCAGCCCTGACCATGGCCTGGGTGGCTGTGTAGGTGACAAAGGGAGACACTGGTGACAGGTCTGTGCCCAGCTGATGGCTGTCACCTAGCAGTAGTTGACAAAAGACATTTACTGAAAACTGGAAAATATTATGAAAAAAGGTAAAAAGAATGAGAAACACATTCATAAATGCATTGGAAGGTCAGTTCTTAAGCAGCCTTGTAGAAGCCTGAAGACATCATCATTGAAACACCAACTGAAGCTCTCTGGGAACTATTCAGCTAGAATGTAGTTACTTAGCAGAGACTATCAACTCGTATACCAACCTCAGTATATTGCCAGGTACTTATTTACTAGTGGGTAAATGCTTCAAGGATGAAGCAGGACTGGGGTAATATGAATGGGAGTGGGATTACTACAGGGTAAATGCTTCGCAGCTAAAACATGTATGAGACACGAGTTAAAGTAAGGAGACAAGCCCCCGATCTCGCCCCTCCCTGAAACAAAATTATGGTGAAGCTCTAACGTAGTGCAATCCACTTTTCGACTCCGCGGCAAAACGGAAGAGACGGCTAATAATGAGGAGATTGAGATGTACAACAGTACAACACACGTTTGACACCAGGATAGCGTCTTGTGAGAGAATTGCTGTGAGAAAGATATCATGTAGGCGTCACTGGAGTCTACAATTTTGCTCAACCCTTGAAATCAGCCTCGCTTCATTTCGATATCGGGCGTGACTGTGAGATGTCTTGTCACGATATCCTGTCGAGCAAAGAATCCTGGAGGAACCGGTTGGTTGCAGCAGCACGGAGATAAATAGTTCGCGGTGCCCGCTGGCAACAGTCGCTGTTACCTGTCACTGAGTCGAGGATTCCCAAGGAATATTCGACATGCGATGTGACCGTCGGTGGTGAGGAACGTTCTGCAGTGGTGCAATTTCAGCCGGAAATATGAATGAACGGGGAAGGGAGAGGACAGCGGCTGGACTGGGGACGGTCAGAAGGAGGTGGGCGGGGGGAGGGGGCGGGAGGGGGGCTTGTCTCCTTACTTTAACTCGTGTCTCATACGTGTTTTAGCTGCGAAGCATTTACCCTGTAGTAGTCCCACTCCCATTCATATTACCCCAGTCCTGCTTCATCCTTGAAGCATTTACCCATATCCATCCATATTTACCCACATTTATCAATATCAATAAAAATGAACTTAGATGTGTATGCTTAAATGCCAGAAGCATAATTAAAAAAAAGTGACCTAGACTTCATGGTAGCGGATATAGAACCCGATATAATAGGCATCACAGAATCATGGGCACATGAAGACATGGTTGATGCCGAACTAATGCTCCCAGGTTATGTAATGTTTCGAAAAGACAGACAAGAGAGAATGGGAGGTGGGGTCATTATGTATATTAAGGAGTCTATACAAGCATATGAATTACAGATGGAAAAGGAAGCAGAATGCGAAGAAGCTATTTGGTGCAATATAGCCACAAAAAACTCAACATTAACGATAGGTCTAATTTATCGTAGTCCTAACATACGACAAGAGGATGATGAAAAATTGCACTATGCCATAAAGGAGATTAGTAAAAAAGAATGTGTTATAATGGGTGATTTTAATCATGGTCATATTCAGTGGAAATCACTAGAGCGTGTTGGAAGAGATGACCAGCAGTTTTTACTTCTAATAAAGGACTGTTTCCTTACACAACATGTTTTAGAACCAACGAGAGGTGGAAATGTGTTGGATTTAGTATTCTCCTCTCAAAACGAATTAGTTGATAATGTTAAAATATGTGAGCCTTTGGGATCTAGTGACCATAATCAGATCCATTTTAGTATAAAAATACAAACAGAGATTACTGACAAAAAGCGAGGGAGGAGAAATTTCAATAAAAAAAGTGACCTAGACTTCATGGTAGCGGATATAGAACCCGATATAAAGCACATTGCTTGTTTACTTGAAAATAGCTGCAGAAATTTTAGCTGATTTTGAGTTTTATGTTGCGTGTCATTCTTCGAAAAGTGCTGGAATGTCAGCCTAAATGCGCAGGGAAGGCGATGGCCTGCAGATAAAGAGTATTTAACTGTCCGTTGGTACTTGTTTGGCAAGGGAAATAACGATACGGTGGCGAGCGACGATTTTTGACAAGAAAAAAAAAAATGGCGGGCGAACCGGAAGCAACCGATGACCCGCAGCAAGCGTGCCGCCATGGACCGGTAATTGACGAACTACTGTGCTTCGTGACAAACAAGTTGTCTCTGCTTCCACCAGAGACAATTGTTCAGCTATGTGTCAGCATATACAACGCCAGCTAAATCGAATGCTCGAAGAAGCTGCTGTTTCAGCTGCTGTCGCATCCGGGTACGCAGACACGGAACGTGAAGCGCAAAGGCGAGAAAAAGAACCGTGACAATATCGACGACATCATTCGACTACTACAGGAAAAGGGTGAGGGTGTGCCTCAGTTTGCTGCCGTAGACTTAAGTCGACTGCCGCCAATAACATTTGACAGTGTTGACGTGTCAGTTCTGCTGAATTCCATAAAGAAAATGGAAAATGAGATGGCCTTCTTAAAGGACAGCGTGAAGACGGTCCACAACGCGGCAAGTATGTTGAAAGACACCACTTCATCTCTGAATGCGCGAGTTTGCACACTGGAAAGTAACCAAGTGTCTCCTGTGCCCGTGAACACACACAAGGCTACCGCAGACAGTGCGCGTATACACAGTGACGTGAAAGAAGATAGTGACAAACCAACACTGAATGCTACATTCGTAGAAACGCCAACAGCTGCCGGGGATCGATCCTTTGCTCGTGTGGCTGCCAGCAACACGGATGACTGGCATACAGTCAGCAGGAATCGGCAGTCACGACCAACACCAGTCGAAAGGAGGAGTGACCAGTCCAGGAAGACAAACGGTGGGACAAAACAGAGAGGTGTCGTGGGAAATGCCAAAGAATCCAGACTCAGGACTGTGGGTGTCAAGCTGAGGAAAGCAAATGTTTTTGCCACCCGGTTTGACCCCAGGTAACGGAGAGTGATGTCCAGAATCATCTGCACCGACAACTTGGGTTGGACATCACTGTTGAAGTTGTTGATACGAAATACAATACGTATGCCTCATTTCACATAACATGTATGTGCCCTGAACCTGCTGTCTTTATGTCTTGCGATCTATGGCCCGACATGGCCTTTGTTAGGTGGTGGAGAGAACCGAAAAAAACTGTCATGTAAACTTATCAGATCTTTCTTTGTAAATATAGATGCAGTAACTAACAAACATTAAATTCAAAATATTAAGTTATAATTGTAGAGGTCTTCCAAAGGATAGGAAGAAATTAGCTTTAAGGCCAGATATTGAACATCTCTTTAAAGACAGTGATATAATATGCCTACAGGAAACTTGGTATACTAAACAGGATTTAAAGCATGTAAATAATTTGTATGATTCATTTCATGGGATAGGAGTGACAACTACTGATTACTCAGATGGTATAGTACATGGACACCCACCTGGTGGTGTCACAATAATGTGGGGTGTTAAACTTGACAGATGTGTTAGACCATTGGATCTAAATCTTGATTGGTGTGTAGCGATAGAAATTACTCTAGGATCTAAGAAATGTACAATATTTAATGTATATATGCCATATCAATGTCATGATAATGAACCAATGTATGTAGAAAAGCTGGGTATTCTTAAAGCAATCACTGATGAACTAGACAATACTTGTTATGCCATAATTGGTGATTGGAACGCCAACCTAAGTGATATTGATAATTCATTATTTGCAGGACATATGATAAATTTCTGCTCTGAAAACAACTTTAAAATTTCATCTTGTGCACACTTACCAGAAAGATCGTACACATGGCAGTGAAAGGTGGAATACAACCTCCTGGCTAGATCATGTGATAGCAAGTAATGATTTTCATAGTAGTATAAGTAAGATCAATATTATGTATGATGTCAGCGATGAAGATCATATACCATTCAAAGTGTACATAAATAGTGACAATATACCAGATTTAACGAGCAGTATTAATAATGGTAGAGCAAAAATAAGATGGAATAACATGACTGATAATGACATAAATAAATACTGTATGCTTACTGAAGGATGTTTGCATGATATTCATGTACCAACAGAGGCTGTAGGATGTAGGGATACACATTGCACAAATGTAAACCATTTTGAATCTCTAAATAAAATGTGTAATGACATAGTGAGTTCACTAATACAAGCTGGTGAAGAATCCTCGCAAACTAAGAAAAGGGCGTATATAAATAAACCGGGATGGGCAGAGTATGTGAATAGTTTGTATGATACCTCCAGAGAAGTCAGATACATGTGGGTTATTGCTGGGAAACCCAGGCAGGGACCTGTTTATGATTTGCATGTAAAAAGCAAAGCTAGATTTAAGTATGCTTTACGATTTATCAAGAATAATGAAAATGCACTACGCAAAGAGACAATAGCTAAAAAATTAACCGAACTTAATCCTGAGGCCTTCTGGCGCGAAATCAACTCTATCAACAATTGCAACACTCCTCTTCCATCTAGTATCGAAGAAGTATCAGGTGAAAAAGAAATAGTAGATCTATGGCGTAAACATTTTTGGGACCTTTTAAACTGTGTTAACAATAGTAGTGTAGATGCGTGTGAACATGACTGTGACACACCTTATGATGAAATTGTGGTCACAGTAGATGAGGTAACAAATGCGATTAATAAGAAGCTTGACATTAATAAAGCTTGTGGGTCAGATGGCATATGTTCAGAACATATAAAATATGCAGACAAGGCACTTATACCCTTGTTATCTTTGTGCTTCACTAGTTTTTTTGCTCATGGATTTCTGCCCGAGACAATGTTGTCAGTTGTACTTGTGCCAGTGATTAAGGATAAAGCTGGTAAAATATCTTCTAAAGACAATTACCGTCCAATTGTATTAGCTAGTGTGTTTAGCAAAATGATTGAAGTAATTATACTGGCTAGAATTGAAATATTTTTGGATACTAATCCGAATCAGTTTGGTTTCAAGAAGAAGCATGGTACAGACCAGTGTATATATGTGTTAAAGGAAATTATTGATTTATATCGAACTCTGAATGGCAGTGTATTTGTATGTTTTCTTGATGCAAGTAAAGCCTTCGACAGAGTAAATAACAGAACGTTGTTTAAGAATCTCAGTGAAAGGGGTGTACCGGTGTATATACTACGAATATTAATTTATTGGTATCACAACCAGACCACTTGCATAAGGTGGGGTGATGTGCTTTCTACTAAATTTAAAGTAACCAATGGTGTTAGGCAAGGGGGGATGTTATCCCATTACTTATTTAATGTATATGAATTGAGCGAACAACTTAAAATGTGTAATGTTGGATGTAGCATGAATGGTCATCTTATTAATCACATAATGTATGATGTGAAATACAATGCTAAGAAGAGTGCAGTTATGATATTTAGATCTGCGACCTTAAAAGGATGTTCTATCCCTGAATTTAACCTAAAAGGGGTTACTCTGCATGTTGTAGCTACATATAAATATCTTGGAAACTATATTTCAGATGATCTTTCAGACGATGATGATATTAATAGACAACGCAGAACTCTGTATGTACAAGGAAATATTATATTGCGAAAATTTAGTATGTGCTCCCTAGCGGTTAAACTCACACTGTTTCGTTCATATTGCTCACCCATGTATGGAGTGCAACTCTGGTGGAATTATAAGAAATCCACATTAAATAGGTTACATATCATAATATTTTTAAGTTGTTTATTGGTATGTCAAAATTTGAAAGTACCAGCCTGCTATGCACTGTGTTTGATGTACAATGCTGCCAATCAGTTATTAGGAATATGGTGTATAGATTTATGTGTAGAATTGATAGCTCTGTTAACTATATTTTAAGTGACATACTAACTACTAGCTTAAGATTCACTTCCAGGATCCGCAAACACCGGAACAAGCTTTTGTATATACACACTTGATTGAAATAACTGTATGCATGTTTCTTTTATACACTGTCACTGTTCTGTACTTTTATATACTGCACATATTGTGTACCTAATGTAACATATGGACCTCAGAGTCATATATACTTGCTGTATGTGCTCTGTTGAGTCTGGAATAAAGTTATTGAATTGAATTGAATTGACTGACTTAATGAAGGACAAGACAGCAACAGAATGTTGGATAATTTTGAAAGATGAGATTGAGGGCATTATTGAAACATTTGTTCCTATACAAAATCAAGGGAAACGATCTAGGAAGAAACACCTGTCAAAAGAAGCTATACGAAAGATTGCCTACAAACAAATAATGTGGAGAATATACAGAAACACTGGAAATATAGAAGACTATAACAATTACAAAAAGGCCCTAAATTTAGCTACAGCTGAAATGAGAAAATCAAAACGGTCTTTTGAGCAGAAATTAGCGAACGACATAAAAAATGATAGTAAGAGTTTCTACGCTTACGTAAGGAGTAAACAGAAGGTCCGAGATAAAGTAGGACCACTAAAAAACAACGCAGGTAATGTAATATCTGATGGGTTTCAAATGGCAGAGGATCTGAATGAATATTTCAGCTCTGTATTCACTAAAGAAGATATAAGTTCACTGCCGTTACCTGCTAGGAAATTTGAGGGTGATGAATCACAAAATTTAGGGCAGTTGTTTGTCACTCCTGAAATGATATCCAAAAAAATTAAAATGATGAAAACAAATAAATCACCAGGAGTTGATGGAATAACACCTAAATTACTTAAGGAAATTGTAAACGAAATAAGTACACCACTTGCTAATTTTTTTAATATATCACTTAAAGAGGGAATTGTTCCAGCAGAATGGAAGGAGGCAAATGTAACACCGTTATTTAAAAAGGGGTCGAGGAGTAAGACAGAAAATTATAGACCAGTGAGCTTAACATCAGTATTATGCAAATTATTAGAAACATTTATTAGAGACCACATGGTAGACTTTCTTGTAAAAAACAAATTAATAACTAAATCTCAACATGGGTTCCTAAAAGCTAGGTCTTGTCTAACCAATCTCTTATGTTTTTTAGAAGATATTACTAAGTGGGTAGATGATGGTTCACCGGTGGATGTAGTATACTTAGATTTTCAGAAAGCATTCGATAAAGTGCCACATCAAAGACTGTTAATTAAATTAAAAGCCTATGGTATAGGGGAAAGTATGATAAATTGGATACAAGCATGGTTGACAGATAGAAGACAGAGAGTAATAGTAGAGGGAGAGATATCAAACTGGAAACCAGTTTGAGTTGAGTTCCACAGGGGTCGGTGTTGGAACCAATACTGTTTTTGATATTTATAAATGATTTGGATGATGGCTTATCAAGTAAAGTACTTAAATTTGCATACGACACAAAAGTGTTCAGAACTGTAAAAACTGATACAGATAAAGAAACTTTACAAGATGATCTAACCAAGTTATTAAAATGGTCTGAAAAATGGCAGATGTTATTTAATTTTGGTAAATGTAAATGCATCCACATTGGACATGGTAATGTGAGCAAAGAATACTTTATGGGCAATACTATATTAGGCACAAGTGTAAAAGAAAATGACTTGGGAGTTACAGTTAGTGCCGACATGACAGTTTCAGAGCAATGTGGACTTGCTGCTGCAAAAGGAAATCAAATTTTAGGATTAATTAAAAGAAACATCACATATATGGATAAGACTTTAATAATACCATTGTACAAGGCAATAGTTAGGCCACACTTAGAATATTGCATTCAGGCATGGAGGCCATATCAAAAGAAAGACATTGATAAACTTGAAAGAATTCAAAGGAGGGCAACTAAACTAATTCCAGAACTTAAACATTTATCTTATGAAAGACGCCTGTTAGAATGTAGATTGACAACAGTAGAAACTACTAGCCAATCGATGGGATCATACAAATAACTTGTTCTATGAGTATCGCATTCTTAAATTCAATGATATAGTTGAACTAAAAACAATTCTATTTATGTTTGATGCCTATCATGATGTTTTACCATACGATCTTCAACAGTTATTTGTAAAATATATTCCATTATATTCTACACGTAGAACACACCAATTCATCAGAGAAAATGTCCGCATAAATATGAGAGCAATGTCCATACCTGTACTCGGCGTGAAATTGTGGAATTCTCTCAACGAATCGCTTGTTAGCATAATGTCCAAATATAAATTTAAACGTCATTACATTAGTATTCTCATAGGCAAATATACCATGTAAACATACTTGATTATTACGACAAATTAACATTTGTTGTGTGGACATATTTATTTGTTATGTCATTATAATAAAAAAACTAAGAATTACCACTTATCATTTTTATGAAAAGTGTTAACGGGGTAGACACATATAAGTGTTTCACTTCATGTCTACTCCTTTTCAAAACATATTTCTTAATTGTATTTCATTCATACCATGTTACTTATTATTTGTATTTGTATTGCTTGCTTTTTAATTGTGTGTGTTTTGAAATAAATTGAATTGAATTGAACTAGAAGATTAAGAGGAGACCTAATAGAAGTGTTTAAGATATTGAATGGATATGAAGATATTGATAGCAACATTTTTTTCAAACTAAAAGAAGATAGTGTGACAAGGGGGCATAAGGCAGCGTTAGTCAAGCCATACTCTAGATTAGATAAAATAAAATTCTCCTTCTCCCAGAGAACAATAACTGATTGGAATAATTTAAGCCATGATTGTGTAAATGCCAGCAGTGTAAATATGTTTAAAAATAAAATTGACAATTATCTGGCAAGGGCGGGCTATACCTAGGTTGAACACTTAAATGTTTTAGAAATTATTTTAATTTGATTAAATTATTTATTCATATAATTATTTTAATTTATTTATTATTATAAAAAATGGTGTTATTGTAGGATATTTTATGTATTTATTTATTTTACTTGTATATTTTTTAGAGACAACGTATACATTTAATTTTACTTATGTATTTTTAGAGACAACGCATTTTATTTAGCAGCATTTTAGTGCATTTTATAATATTGTATATTTAATTTTTTTTAAAGTGAACACTTGATAAGCCATAGGCTTCCTTGTTCACATGCCGTCTGGAGCTTGGTTCTGGACGGCAACTTGTTAAACCTTGTTAAACCCATTAGTTTTATTCCTTTACACGCGAAGCCAACATCTGTACATGCAATAGTTGCTGCATGACCTGAAATAATGTCAGTGACAGCCTACAAAACATTACATCAACACGTAAACCTATGCGGTCATAATGATAATATTATGACATACTACCATCGTAGCGATGCTTCCTGCATTTATCGCCCATTCACAATTCTTTCGACACTTTCCAGTTTTCTTCCAAACACTTAGCATAACTTTCATGAGGTTATATAGCAGCCGTGTTGTAGATATTTCTCCTTACAATGCGATATGATGGTTGTATTTGTGCTAAAACAAATGAAACAGCTAATCTTGCGGGAACGATCTCATGAGCATCGAGATCGCGTCAACAGATATTTTACATTCTGCTGCCACCTGGCGACTTGAACCCGAGTTTCAGGACGCTAGCCAACCCGCCACCAGGGGCACCACGGATAGCCGGTCCACTTGTTGACACAGCGAAAGTCGAAAGTTTGAAACATCGAAAACTCGAGTTGAGGGACGAAAATAAAAAATCAATGATTTTTCGTATTCGAGGCTTGCTCTGGGCTTTCCAAAATGATATAGCACATGTCTGTAGCTATTCCCAATCGCTCGATCAATTCGGATTCATCTTAGTGTTTAGGAAACTCAATTCCATTCATATCATGAAGGGTACTGCCGTACCCTTCCTGATACAGCTAGGTGAACCTCACATACAGAATGAATGAGTGAGTGAGTGAGTGAGTGAGTGAACGAGTGAGCGAGTGAACGAGTGAACGAGTGAACGAGTGAACGAGTGAACGAGTGAACGAGTGAACGAGTGAACGAATGAACGAATGAACGAATGAACGAATGAATGAACATTTGAGTGGCGGTCTAGGAAAAGCAGTCGCATTGACAAAAAATCATTTTCATTTTAGAAATGGAAATCTACACTATTTACATGTCCTGTACTGTTTACTGTATTCAAATATTCCCACTAGAAGCAGAGTTACAAGAATTTAAAGAAGGACCCTATCATAAATTACTTAAGGAGAAACACGACTTTTAAAGTCGAGATTCATTCTTCACATGAAAACCACACATTATGATGCATAATACAGTAACTGTTGCAGTTATGTTATAAAGCCCTGTGAGGGAAATGTAGTTGTGTGTGTTACCTTTACTGTACTGAAAACATTATCCAATTTTGATGGTTACTTTTAAAGTTACACAACATTAAACAGGACACACATCACACTTGATTGCAGGAGAAAATCGAGTTTTAAAGTCGAGATTCATGTTTCGCTTGAACACCACACTTTATGCTATGTACACATTATACACAATAACTGTTACAGTTACCATATAAAGTATGTGAGGGAAATGTAGCTGTGTAAGTTACATTTACTTTACAATACCCTGCATATTCATCAACGCCAATGCGTTCTGACGAGCGATATTGTTCGGCTTCGGTCCGTCCATGGGTTTTTGTTTACGGGCATCTTTGAATTTTCGAAGATCGTAAACACAAAATGAAATTCACCACGAAGTCTGTCTTTCCAACGAAATCCGCTCCAATAACGCGTTAAACAGTTAAGAAATATGTGCAGACACAAACTATAGCAACATCAAACTAAACTAAAAACAAATCGAACTACTAAAACAACTAAAACCCAACTTCCAAATACAAATCCGTTAACTTTCAAAATGCTGTAACGTAAAACGATCTTCCCAGTTACAAAATCCTCAAAAAATGCAACTTACACTTGGGCAATCAGGAAACTACTTGGTGAGCGTATAAATATGTTAGTAAAAACATCGTAGTAAAATCTCAAAATGGATCGAGTGACCCAAAAACACTTTTTTGTTTACGGGCAAATACGCCTAGTGACTTCAGACTGGTTTTCCTAGACCGCCACACATTTAGTCAACAACAAGACATATACACTGATACATCGTCATGTTCAGTGTTTCAAAGTATTTACCTTCTTTAAATGCTGTGAACATTGGCACTATGTTGGAAGACAGACAAGCATCCAGACCAACATCAACACTGCTTGAAAACTCTACAAACAAATAAGAAATATGACCTACGATATCTTTATACATGCAATATAGACAATAGAAAAACACTGCATGGGTATTTTGTTCAAGCTACAAACATATGCAGTGGCATCAAGCAGGGGTATGTGCTCGCCCCAACCCTCTTTGGGATCTTCGTGCTGTTGTTGATGCAAGTCAACTGAGTCAACTGAGACAGTGTGTACTTGCATACCACATTGGGTGGAAGACTGTTTACCATCTCCCACCTGAAGGCAAAAACCATACCAATATTTGTCCATGATATGTTGTTTACAGATGATGTGGCATTGACATCTCATACAGAGGAGCAACTGCAGAGCCTTACAGATAACAGTCTGTCAAAGCATGCCAAGATTTTAGTCTCACAATCAGACTTAAATAGACAGACGTGATGTTGCCTGACGTTGTGGTGCCTCCTGTTATCAGCATCAGTAACAGCATTGGTCGAGTTTCCACTGCTACAGCCAGTTTGATGAAGAGTATGGTGCAACAAGACATTAACTGAACATACAAAAGTTACAGTCTACAGGACCTGCAACGTGAGCATACACTTGTATGGCAGTGATTCATTGACCCTCTAATCCAGACAAAAGAAACATGTGAACTCCTTCCACATGTATAGTCTATGATGTGTCCTTAGGATGTTGAGGAAAGGATTGAGTTTCAAACAGCAATCCTTGACCGGGCCCAATCCTAAGCATGGTCATTCTGCCATTGCAACGACGACTTCGCTGGCTTGGTCATGGTCGTGGTCACCATATGGAGAATGGTAGGATTCCCAAAGATCTGCTCCACGGTGAGTTGGCTTTAAGCAGCAGACCCACTGGATGCCCTCATCTCCATTTCAAGGCTGTCAGCAAGCCTGATCTGGAAGAGCTCGGCATCGGTGCTCACAGGTATGACACAGATATGAAGAAATCGCTACGGAACAGTCATTGGAGGCAAGACTTGACCAAGGGCCTTGGGAGAGGAGAGGCTGTGACAATGCATGTGAGGAGAGCCCAGAGGAAAGGCAACCAAGTCTCTACCCAGGGTGAGGTCTTTACAGCCAGAGCAAATGCTGTCCAAGAAACCCAACAGGAGCCCACATCCATGGTCTGCTGAGACTGACGGACGCCTATACATACAAATACAGACAACATGCAGTAATTCATAACTACCAATAGTTTTACTAAATGTTGTGATAGCAAGATTAGAAACATAATAGAAGTCTGTATAATTACAAGGCATTTTATTTACTGCACTATTATTCTGCATGCACAACGTGTCAACAAATGTAGGACAATTAAATCAGTTAAAGTATTCCAACAACAGTCACCACAACTGTACACATACATACACTGGATGAACAAACAGACAGACAGCCAGACAGACGCAGAGAAGTTGAGGTGGTATTTAATTGAACAGGCCTGCCAGGCAGTAAAGATTAAAGCATTCTGAGCCATTCTGAGGACTAGTATGCTATAGAAAAGGTTCTGCTAAACTGAGTGTGATAGGACACTAACAAACTAACTGAAAAACTGATTGGGAGACAAACAGACAAGGCAGGTGGGTGGACTGTCGGACAGACAAGCAGAGACAGATGGCTGGATGGACGAACAGTGTGACATGTCTATGCTCACAAAACTACTAACACACATACATACACACACTCATACACACATATACATACTCACACATACACACACATATACATACACACACATACTCACACACACAAACATATACATACTCTCATGCACGCCCACAAACATACATACTCACACAAACAAACATACATACTTTCACACGCATGCACGCATGCACGCACGCACGCATGCACACACACACACACACGCAGCTACACATACACAAACACGTATCACACACACACCGACACACCGACACACCGACACACCGACACACCGACACACCGACACACACAAACACGTATCACACAAACACGTATCACACACACAACACACAAACAACACATACACAAACACACACACAAGCACACATACATGCATACACACATACATAAACACACACACAGTGACATACACACACAAGCACACACACAAACACACACAACACATAAACACACACACAATCACACACAAACAGACACACAAACAAACAACAAACACATGCACATATACACATATACATATACGCATGCACACACATACACCTCAAATACATAAATTCCTGAATGCCTGCCAGATTAATTGTGAAAGCACTCACAGAATATGCCCCCTGTGAGTGAGAGATGAATGAGACATACCAGGACGGTAAAGGAATGTGGCTGCAATGTCCTTCTGTGAGTCTGTGTAGCTGGAGCAGTCAGCAGCACCAAGTCTGGGGTCAGACCTGACACACCCTTCTAGGGTGTCTCTTGTTCCCCCACCTGACTAAACAACACAAACATACATCAGGGCAAGTTCCTACACAGCAGTGTCTCAGGATGGCGCAATGGGATTTATTCTTTATGTCTCATTAGAAATGTTCAATAGGGCATGCAAGTCTCGCGCGCAAAAACGAGGCTGGGGGCAATTGGGGGCAGGAAGTCCATATTCTCCATGTTAACGTATAGGACTTCGTTTTGTTTTTGGTTGTAATAATCGAACTGTTCCAGTCTAACTATTTCAGTTACACTGTCCGAAGGATTATTACAAGCAGAAGCAGTGGAACACTTTGCCGGTGACAATGCTCACGGAAATCGTAAATTTTAATCGATTGTTATGGTGGTTGCCATGCATCGCCGGCTTGTACTTGTGTTTGGCGATCTTGACTAGTAATGAAAACTGCCATTTTTCGCACAGTACAACCTGTTTGGGGTAAACGTATACATGTGTTATGATTATGTGCATTTAGACAACTTGTGAGATATTACTGCTTATCGAAACCACAACGTACAGCTGTGTAAAATGCAAATCCCGTAAAAGATACATACGACCTAAAATTGTGGGGAGTGTGTATTATCTGCACTACATAAATCGCTATGTCTATGATTGTGTGGTAAACTCAATATTAAATCGGACATTTCATATAAGAAAGGTATAACACAAGATATTTATGTCCTGATTTTCCTAGTCGGAAGTTACAACTGTCATCCATCGAATATTATTCTTGTGACCAGTCCCCAAATCAGCCTCAATCGCACAGAGTCTCGCCATGTATCGTGACCCGCTTGCACGCCCTATTGAACACCAGCTCAGTTTCCTGGGAAATACTCAACATTCCATTCAATATTTTGTTGCTATTCAGAACCATGTTGTTTCATTATAGCAAAAACATACAGTAAAAATGTTTAAAGCAGAGGTGTCAAGTTATACATGTTAATCATAACTGTTACAGATTATTGCGAGAGAGAGAGAGAGACACACAGACAGACAGAGAAACAGAGAGAGACAGAGAGAGAGACAGAGAGAGAGAACAACAGTCTCGAAGGGATAGAAGAGAGAACAACAGTCCAGAAGGGATAGAAGAGAGAACAACAGTCCAGAAGGGATAGAAGAGAGAACAACAGTCCAGAAGGGATAGAAGAGAGAACAACAGTCTAGAAGGGATAGAAGAGAGAACAACAGTCCAGAAGGGATAGAAGAGAGAACAACAGTCCAGAAGGGATAGAAGAGAGAACAACAGTCCAGGAGGGATAGAAGAGAGAACAACAGTCCAGGAGGGATAGAAGAGAGAACAACAGTCCAGGAGGGATAGAAGAGATAACAACAGTCCAGGAGGGATAGAAGAGAGCAACAGTCCAGGAGGGATAGAAGAGAGCAGGAGGGATAGAAGAGAGAACAACAGTCCAGAAGGGATAGAAGAGAGAACAACAGTCCAGGAGGGATAGAAGAGATAACAACAGTCCAGGAGGGATAGAAGAGAGCAACAGTCCAGGAGGGATAGAAGAGAGCAGGAGGGACAGAAGAGAGAACAACAGTCCAGAAGGGATAGAAGAGAGCAGGAGGGACAGAAGAGAGAATAACAGTCCAGGAGGGATAGAAGAGAAAACAACAGTCCAGGAGGGATAGAAGACAGCAGGAGGGACAGAAGAGAGAACAACAGTCCAGAAGGGATAGAAGAGAGCAGGAGGGACAGAAGAGAGAATAACAGTCCAGGAGGGATAGAAGAGAAAACAACAGTCCAGGAGGGATAGAAGAGAACAGGAGGGACAGAAGAGAGAACAAGAGTCCAGGAGGGATAGAAGAGAGAACAACAGTCCAGGAGGGATAGAAAAGAAAACAACAGTCCAGAAGGGATAGAAGAGAGAACAACAGTCCAGAAGGGATAGAAGAGAGAACAACAGTCCAGAAGGGATAGAAGAGAGAACAACAGTCCAGAAGGGATAGAAGAGAGAACAACAGTCTAGAAGGGATAGAAGAGAGAACAACAGTCCAGAAGGGATAGAAGAGAGAACAACAGTCCAGAAGGGATAGAAGAGAGAACAACAGTCCAGGAGGGATAGAAGAGAGAACAACAGTCCAGGAGGGATAGAAGAGAGAACAACAGTCCAGGAGGGATAGAAGAGAGAACAACAGTCCAGGAGGGATAGAAGAGAGCAACAGTCCAGGAGGGATAGAAGAGAGCAGGAGGGATAGAAGAGAGAACAACAGTCCAGAAGGGATAGAAGAGAGAACAACAGTCCAGGAGGGATAGAAGAGAGAACAACAGTCCAGGAGGGATAGAAGAGATAACAACAGTCCAGGAGGGATAGAAGAGAGCAACAGTCCAGGAGGGATAGAAGAGAGCAGGAGGGACAGAAGAGAGAACAACAGTCCAGAAGGGATAGAAGAGAGCAGGAGGGACAGAAGAGAGAACAACAGTCCAGAAGGGATAGAAGAGAGCAGGAGGGACAGAAGAGAGAACAACAGTCCAGGAGGGATAGAAGAGAAAACAACAGTCCAGGAGGGATAGAAGAGAACAGGAGGGACAGAAGAGAGAACAAGAGTCCAGGAGGGATAGAAGAGAGAACAACAGTCCAGGAGGGATAGAACAGAAAACAACAGTCCAGAAGGGATAGAAGAGAGCAGGGACAGAAGAGAGAACAACAGTCCAGGAGAGATAGAAGAGAGAACAACAGTCCAGGAGAGATAGAAGAGAGAACAACAGTCCAGGAGGGATAGTAGAGAGCAGGAGGGAGAGAATAGAGAACAACAGTCCAGGAGGGATAGAAGAGAGCAGGAGGGACAGAAGAGAGAACAACAGCCCAGGGGGGATAGAAGAGAGAACAACAGTCCAGAAGGGATAGAAGAGAGCAGGAGGGACAGAAAAGAGAACAACAGTCCAGGAGGGATAGAAGAGAGCAGGAGGGACAGAATAGAGAACAACAGTCCAGGAGGGATAGAAGAGAGCAGGAGGGACAGAAGAGAAAACAACAGTCCAGAAGGGATAGAAGAGAGCAGGAGGGACAGAAGAGAGAATATCAGTCCAGAAGGGATAGAAGAGAGCAGGAGGGACAGAAAAGAGAACAACAGTTCAGGAGGGATAGAAGAGAGCAGGAGGTACAGAAGGGAAAACAACAGTCCAGGGGGGATAGAAGAGAGCAGGAGGGACAGAAGAGAGAACAACAGTCCAGAAGGGATAGAAGAGAGAACAACAGTCCAGGAGGGACAGAAGAGAGAACAACAGTCCAGGAGGTACAGAAGAGAGAACAACAGTCCAGAAGGGATAGAAGAGAGCAGGAAGGACAGAAGAGAGAACAACAGTCCAGGAGGGATAGAAAAGAGCAGGAGGGACAGAAGGGAAAACAACAGTCCAGGAGGGATAGAAGAGAGAACAACAGTCCAGGAGGGATAGAAGAGAGAACAACAGTCCAGGAGGGATAGAAGTGAGAACAACAGTCCAGAAGGGATAGAAGAGAGAACAGTCCAGGAGGGATAGAAGAGAGAACAACAGTCCAGGAGGGATAGAAGACAGTAGGAGGGACAGAAGAGAGAACAACAGTCTAGGAGGGATAGAAGAGAGCAGGAGGGACAGAAGAGAGAACAACAGTCCAGAAGGGATAGAAGAGAGCAGGAGGGACAGAAGAGAGAACAACAGTCCAGAAGGGATAGAAGAGAGAACAGTCCAGGAGGGATAGAAGAGAGAACAACAGTCCAGGAGGGATAGAAGAGAGAATAGTCCAGGAGGGATAGAAGAGAGCACAACAGTCCAGGAGGGATAGAAGAGAGCATGAGGGACAGAAGAGAGAACAACACTCCAGGAGGGATAGAAGAGAGTACAACAGTCCAGGAGGTATAGAAGAGAGAACAACAGCCCAGGAGGGATAGAAGAGAGAACAACAGTCCAGGGGGATAGAAGAGAGCAGGAGGTACAGAAGAGAGAACAACAGTCCAGGAGGGATAGAAGAGAGCAGGAGGGACAGATGAGAGAACAACAGTCCAGGAGGGATAGTAGAGAGCAGGAGGTACAGAAGAGAGAACAACAGTCCAGGAGGGATAGAAGAGAGAACAACAGTCCTGGAGGTATAGAAGAGAGAAAAACCAGTCCAGGAGGGATAGAAGAGAGAACAGCAGTCCAGGAGGGATAGAAGAGAGAACAACAGTCCAGGAGGGATAGAAGAGAGAACAGCAGTCCAGGATGGATAGAAGAGAGAACAACAGTCCAGGAGGGATAGAAGAGAGAACAACAGTCCAGAAGGGATAGAAGAGAGAACAACAGTCCTGGATGTATAGAAGAGAGAACAACAGTCCAGGAGGGATAGAAGAGAGAACAACAGTCCAGGAGGGATAAAAGAGAGCAGGAGGTACAGGAGAGAGAACAACAGTCCAGGAGGGATAGAAGAGAGCAGGAGGGACAGAAGAGAGAACAACAGTCCAGGAGGGATAGAAGAGAGAACAACAGTCCAGGAGGGATAGAAGAGAGAACAACAGTCCTGGAGGTATAGAAGAGAGAAAACCAGTCCAGGAGGGATAGAAGAGAGAACAGCAGTCCAGGAGGGATAGAAGAGAGAACAACAGTCCAGGAGGGATAGAAGAGAGAACAGCAGTCCAGGATGGATAGAAGAGAGAACAACAGTCCAGGAGGGATAGAAGAGAGAACAACAGTCCAGGAGGGATAGAAGAGAGAACAACAGTCCAGAAGGGATAGAAGAGAGAACAACAGTCCTGGATGTATAGAAGAGAGAACAACAGTCCAGGAGGGATAGAAGAGAGAACAACAGTCCAGGAGGGATAAAAGAGAGCAGGAGGTACAGGAGAGAGAACAACAGTCCAGGAGGGATAGAAGAGAGCAGGAGGGACAGAAGAGAGAACAACAGTCCAGGAGGGATAGAAGAGAGAACAACAGTCCAGGAGGGATAGAAGACAGAACAACAGTCCAGAAGGGATAGAAAAGAGAACAACAGTCCTGGAGGTATAGAAGAGAGAACAATAGTCCAGGAGGGATAGAAGAGAGTACAACAGTCCAGGAGGGATAAAAGAGAGCAGGAGGTACAGAAGAGAGAACAACAGTCCAGGAGGGATAGAAGAGAGCAGGAGGGACAGAAGAGAGAACAACAGTCCAGGAGGGATAGAAGAGAGAACAACAGTCCAGGAGGGATAGAAGAGAGAACAAGAGTCCAGGAGGGATAGAAGAGAGCAGGAGGGACAGGAGAGAGTACAACAGTGCAGAAGGGATAGAAGAGAGAACAACAGTCCAGAAAGGATAGAAGAGAAAACAACAGTCCAGAAGGGATAGAAGAGAGAACAACAGTCCAGGAGGGATATAAGAGAGAGCAGTCCAGGAGGGATAGAAGAGAGAACAACAGTCCAGAAGGGATAGAAGAGAGCAGGACGGAGAGAAGAGAGAACAACAGTCCAGGAGGGATAGAAGGGAGCAGGAGGGACAGAAGAGAGAACAACAGTCCAGGAGGGATAGAAGAGAGAACAACAGTCCAGAAGGGATAGAAGAGAGCAGGAGGGACAGAAGAGAAAACAACAGTCCAGAAGGGATAGAAGAGAGCAGGAGGGACAGAAGAGAGTACAACAGTCCAGGAGGGATAGAAGAGAGCAGGAGGGACAGAAGAGAGAACAACAGTCCAGGAGGGATAGAAGAGAGAACAACAGTCCAGAAGGGATAGAAGAGAGCAGGAGGGACAGAAGAGAAAACAACAGTCCAGAAGGGATTGAAGAGAGAACAACAGTCCTGGAGGGATAGAAGAGAGCAACAGTCCAGGAGGGAAAGAAGAGAGCAACCATCCTGGAAGGACAGAAGAGAGAGAGAGCAACAGTCCACAAGGGACAGAAGAGAGAGAGAGCAACAGTCCAGGAGGAACAGAAGAGAGAGCAAGTCCATAAGGGACAGAAGAGAGAGCAACAGTCCACGAGGGACAGAAGAGAGAGAGGAACAGACCAGGAGGGACAGAAGAGAGAGAGGAACAGTCCAGGAGGAACAGAAGGGATAGAAGAGAGCAGGGGGGACAGAAGAGAAAACAACAGTCCAGAAGGGATTGAAGAGAGAACAACAGTCCTGGAGGGATAGAAGAGAGCAACAATCCAGGAGGGAAAGAAGAGAGCAACCATCTTGGAGGGACAGAAGAGAGAGAGCAACAGTCCACAAGGGACAGAAGAGATAGAGAGAGCAACAGTCCAGGAGGAACAGAAGAGAGAGCAAGTCCATGTGGGACAGAAGAGAGAGCAACAGTCCACGAGCGACAGAAGAGAGAGGGTAACAGACCTGGAGGGACAGAAGAGAGAGAGGAACAGTCCAGGAGGAACAGGAGAGAGAGAGCAAGTCCATGAGGGACAGAAGAGAGAGCAACAGTCCACGGGGGACAGAAGAGAGAGAGGAACAGACCAGGAGGGACAGAAGAGAGAGAGGAACAGTCCAGGAGGAACAGGAGAGAGGGAGAGAGCAACAGTCCATGAGGGACAGAAGAGAGAGAGCAACAGTCCATGAGGGACAGAAGAGAAAACAACAATCCAGGACGAACAGAAGCTTTGTGTGAGCCTATAAAGGAGATACTCAAGTTAAATGGATGCGGATGAGTCCATGTTATCTTGGGATAAAACTGAGGCGTTTAAATGGATGCATAGCATGGAGTTTGGTTTCATTATTTTGCAGTGAAAGTATCATTTCATAGCCAAACACAATAAATCACAGTACACTGTTAGGTAAACCGATGCAAATACAATAATTTACACATAAAAATGAATTTACGCTAACAGACACATCATTACAAATGCAATACGTAGTCATTTTACTTTTGTATCACTGCAAATATATAAAACTAACACAACCATTTTTTCAAAACAATGACTGATTTAAAAATGACACAACTACAATGCTGAAAATTATCAATCCACTGGATTTATGAATGTAAAGCATATATGAAACAATAGATTTGTGGAAACTGACCTGATTTTTAAGCAGGAAAGCCGACCAGAGAGGCATACTGTATCTGTGGGAATATGCCGTGATATATTTGGCATGGGTCAGTAGACAGACATCGGTGTCGTTAATGTTGACCTGTGGCACCCCTAGTGGCAGGAGACGACGTGTCACGTTTTCGGCCTCTGCTTCAGTCATGTTGAGCTGCTTGTCGAGTTCCAGTATAGTTTTTGTAGTGACATTCTAAAATACATATGCACGTTATCACCAGCACTAAGATCTTGATATTATTTGTATTCTGTTAAAAACACTACAGTTATTTTGTTATAATTACATCAAGACAACAACATGAGTCAGTGATTTGAAAAACTCTCCACGTATTTTATAATCAATGTAACACTTCTTGAAACACAATCATCCAGTCACATAAGTGTCATATTTTGAAGAAATAACTGCATAAATAAGGATAGAATGAATACATAACTTTCAGGTTTTAGGATAATATATCACAAAACACATGCTTAAATTTTGTTATGTAGATACCTAAGAACAGCCAAAGCTTACCAGGAAAAAGGAAACACTGGTAATTGAGTTTTATGAATGGGTCATTGCTAGAACTGGTATAAAATAATTCATGCTTGGTATGAAGGCAAAGAAACACACTGCACAAAATGGCCAACTCACTGCTACCCACTTCAAACTCATACCGGAAACTGCAATGCAGCTAAGTACTAGAGTTCATAAGTTTAACAATAACTGCGGAGACACATTCAGAGCCTCAACTTAACAGTAGAAAGTCTGTGCACACAAGACAACGACTCTACTCACTGTCCACTGAACACACACACAAGACAATGACTCTACTCACTGGCCACTGAACACACACACAAGGCAACTACTCTACTCACTGTCCACTGAACACACACACAAGACAACGACTCTACTCACTGTCCACTGAACACACACACAAGGCAACTACTCTACTCACTGTCCACTGAACACACACACAAGGCAACTACTCTACTCACTGTCCACTGAACACACACACAAGGCAACTACTCTACTCACTGTCCACTGAACACACACACAAGACAACGACTCTACTCACTGTCCACTGAACACAAACACAAGACAACGACTCTACTCACTGTCCACTGAACACACACACAAGGCAACTACTCTACTCACTGGCCACTGAACACACACACAAGACAACGACTCTACTCACTGTCCACTGAACACACACACAAGGCAACTACTCTACTCACTGTCCACTGAACACACACACAAGACAACAACTCTACTCACTGTCCACTGAACACACACACAAGGCAACTACTCTACTCACTGTCCACTGAACACAAACACAAGACAACGACTCTACTCACTGTCCACTGAACACACACACAAGGCAACTACTCTACTCACTGTCCACTGAACACACACACAAGACAACGACTCTACTCACTGTCCACTGAACACAAACACAAGACAACGACTCTACTCACTGTCCACTGAACACACACACAAGGCAACTACTCTACTCACTGGCCACTGAACACACACACAAGACAACGACTCTACTCACTGTCCACTGAACACACACACAAGGCAACTACTCTACTCACTGTCCACTGAACACACACACAAGACAACAACTCTACTCACTGTCCACTGAACACACACACAAGGCAACTACTCTACTCACTGTCCACTGAACACAAACACAAGACAACGACTCTACTCACTGTCCACTGAACACACACACAAGGCAACTACTCTACTCACTGTCCACTGAACACACACACAAGACAATGACTCTACTCACTGTCCACTGAACACACACACAAGACAACGACTCTACTCACTGTCCACTGAACACACACACAAGGCAACTACTCTACTCACTGTCCACTGAACACACACACAAGACAACAACTCTACTCACTGGCCACTGAACACACACACAAGACAACGACTCTACTCACTGGCCACTAAACACACACACAAGACAACGACTCTACTCACTGTCCACTGAACACACACACAAGACAACAACTCTACTCACTGGCCACTGAACACACACACAAGACAACGACTCTACTCACTGGCCACTAAACACACACACAAGACAACGACTCTACTCACTGGCCACTGAACACACACACACGACAACGACTCTACTCACTGTCCACTGAACACACAAGACAACGACTCTACTCACTGGCCACTGAACACACACACAAGACAACGACTCTACTCACTGGCCACTGAACACACACACACACACACACACACACACACACACACACAAGACAATGACTCTACTCACTGGCCACTGAACACACACACAAGACAACGACTCTACTCACTGTCCACTGAACACACACACAATTTGAGTTGTTCCGTGTCATCTCTGTCTCAACAGATGGAGCAAGGGGACAATTTGAGTAGCTGCTCCCTAAAGGGGGCTGTGATGGCAGAGGTAGGGGGCGCTGTAGGATGTGGTGGAGTCGACCACGTGTTCCGTTGTTTGCCGCTGCTGGAATCTGCATGAGTTCTGAAGAGTCACAGTGAAATGTTTCATTCACAATACCGTACTGAGGCTTTGAAGTCATGCAGATGGCCAAATGTGGAAATATGAACAGATTTATTTCTTATGTATATATATATATATATATATATATATATCTAAATCGATTAAGTTTTGTAAATCTAGACAAAATGGCTTTGAAGATATGAGCAGATATGATCTCAACATTACAGCATACAGCCTGGGAACTATTGACAATTAATTAAATACAAATGTGATTACGATGATGGATGTGACATACATACCTGTCATAAGATTGTATAGTTCAATGTTTTCAAATGGTTCTATCTTCATGTTTTGCTTGAACGATGGCCCATATGCGAGAAAAAGAGCCTGCAATCAAACAATATACATCACAGACTGCTGTATATGGTTCGAATCCCATGAAACCACATGTTGTTTGAGGGTCTTGAATCCTGATAACTCCCACATAGCAACAAACCAAGTGCAGCATTTGTCACTGTTACAGTATTTCTAACATAAACTTGTTGCTGTGATCTTTCTCTCTATTGTCACAAATTAAGGCATTCCATGGAATACATAATAATGTTTGGCTACACCATTCTTGCCATCTGACACGTGTCACCATCATCACCCTGTTGCCTTGGCCCTACCTCCCTAGGGATGGTGTTCCTGTGATGTACGTGTGTGGGGGTGTGCGGGTCTACCTGTTCTCAAACAGTGGACCGGTTGTGCTGAACACGAAATATTATTTTATTGTGACATCTTACTTTAACATAATAATTTTGAATATAATTTTGGTATTCAAGATCACTGCTAAGGATCAAGATAGATTTTAAAGTACAATGTTGGTTTTAAGAGTTCTAAGAATGTTAGTGAAATGGGCCTCTGGACAGGAGACAGAACTACAGTGCATCAAAGTAACATTAATACCTAGACATTTCTATGGCAACTACTTCCTTAAGAACCTGAGTTCAGATGAGCAACTAAACAGAAATCATTAGGTGAAACTATGAACCATTGACAGCAGGGGAACATGTAGATGTAAGATAGCACTGCAATTTCACATGTCTGTGTTTTTATGAAAGATGGCTAAAGTTTCTAGTGAATTTAGCAAAATGTAGATTCATTCCAGATTTAGGGTGTAGCTACAAAAACCTGGTTGTCAATGTTACAAAAACAAAAATATTTTTGTGAGACAAGATTTGAAAACAGTCAACTAGAACACTTTCATTGGTGTCTCACTAAAATTATATCTTCAGCAACATGGTGACAGATTTTTACATTTAAAAAAGTTCCTTATCATTTAACAATGCGTCTGTTTAATGGTGGATTTCCTGATGAGCTCTTTATTTCAGTGAAATAATCCAGCAATCTGGGAATATGTTAACATTTAAGAACCTTAAATAAAATTAGTGCCATAGCTGAATAGATAAGGTACTAGGAGACGTCAATGAATGCCTGCATGTCTACATGACCAGTAACAACATGTCTACATGAACTGTAACAACATGTCTACATGAACTGTAACAACATGTCTACATGACCAGTAACAACATGTCTACATGACCAGTAACAACATGTCTACATGACCAGTAACAACATGTATACATGAACTGTAACAACATGTCTACATGAACTGTAACAACATGTCTACATGAACTGTAACAACCCCCCATTACTATAGACATGTACCTGCATACTCTTGTACCATTACTACAGACATGTACCTGCATACTCTTCTACCATTACTACAGACATGTACCTGCATACCCTTGTACCATTACTACAGACATGTACTTGCATACTCTTGTACCATTACTACAGACATGTACCTGCATACTCTTGTACCACTACTACAGACATGTACCTGCATACTCTTGTACCACTACTACAGACATGTACCTGCATACTCTTGTACCACTACTACAGACATGTACCTGCATACTCTTGTAGGCGTTGTCATAGCCGTGGCTTCCACCTCTGCATCTCTTGGATCTCGAATTTAATCTGGAACAAAATTGGTTATAATGAGCAAATAAAGCTAACAGAACCCCCAACCAATTTGTTCAGACAGTAATATTCCTTAATCCATATTTTCTCCATCAGATCCTCAGTTCATTGTCAAACAATGACATACACTTGTTGTGATAATCATCAGATACGTATTTTGAAGTTTATGTTTACTGAATGCCAAGAAGACAGCATCTAACATGCCATGGAACCAAAATGGTCCCGTGGCATGATAAAAATATAAATTAATGACAAGTATGTAGGCCAGTCTTTCCCGCAGGGATACAGGAAACAAAAGATGGACAAAGAACGAGACCCACCGATGCCGACTGGCCATGTACAACTCCTCCATGATCATGACTATGTCATCAATGCGAGGATGTCTCGCATAGTGGAATCGCTTCGGCAGATCCTGCTTCTTGTAGAACCGCATGTGCCAGTCTTTCCCACTGACATTGCCACCACAGCGCAGCTGCTCCAAGATAGCTTCAGGCGAGTCTGAGACAAAAACAGGAAGCAACTGTCACTAACAAAACTAAGCAACTAGCAGGTACAATGTCTCTTCATCAGTTTACTGGCATTTATTTATATGTTGTTATTAATATTATAACATATGTTGACGGACGGACGGACGGACGGACGGACGGACGGACGGACGGACGGACGGACAAGAGGGCAGACAAGAGGACAGACAGACAGACAGATGTTAGCTGACATGATGGCCTACTGAAAGTCACCCAATAAACATGAGTCATTACTGAGTCACTACTTTTAAAAATGAAAAATACTTTTTACTAATGCAGACTGACGGAGACATGTGTAATGACCACTGACCACCACCTGTCACCTCCTGTACTCTCAAGGAGGTGTTTGTCCGTTGAAATCGATACTTGCTGGTGATGCGACCAAATACTCCGTCATATATAAAGTACTTGTTGACATCGATGTACGAGGACAGCGCCACCACGCGGCTACAACTGATGTCAGCCATGCCTGCAAGACGGCATGGTACAGGTCAATCTACAATGGCAACTTCTAACTCCTGACATTCACAGTACAACTGAAAATAAGGTCAGAGATGACCAATTTTATTGAGTAAAGTGTGGTAAAGAAAACAGTGAAGTTATACAATAAATCGTTATGTCTGCAATATCTAAAAAAGCACAACTGTTTTTAAAGGGAGGGTGTCAGCTACCCTACCCAAAATTGGCAGAGCAGTAATTTGTAACGGGAAGTCTGCCGTGTAAAACGTGGGAACATTCAACATCAAAGGGTATTGTGGTTAACTCTGCCCGCCTTGGCATTATTGCCAATCAATTTTATATTGAAACTGGATGATTTGTTTGCCATTTGACGTGTTGCGGATGGAATCGTTCAAATTGTTAACATTATTCCGAGCTTAACAAAGTAACTACAACAAACTGGCAGGCAATAAACCTTCAACATGCATGTTGTATTAATAAGGACATAATGGTAAATTGGAAAAATAAAACTTAGGAATGGCAGAATTGTTTTAGGTCACAATCTCTTGATATAATTTTGTATCCCTACATGGGCCATATAGCAAATATTTTTACCAAGTCAATTATTTAAATATTATCGAATTAATTTCTCTGTTTGCAGGTTATTCTGCAGCACTACGACCATGTTCTATGTGTCATCAAATTATTATATGTAGTCATACAAAGACGACAAAGATGTTAAAATTAAGAAGGCAAGCGAAAATATTTCACCGTGGTCAGCAACAATGATGATATTGATGCATTTGTCCAGTTGTCTCTGCAGCAATCCGTCCATCAGTCGGCCAATCATGTTGTCCACTAACGTTAGATTCCCGTTCACCTTAAAAAATAAAACAACTAATATGTTTAATGTTATTTAAGGAAATATGGGCATCACAAAATTTTGTAAGTTGGGTTTTGCACCTACCTGGGTATACCTTCGGCTGTTTGTACAGTATCAGGACGTTGTAAGGCAAAGGGCATGTTTTATTAATTATTTTGTTGATCTTTGTCTACCTTTGCAAGGATAAGTAAACTTCTAATGACACATCAGTTAAGATGAGTTAACCAAGTATTGAGGGCAGTAATTGGTTTCATAAATTAAACAAACCATTCATGTAATGTATACTTGCTTATAGAAATATGTACAAACTAACACATTCACATACTGACATTCAGTTATTACCTTACTCATGCACACATTCACGCATGCATTCACGCATGCATGCACGCACGCACGCACGCACGCACGCACGCACGCACGCACGCACGCACGCACGCACACCAAACATACACATCAAACACACACACACACACACCACACATTCATGCATGTACTGTACCACACATACACACCCAACATACACAATCATGTGCACAGCGCCATGCGCGTGCCACACACGCACACAAGCACGCACGCACGCACGCACGCACGCACGCACGCACGCACGCACGCACGCACGCACTGACCCAGTCATGGAAGGGTCCCCCGTCATGCCCTGCATGGTCTGGCTGGTCGAGATACAATGTCATGAAGTGAGGCCACTCGACTGACGGTTTGTCAAACCAACTCAGCACCTCATCAATTCGGTCTTCAAACGTGATGGACCTGCAGACAGCTACACTTGAGAACATTGGATGAATCTGCTTGAAAATAAACAGTTCACTTTGTTTAATATGACAAAAGATAGTAATGTTTGTGGAATCAGGGGTTTGTCTAGACATGATAGTCTAGGTATAGCTTTATCTGGACTGACTGATACTAATTTGGACGGGCAGACATTTGAGCTGACAGTGCCTGCCCATTTTTGCACAACTCCTCCGTCATCAGGTCCTAGTCTTGACTTGAAGTCAGCAGACGGGGCGGGGTGGGGGAGTGGTGCTGAAAACATTTGTCATGGCAACATTCACAATTTCAGAAAATACCTGGGGGCGCATCACTCAAGTCCAAATTCATAAGGTCTGGAGGGTGCATGTCCCCCAGCCCCCCCCCAGGAACTGGATACCAAGATATTACATAATTTCTAGTTGGTGTCATAATATTTTGTGTGTGTGTGTGTGTGTATGTGTGTGTGTGCGTGCATGTGTGCGTGCGTGCGTGCGTGCGTGCGTGCGTGCGTGCATGCATGTGTATGTGCTTGCGCCTGTGTGGCGTATGCAAACATGTGTGTTGTGTCTACACAGGAATGCATGTATTATGCAATCATATAACTGGATTTATTCAGGTGGACTTATGAATGAATATTCTTATATCAGAGTAATAACTTTAAACATATTCTACTTTAGAATTAATGCTCGTGATTGCACACTATACATACCCTTTGTACTTGTAGCAAATATCTGGATATAAACCTGCAAATAACAAGTGTATTTCAGGAATCTATAGAGTTGGCTTTAGACATTGACATAACATTGACACAACACACAACCATAGCATCTATTGGGTACAGGTAACAATATTAGTGGATGGATGGTGGACAGGTAAACAAATGAAGGCACAGTCTTCCAAAACCATACATATTGTCAGTTATGCCTTAAAAATAGGTATCCCATGTGTGTTTGTAGTTTATTTTAGGTCATAAAACACATCTCAACTGGCTTGTAATAATAGCCACATGTCCACACACAAATTGGTGATTGGTAAAAACATTATCCTGCATAAGGCCCTGCCTTTAACTCTAGAGATAATCAGATAAATTAATCATGTAGGTATACCATATTTAGTATTGACGTGTACACATCTAAATCCGTTGCACAAGCATATTAAACTATCTTATCATATCTAATAACTGTCAGCTTAGATATAATCCCAGACATAACCCTCTACTTTCTTATCAAGGTAGATGTTTGTTTAGGTTTCTGATGATAACGTCTTATGACGTTTAGCTACCTGTGGCAAATATAATCATATTACACACCAGAGAGGGTACAGTTTGTTTTCCATGTACCTGATTTGGATGCACAGGCAGGAGTGACTGGCCACTTGTCAGCAGTGTATCTTTAGTACATACCTTTGTCTATTATTAGTGTTTCCAGCACATGCACTTACCCTGAATGTTAACGTCAGAGCCAGGCCAGAACATGATAGCCGACCTCTTGTTGGCTTTGTATGTGTTTCCAGCACATGCACTTACCCTGAATGTTGACGTCAGAGCCAGGCCAGAACATGATAGCCGACCTCTTGTTGGCTTTGTGTACTGTGTTCCAGATCTGGAAGACAACAATGTCTTGTGCAGGGTGAGGTACATCAAACATCTTCATCTACTTCGATACTGTTACTAGCAGCGGTTGTAAAACATTACAGGCCAAATCCAAAAACAATTTGTGAATATGTTTGCATGCATGGGTTGAGCATCAATACTATGTCATATTGTGGGGGCATTTATTGATATAGACTTATTTTTTCAATACTGCATCACTATCAGTGCTGTTTTTATAAATAATGAGTTCAATATCTTTTTGTTTCCATGGTGTATCAATTTTATAACTGGCAAGAAAATCCAAAAGAAAGAAGTCATAAAAATACTGCAAAGGGTGTGAATTTATGGTGTCTCGCATGGAAAACATCTGTTTTACTAGACAGCTTTACTGCCGTTAAAACTGGTTTAGCACACAACAACAATCATCCCAGCTGAGACTCCTATCAATATCCAGACATCTAGAGCAATTAGAAGTGATGAGTGACAAATATAATAACTACTACACCACGTACACAGACTGGGAGACAAACTTTGAACTTACTGGTGTTGTTTACCATCTGTTGCTTGGTGTTAATTGAAAATGTCTCAGAGGTAGTTGGCAGTAACTTTATCAAATCTTGAAGGAATGGACAAAATGTTGACTACCCATCTGTAATAATTATCTGGTAAATTTTTAATAATCTTGTATTTTATGCACTTCCAAAAACAGTTTACTTTCTAAAGATGGTAAAATCAATTTACCACAGGCATCTAGTAATTTTTAAATTTCTGGAACACCACAAACCACAATTTGATGGAACTAGAACATTTAGATATGTTTAAATTTATTATTTCATTAACTTTGAGAAGTATCTTATCCTACACCTTTAAAATAATATAATTTATATTTTGGAGAAATTATGCCATAAAATATTACATATATAAGATATTATTAAAGCACTGAGCCGTGAGCACCTACCGGTTCTCCTTGCCACCAGCGTGGATCAAACTTTGTCTCACTTTTCAGTGTAAACATCTCCTTCACATCTGTGTCATACATTCTGTTGTCAATAATGCCATGGGACTCTGGGTACAAACCCTAAAAAAGAAGTGCTACATTACCACCGGTTCAAACCTGATCTGAAACCTGAACCACCAATTCTGTCAGCATCACTCTTAATCTACACAGCAGATGTCAACTTAAAATGTAAAGTTATAAACATGTACATTGCCAGTTTTGGAAGGACAAGTTTTGATGTTTGCTGGAAATATGGCAATTGTGTGGGTCTGGACTTTTTGAGGGTTGCTAACTTGACTGAAATTTTGATGGTCTCAGACTTTTAGTCTGGCAGTAATTTTGAAAAAACTGTTTGACATAAGATAAATGAGTTGTTGGCAGTAAGAGCTAGAAAATGGCTTTTATCAATTCTAAAATTCTATAAGAAAATATTTATGGAATGGACTATCAGTCTTGCTAACGAATATTCGGTGAACAGCAACTCACCAGATTTAAAACTTTACAGTGATGGATTATAAAGGTAAGTTTTCATACAGTGCAGTATCCAGTCCATAGGATTGCTCAGAGCACTTTACACTTTACTTCCCTGGCAGACCTGTTCAATCTAACACCATCTCAACTTCTCTGGGAAGCATCCAGCAATGCTGCAATTAATGCGCAAATGCTGCTTGTACAAACTGTCTATAGCCACATATTCATACATACAGCTGCTTGAACTGCAGCAATGTAGAGTGAAAAGACTTGCTCAAGGTTTGACACCACAGCACAGGATTTGAACCTGGGTTTTCTTAGTCTAGAGTCTGAAACTCACCCTTGAGTCGCTGAGCTCTACACAGGAACAGGAAGTCTACTGTCTTGAGTGTAGAAATGTTGAATGTGAAAGAAAATTGTGTTTCACTTGGCTCATCTTGGTATTATTGCTAAAAAAGCTTGTTTGGAAAATGGATATTTTGTTTACCATTTGGGTGTGCTGCATGATGGACACTGTCAAACTGCACTCATTGCTATGAGCTTGATCAAGAAAGTAAATACAATTCTGCAGGTAGCATGCCTCAGCATATGCATTATAGTCACAAAAACACAATATTTAGTACATAAGGAATTTAACAAAGGAGAGGATACTCTTCTGTTAGTGAGGCTGCACCGTATCACAGATTGACACAGAAGTACAGTTCAACTTTTATGAATAGCTAATATGTAAATTGTAACCTGGAATAACACTGATATGAGACAAGGTCCTAGTCTACCCCCTACAGCCGACTACCATTCACACACCCTTCCTGCATCCAAGAGATCATAAAAAATTGCCATCTTCACAACCTCCATATTATTTATTAATGCCAGCTGTAAGTATGGGAAAAAGAAGACAAGGAAGGCAAGCACTCACGGTGACTTGTGTGTAGTGATTGGGGAAAGTCTTTGACGGGAACACGGAGCGCATGTAGGGGGCATGCACACCGCACTCACTCATGCGTCGCAGCACGGGTGTGAAGTTGCGCACGAGATAGTCGGCCCGGAAGCCATCGAGGGAGATCAGCAGGAGCGGGGGGACTGAGACACTGCAAGATGACACAGACAAGGCAATATTATTAAAAAAATAAACATAACCCATTTAATTACGATAATGCGTTCATGAGAAAAATCTATCATTAAAGTGAATCTATCGTTAAATTTAAAGGTTTGTTTAATTGCAAAACATCTGTGAACATAATTTCTGTTAAACACTGGCAAAACTGTCCTGTTGTTGAAATTCTTTGGTGTATGCAAGAACATTGATACAGAGTAAAACCAGGCTATGAGCTTAAATAAGAGTATTAATGAAATAGTCCTCAAATATTCTGTCTGACAAAGGTTTGATCTAAAAATAAGCGTAACACCAAAGTAAATGTTTCATATAGCTGCACCAAAACCTAAATTGTACACTAATCATTACTTAAAAATCATCTAAAACTACTACTATATTTCATGAAAAAAAAATTTCACACTGTATTTTCATCCTGAATCTACAGCACCCTGTCACGTTCTCGCTTCGTCTATGCAATAACTGTATATGTGTACGCTTTAAGAAGTTCTTTATTTGCGATACATCACCCAGACATACACGGCAGCTTTCACGCGACCACGCCATTAGCAGCACAACAACAAGCCAACACAGGGAGAGCTCATTAACTCAACCACGTCACATCCCTTTCCTTTTACAAATGTCAATGTGCAAATTCGTGTGAACTAGGATATAACTATTCACATTGGGAAAGTTTACTGATAGTCTGCCAAGTACGCTGGTGGTTTCTTGGTACGTGTGCCTCTGCGCACTGGTGTCGAGTCCACACGTGGCGGTGGTGTATCCTGCATCGGCACTGGCTCTTCGCTTGGTGGTAACTCCGATATCGGCATTCTTGTTTCTGCACGAGGTGTTGTACGAGACATTGGACCAGCTTCTAGTGGCAGCGGATTTTCCTTCATTTCCCACGGCTCACTGTCGGGTAGCGGAAGATTCTCGTTTACAAGACGCAGATGACGTCGGTTGCGTCTGTACGTGTGTCCTTGAACGAGAACCACATACGATCTGTTGGAGAGTTTCTTTGTACATTCTCCAAGCGTCCACGTGTCCTGTCCAGGCATCTTCATACGAATCGCATCGCCTGGTGCTAACTGATTCAGGTGATGCGCTGACTTGTTGTATTGCTCAATTTGCGCATTCTTGGCAATCTTCTTGTCGCGATACACGTCAGTTGCAAGTTTCGGAATCAATCTGCTCCACTGAATTGGAAGCAGTGTTCGGCATCTACGACCGAACAACAACTGTGCTGGGGATGCACTGTAACCCTCACGCACAGTGTTTCTAAAGTTTAACAACGCCAGCTGGACATCGCTGCCATCCTCCATTGCTTTCTTCACGAGGTTCTTCACCGTCCCAATGGCTCGCTCAACTTGGCCGTTGCTTTGGGCATATCTCGGACTGCTCGTGACATGCTCAAAGTCCCATCTCTGCGCGAACTCTCTGAACTCGCCACAAGAGAACTGTGGACCATTGTCCGACATCACTACTTCGGGCACTCCATGACGTGCAAACTGTGACCTCATTGCATTGATCACACTTCGTTCGCGTACTCGAACTTAGTCGCATCAGCTCGAAGAAATTGGAGAAGTAGTTGACCAACAGTAGGTAGTGCTGTCCCTGCAGCTCGAACAGGTCAGCACCAACTTTTGCTCAAGGTCTGCCTGGAACGTCATGAGGCACCATGGGCTCCTTGCACTGTTCTGGTCTATGCATGTTGCACACACTGCACTGACTCACATAGTCGGTGATCTCTTGGTTCATCAGTGGCCAGTACACAGCATCCTTGGCGAGACGTATACATCCCTGTATACCTTGAGCGATGTACCGTGGCGATAATGTTCTTGCGTAAGCTGGTCGGCACTACGATCCTGCAGTGTTTGAACATGAGTCCATTCTGCACAGTCAGTTCATGTCACACATTGTAATACGCACGAACGTCTAGGTCGCTGTCTGACTTCTGTACAGTGCTTTCATAGTCACCTGCATCAATTTCTGGAGAGCACAGTCACTTGCGGTGGCTGCTCGCAGCTCTTCCAGTCTCCGGGGAGACACCGACAGTCCGTCTGTGATGTCCATCTTTACGAATGCAACAGCGTGAACACTTGGTTCACCCGGAATGTACGCACAGCTCAATGTGTCCGCGATGTACATCTCTGACCCACGCGTGTATATCACATCCAGACTGTAGCATTGGAGACGCAGTAGCATGCGCTGCAATCTCTGGGGTGCCGTCATGAGTGGTTTCTTGAAGATCACTTCTAATGGCTTATGATCACTCTGCACATGCACCTTCTCTCTTCCATACACATATTGATCAAACTTATCGCAGGCAAATACGATAGCGAGTAGCTCCTTCTCTTCTTGCGCATAGTTTCTTTCAGTGGCAGTAAGTGCACGAGATGCATACACTACAGGGAGTCCATCCTGCAACAATCCTGCGCCAAGAACTCCGTCTGACGCATCGCACTGGATGCACACCGGTTTCTTGACGTCATAGTACTGGAGTACCGGGGTGCGAGTGCTTTCTTCATGCGATCAAAAGCTTGCTGGTGTGTGTTCAACCAACACCACTCAGTATCTTTGTCCATTAGTTCTCTTGGGGGATCGAGTATATCTGACAGATGTGGGACGAACTTTGCCAGGTAGTTCATTGAGCCAAGTAGTCTCTGTACAGCTTTGGCGTCCTCTGGCTCAGGCATTTTCTCGATTGCTTCGACTTTCTTCGGGTCCACACGGAGTCCTTCAAGTGTGGGTAGATGACCAATGTACGGGACTTCCGTCATCTTCAGCTTCATCTTCTTTGCATTCAGTCGAAGATTGCGCTCTCGAGCATGATCCAAGAACGCTCGCAGGTTCTTGTCGTGGTCTATCTCTGCCTCTTCGTCAGTTGTGCCACAACCTACTATCAGAAAGTCATCGTGGATCACCTCTGTGCCTGCCAGACCTTCAACAACTTGGTTCATCATGCGTTGCCAGATCTCGGGTGCAGAGTTTATCCCGAAAGGCATCCGCAGCCACTGATACCGACCAAATGGTGTGTTGAAACACGTCAACATACTGAACTTCTCATCCAGTGGGATTTGCCAAAACCCGTTCTTGGCGTCTAACACGGTGAACAGTCTTGCATTTTTCAGCCGAGTACTGACCTCTTCGATGGTTGGCATCGGGTAGTACTCGCGTCTGATTGCTGTATTAAGATCTTTTGGGTCTAGACATACCCTGATCTGTCCGCTTGGTTTCTGGACAATCACCATACTTGATACCCAGTATGTTGCCTCCGTGACTGGCATCAATACTCCATCACTCTCTAGGTCATCAAGGTTCTTGCGTACCTTCTCACGCACTGGTACGGGTACGCGTCTCGGTGCGTGCACCACTGGTCTTACAGATTCGTCGATCTCGATGGAATAACTGTCCTTCAGCCTTCCCAGGCCCTGGAACATGTCTGGGTATTCGGCTTTCACAGTACACTCAGTTAGTTTCTTCGCTTGTACAGCCTCGTGTGTGCTGTACACATAGTCCAGGGGATCCGAATCCTTGATTTTCAGCACTCCCATGCCCTCTGATGCGTCCAGGCTAAGTATTGGCGTATACTTGCCTTGCAAGACGTTGAAAACTAGTCTGTGTTTCACTCCTTTCCTGACCACAAACAGCTTACACTGACCCAGCGCTTTCTCGCGTGTTCCGTTGTACGTCACAATGACAGTTTTCACTGGCCTCAGCTTTGCTAGAGATCTGTCACCAGTCACTCTCACGTACTCATGACGTGGCAGCACGCAACACTCAGATCCACTGTCGATCTGGAATGGCACACCGCTGTCACCCAGATTCAGTGTTATCATAGCACGGCGTCGATTACCCACACTGAATACTGACAATGTTCCCACATTGTATTCACTGCCACTCGCAGCAGCCTGTACTTGCTTCACATACCTATGCTGCTTGCACTTACTTTGGAAGTGGTTCATCTTACCACACTTACGACATTCCTTGCCGTAGGCCGGACACTGTTTGGGTGCATGCTCGTATGAACAAAATTTGCACTCAGTGGTTGGCTTCTTTTGTTTCTTCGCATAGTCACGTAATTGACTTGGTCCGCCTCGTCCCTTGTGTCCTTGACCTTGTCCGCTGTTTGTTTTCACAACACAGACCGCCTGCTCGCCTGACATGACATGCGTCTGTTCTGCGGTTGCCTCAGCTGCTTGTACCATTTCGTAAGCTCTTTCCAGGGTTAGATTTCTCTCTCGAAGTAACCTCTCTCAGACTTTCGAGTCTTTCATGCCATGCACGAATCGGTCCCTGATGATCTGGCTGGTTGTGATATTTGCGAAATCGCAACTTTCTGCAGCGTGACATAATTCGGTCAGATAGTGGGAAACAGATTCACCAGCCTCTTGGTTCCTGCACTGGAACCTGTACCGTTCAAATATTGTGTTCTGTCTCGGATTGCAATGCTTTTTTTAGCAGGTCTTCTAACCTTTCGTCACTCTCCCCTTCCCCATACTGAAACGTTTCAAACACTTTAACTGCGTCTTCGCCAATGACGGACAGAAGTGTGCACACACGTTTTTTCTCCGCAGCTTCATCAATTCCAGTTGCTACCTCGAACCTAGTCCATGTTTTCCTCCAGGATTTCCATAGACTAGACGCAGACTTATCGTTAATATTCAAGGGCTTGGTCGGGGGAATGTTTGACGTTGCCATTTGCAATTCGTCTCGTTAGCGTAACAATGTCAATCAAGACGGCTACAAATTCACGTAAAAGGCGAAATTTATAAGTTCGACAGTACTTCCTGACACCATGTCACATTCCTCGCTTCGTCTATGCAATAACTGTACATGGGAATGCTTTAAGAAGTTCTTTATTTGCGATACATTACCCAGACATACACGGCGGCTTTCACGCGACCATGCCATTGGCAGCACAACAACAAGCCAACACAGGGAGAGCTCATTAACTCAACCACGTCACACACCCCTTGCATTAATGCTTACTCTTATCTCTTATGCATCACCTTTCATGATTATACCTTATCATTATAATGTTGCCACACATCTGAGCTCAGGTTCCTCAGGATGTAGACATACTGTAGGATTTACTACTATAATGTTATCATCAATCTTATTTTATCTGACTTTTGTAGAGTTGCACCTTGCCGAGAATTAGTCTGGTGACAAAGGATATAGTAACCACTACCATCAGATCAAATTGTCACAAGTTCATTTTAGCAATAATGTCTGCATTTACATCTACAATTCACGCAATAATAATAAGTCGATTAGGTAATTCAAATACATTTGTAACTGGTTTGCAAAAATCATGAAACATTATACTAATACTACAATGAGATTTCAATTCATGACTTAAACATTGCCATGTCGCTTTTTTTAAGTTTATTAGTATATTTGTCAATGCAACTGAACTGTAAAGCTAGTTTGAACGTCATATAAATTAAATAAATTTGCTCTTATATCATGCCTTAGCACAAGAATATATTCTCTGGCTGCTGGTTTAAAAAACAAAACCAACCTCGGGTGGAAAGTGAGAAGCAAGTCATTGACTTATCATGAATCATAAATGCAACGGTGAAATAAGACATACCCTTCTGGACATACTGGTGCTTGACCGGCGTCCAGACACTGCGAGTCTATCCAGTGTTTGTCCACCCGCCGGTCAGACTTGTTGTATTGGAGAGACGAGAAGCAGCCAGGCTCTTGCTTGTGGAGCTCTGGAGGCGGCTGCCAGCTCTGGTGGAGACCGACACCAACGCCCAGACCCAACGCAAGGATTACCTGTGACAACGCAAGGATTACCTGTGACAATGCAATGATTACCTGTGACAATGCAATGATTACCTGTGACACGTCCCATTGAAATCAATGCATTATGTGTGTGGCCACGCACACTCAGTTGCCTGTTTTTAAACAGAACTTGGCACATTTTCTATTATTGTTATTTGAGCCACATCACTGATATAAACACAACAGTGTGACAATGCTCCAGTTGGATTACGTTTTATATGGAAGAACACGTATGAAAGATTTTTCAAATGTCTTAACTAGTTTTTGTACACTGTCACTACCAGTAAGAATTTTTGAAACATCATTATTACTGTTGCATAGCAAAAATTACCATTCCCTGGATGGGATAACTTGATATACCAGTGTATATGGGATAGCAACAATAGCAGTATTTACCTATTAAGGAGCATATATCGTTATATAAACTCCACAATGTATGTACATGTATTGACACAGGGGCCAGTTTCCAGAAGTATCTGCAGGGCACGGTTTCTACAATTGTTGGATGTTATATTTTATGTTACAATTAGTAAGAACCTTTATTCCAATGTAATTTTTGAAACTGTAAAATATTATAAAAGTTTCTTTTGATGTCTGAGATACAAACCATGTAACATAACCACACACATACCAGACATGGGCTAATTTCACTTGTTAATTCAATTAATTCAAATACTTTAATTAACTCAATATACAGAAATTAATTTAAAAAAATATGGTAATTGATTAGTTTTGAGGTGTCTGTAAATTTAATATAGTTGACAACATATCAAGTAACTTTCAAATAACTTTGATTTACCAGGCATTATTTTGTGCATTCCCGTGGCAATAGTCAGCCAGTAGTGAGAGCTTTAACAATCAGTTCCAGGGTGAGTTAGCACATGGACAACACTCAGACAACATCAAAGACACAAGCAGTTGCTTGTGAGTACCCCAGGGCCAGTATAGTCTCATTGTCTTCCATGTGTGAATCAGTGAACAGGGGTAATTTCCACTGTGAGTGAGACAGTCAGGCCACAAATTACATGACTATTGACTTTTGTTTACCCATCCAAGTAGGAGCACCACATAAGGGTGGACCCCTATAAGATGTCTCTGGGGTACACACCTGTTTAATGTAGCTGGAAAGGTGTTCAGTACTGTACTAAAAGATTTTTATGACATCTGAGTTGTTCATGTTCTTTAAATGTAACTGATCTCGACCTGGCACTGAACACTGGTTAAGAACAGCCTGATGTAATGAATTACCTGGTAATACCACTTAATTAACTTCTGGCACACCAAAGGCTACCAAAAAAGTACCATGTATATACAGTGGCCAGTTAGCTGTTTGTATGTGATAGAAAACACTTATTAAATGTCTTAAGAGCAACACTCTCAAATCAATTAATTTCTTTTTCCTGTTTTTTATCACAGAAAGTTAACCGTTACTTTAATTTTAAAATAAATTATTAATTTAAAGAAAGTACCTCTGAAAGAAAGTACCTCTGAAATCTAAAAACGTTTCGATTTTTCCACACAATAACAGTCCATTACTTATCAATAACAGTTTAATATGTCATAGCTATGTCATTGTCATGATTCTTTAATTTAATATACCATGTTTCATATTTTTATTAATTTTGTTTGGAAAATGACCATTACAAAAAGTATGCTAATGTGCAGACATGTGGTGTTACACTATACACTGGAGACACCATGAGTTATTTGTGTTGACGAATTATCTCTAAGTGGATGACATAAGTAGACTTGACATACACAGATGATAAACAGCAGCACCAGCAGCTGTCTGCCCGTGCACGACCTTCGCCTTGACCTCCCAACTCTCTCGCCCTGGCAACAGCAGAAACACAGAAATAGCATTGGCCATACCCAAACACATTTTTAAGTTGAAGTAATTTGACATGTAGCACGAGCCACACGTTTGCTAATGTAAATTCATGTAAATGCATAATCAGAATGGCTGTTTGTAGTATAATAATTAGTATTGGCATGTCTGTGAATCACATTATCTATTTTCTATCTAGAGCATTTTAACTAATGACATACACAGAAACATAACATTTTCACAGAGCTACATCATTGTAGCTTCTGATTTATTTGGGGGATAGAACCATATGTCTGCCCCAGTGAAATCCCATGGGGTAACTGCCCCTTCCCCCTGTTCCCATGCACATGCCACCAAGTATAAGCAGCTATCAGGACCAGCCTTATCAAAGACTTCAACAGACATTACTAGTGACACCAACATCAACAAATGTTTTCTTTCAGGCATCTGTGAAACACCTAATTATCTGCCTGGAAAACGTTTGAAAGCAGAACATGCAGTGCTGTACTTTGACAAGGATGCACATTTTGTATTAGGAGATGTAACTGATCTGCAGTTAAAAACAGAAAAGTAATTACTGGAATTTCTTTTACTCAACACATGATCAAGTCACATCGCTACCGCTGATAAGACCCTCGTTGAAAAAGACATTTGTTTTCGTATTTCCCCAGCGAGACCATAAATTATAAGGAAGGATTTATAGAAGCACAGCCAGCACAGATGTTTTCACTGAATAAGCTGCAGGTAAATACAGAACTCTTGACAAGACTGGCAGGACTCATGGTAAAAGGATCACCAGATAAGCTTCTTTATTCAGCTGTAAAATTATCACCAGATAAGATATCACTGTCAGTCATAAACACATAATGCTGATACCAACCACAAACATGCACCAACCACAACATGAAGGATGCTTAGAACTTGGGATTTAAACTAGCCAAGGAAGAAAATGAACTTAAACATATGGAGATATAATTATGGGTAGTCATGAAAACTTTGTCGAAAAGTGAATGAGGGATTGCAATTTCTATTATAAAAAAAATCAACATTAACTGAATGTATTTCCTAAATGCAGCAGATTCTTTGACAAATTCATTTGGCCATATAAATAATAGTCTTGACTTATCGCATGGGGATACATATTTCCATGAATATTATGTTTACATAATAAAAAAATATAGTATAGTCAGTCCAACAGGTCTATGTTTTTTGTCACTAGTAATGTCTTTCAACCTGATGGTAGTAGACAAGATCACCCCTGGCTGAGGACGTTTTATGTGTGAGCTCCTGCGCCCAGAATTGACAGAGCAGTAATTTGTAACGAGAAGTCAGCTGTCTAGACGGTGGGAAAGTTGAAGATCAAAGAGTATGCGGTTTACTCTGCTTGCATCAGCATTTTTGCCAATAATTTTTTTTTAACTGGATGTTTCGTTTACCATTTGAACATAATATTGCAGGCGGTATTTTTTAAACTGCGAATATTGTTCCAAGCTTACTAAAGTAACTAAACACAAATTGGTAGGAAGTAAACCTTCAACATTGGTAGGAAGTAAACCTTCAACATTCTTCAACATAATCTTAAATATAAAAAAACCTAGGAGCTGGCTTTTAACAAACTGATTACAGCCTGAAGATGACACTAGATGGCGTATGTAGTGACGGATCATTAACAACAACCACTTTAACAGTAGGTTTGTCATCTTTTAAATCTAGGGAGTCAAACAAACACCAACCACGAGACATGCAAGGAGCCCGTAAGTGAAACACAGGAGTCTCAGACCCGTGAACTTCCTTACGATGAGACATGAATAAAATATGAAAACTAAAATATCGAACCATTACATTAATGTCTATTTCACACAAACAATATCAATATTAGATATGATACATACAGTAAAGATTCTAAAAAGACATAATAATACATCCATATACTTACAGGGAAGTCATAGTAATTTGTATTTCCACTTCCATTGTTCACCACTGAAGTTAGTTCATATTGGTCTCGAACCTTGACAGAAAACAAGTTATCATAAATAACGATTTTATAACATCCAGAAGATTCAAAGTTCAAAATGATCAATCATAATGGATCCTGACATTACACAAACTATTTTGTACATATTTAGCAGTACAAGTTTTAATTAGAGATGTTTATTGTGTTAGGCGAAATAGCACAACATAAATCAAGAAATCGTAGCTCTAGCTTGTTTCACAGGTCAATCATTTGGTGTAAACGTGCCTCGCGGTACTGATATGCCCACATAGTCATAGAGGCACATTAGTCATTACCCAGATCGCTAGGACATTTTAATGTACTTTGTTACGGTAAAACCACTAACACTTAACAGTCAATGATTCGCAATGTGCACTTATAGTTATAATAAATTGTATATCTTCAAATGAACAGAGACGCAATCGTAAAAATAAGTGTGCGACGAATATGACAAATCCTGATTTTTATATCACATCGCGTACGAACATGTTTTGTTTCTATTGCCAATCATTACGATAGAGTAGAAATGAAAGTAATTAAGAAAGACGAATGTCGTCTGCTAGCCGCCCAAACTTTACTTCGCGGTCAGACACAGCCACAGGCAATGCCAGGCGCAGAGGGTTTCCTGCAGCTGCATTCGGCCGTGCATGCATGCTTACGATTATGGAAGCACCGGCCCGTCATAAAGGCAGAATAGCCTCACAACGTAATTATTCGTGCGAAACGACGCAATTATTTGCGTCGTGAATAAGTTCTATTTTTGACACAACGTAAATCGAATTGCGGTGTGTCGCTATTTAGCGCAACGACGTAATTTGAATTGCATCGTGTCAAAAATTTGAATTGCGTCGTTGCGCTAAATGGCGACACACCGCAATTCAATTTACGTCGTGTCAAAAATAGAACTTATTCACGACGCAAATAATTACGTCGTGTCGCTTGTGCATCAAGTCAACCAATCGCGGCTCGTTTCCCCAGAGTCGATTAATCGCAGTTTTTTTGTTTCTTTACTGTACGTGTCATCGAATACAACACGCTATTTTGTTTGATACGTATGTCTTTTAAATACTAGTACACGTTATATGAAATCGTTTATAATGCAACGTTTCCTCTGGAGTCTAGTCTAGTCAGTTGGTGTATGCCGTCCCACAGCTGTTGGCAGAAACCAGTCAGAGCTAGTCTCGTGTGATGGTGTCTGTTGTTGTAAACAGTTGACTACCTGATTTGAAAGGCTATTAAGTCTCGATAGAAATCCAGCTAGTTCGCGGGGATTAACTTGCTGAGACATTACGTGTGGTTGTCTTTGAATAGTTCACTATCACGGGAAAAATAAACCTACCGCACACGTCAATGACGGATTCGTCGACTCTGGGGAAACGAGCCGCGACTGGTTGACTTGATGCACGACGAGAATTTAGAAGCTCGAGCGACACGACGTAATTATTTGCGTCGTGAATAAGTTCTATTTTTGACACGACGTAAATCGAATTGCGGTATGTCGCCATTTAGCGCAACGACGCAATTCGAATTTTTGACACGACGTAATTCGAATTACGTCGTTGCGCTAAATGGCGACACACCGCAATTCGATTTACGTCGTGTCAAAAATAGAACTTATTCACGACGCAAATAATTGCGTCGTTTCGCACGAATAATTACGTCGTGAGGCTATTCCGCCTTTATGACGGGCCGGTGCTTCCATATACGATGTCACCCGAATCGGGACGTATACTATATGTAGTGCTGCCGTTACGAAATGGGTTAACTTTGCCACACGGGCGCAAGCCACGATGAATCAGGGTCGACGAACAACAAAGTGACTAGCGTCGAGTAGCGAACGAAGCCATGCATGATGCACGTTCGCAAGACGCTCACATGCTGACATGGCATCAACTCGCATCCCAGCCAACTCAAACCGTCCACGTTATGCATTCAGTAATGTATTACCAGTGTACCTTCGTCATGCCGTAGTCAGCACCATGCAGCCGCTCCGGGTTTCCTCCCCACCGCTACAACCCACGGGCTACTTTGTCCCACGAATCGATACTTTGTCGTGGACTCGATGACCCCAGCGGCGTTGCGAATGTTTCCAGACACTTCACTTGGATGATGCAGTGCGTCGCTGTTGAACTCAAACTCCGAGTGGCGCGGGTCACACTGTCAACAGACGGCTATCTCTCGTGGCGCGAGCTATCTCTCCGAGCGAGTATTTCCGAGAGCGCGTGCTATGTTTACGCGCGTTCACCACGGCGCATGCATGCCGACTAACGTTGCTTTATCTTAGCACCCAGCCCCTAGCACCGCCTTCGTAGTCTGAAGTCAGGCTATCGGCATCACCAGGGCAAAAGTCCGCTTGATCGACACGCCTGCAGTGGGGTCGATCGAACCTTAGGCAAAGCCGCCCGCATGCAACGGTTTCTTCAGGCTAAGGCTCTTGTTGTTCGTTATCTAATTGCGGCCAACGCGTCAAATGTGGTTACGACGAGTTGCGTTAGCTTAATTCACAAAATCCGTACCACACTTTTTCCATAGACCGGTCTAAATTACTTTCGCCTGAACTTGTTTCTATAATATTGTTCACGGAATCAGCTTACGTGCCTGGGAGAAGGGTAGCATCCCCGTAAAGCAGTGCGAGGTAAGCGCGCGCCTGCGAAAACGCAGCCCATGCTAATTATCATGTTTTACGCATTGTTTGCAGTTGACGGCCTACATGACAAGTTTTGTTGTTGTAGGCGGCATTAACAGAACATCATTGTTCTTACAGTCGGTCGGTCGGTCGGTCGGTCGGTCGGTCGGTCGGTCGGTCGGTCGGTCGGTCGGTCGGTCGGTCGGTCGGTCGGTCGGTCGGTCGGTCGGTCGGTCGGTCGGTCGGTCGGTCGGTCGGTCGGTCGTTATATACCAGTTAAACAGTTCGATTTATTGATCGACACGCCGAAACGTTACTGTCCATGTGTACGACCCAATTATAGTCCACGTCATGTAGTCCGCTACGTTCCAGTTCCACCAGAGGCTGTCCTACGCCGGAACACTCCGATGCCGCACTTCGTCACGTCGCCTCGACATCTAGACAGGTATCGCACGCGTCGTCCCGGTAGTCTCGCACGCGTCGTCCCGGTTGTCTTGCATGCGTCGTCCCGGTAGTCTCGCTCGCGTCATCCTGGTAGTCTTGCACGCGTAATTTCGGTAGTCTCACACGCGTCGTTCCGGCAGTCTCGCATGCGTCGTCCCGGTAGTCTCGCACGCGTCATCCTAGTAATCTCGTACGTGTCGTCCCGGTAGTCTCGCATGGGTCGTCCCGGTAGTCTCGCTCGTGTCGTCCCGGTAGTCTCGCACGCATCGACCCGGTAGTCTCGCAGGTTTCGTCCCGGTAGTTTCGCACGTGTCGTCCCGGTAGTCTCACACGTGTCGTCCCGGTAGTCTCGCACGCTTTGCCCCGGTAGTCTCGCACGTGTCGTGCCGATAGTCTCGCTCGTGGGTGATGTATCCGCCCCGTCTCGCACGCTCCCTTCCCGGACAGCCGCTCCTGACACCTCCCGTCGTGTCCCTAGCTCGGCCCTGGACAGACAGTTAGGGTAACCTGGGGCAGCGCGGCCCCCCTAAGGGAAAAATTGTGTATTTTTGTATCCATAACTTGTCGATGCATAATTGTGCATTAATGGTATTGAGGTATATATACTTTGTGTATGACACAAGTCTCTGAACGATTGAATAACCAGAACGTAAGTTATAGCAAGTTTAAAATGTGCTCCAATAAAACCGTCTTGCCCCATGCCTGGGGTAAAACGGCCCCTCGCCTGGGGTAAAACGGCCCCTCGCCTATTTACTCTAATATTAGATTTAACCGTTGTAATTATATAAAAACAATGTGTTTTATCCATTATTTATTTAAACCGTCATTAACTACTACTATTATTATCACTCATCGTGAACAGAAATAATCACCACTCCGCATCACTCATCGTGAATTACATTAGACTCATCATTGTTATGTCCGTCTTCTATTGCCTCTACGACAATACGCCACGGTCATATAATACTGATAATATTTGTTACACTTCTACAGTTCTCCCGCTCTATTGATCTTACACCTGGGACATCCCGGTTTCTACCTATCAGCTCCTGTCTATATTACTCGACATTACGATCACTTTTGGAATCTGCATCATCACAGGCATTAATATCATTATAGTATTGAACATATTACACTAAAGTGTAAAGTATGCAGATACTTCGCGGCAGATACAATAGCCTAATCATCAATCGAAATAACTCATCATTAATTACCATGTCAAAAAATTACAGTTGTCATTAGAAGCAATATTCTGTATTATCATTACACTCGTCACTGAAAACACTCATTAGCTAGCTTTGGAATTTGCATCATCACAAGCCTTAAATTCATTAACATTAACTGTATTAACGAATGGCTTGCACATACTCTACTGTCTAATCACACTGATTCGCGGTTGGGACAAATGAAATACGGGAGCCCTGGTATGCACTCACTATGAGCCCAATTATTGCATTCTTAGCAATGAACCCAGACTTCTCTTGGCCGACTGCAACTGAATGGTTCCCCGGACACCAAACAAGGCCATTCATCTTCATCGCTGCTTTCGTCGACTTTCTTTCACGTTTTATTTAAACTATTGTGTATGCTATAAATACATCACAGCTTTATTGCGAGGCATGAAACACAACTACGTCCCGCCGACACCGGGCTGTCACAGCTGCGAGGGAACAGTCAGCTTCCGGGTCTCCGTACTCCAGTGACGTCACCTGTCTCGTCTCAATGACGTCACTCGTCTACTCACTACACCTTAATTATATCACACGTCTGCTCGTTCCATCCCACTCAGGTTACTTATCTTCCCACCCCATTCCGGTCACCCGTCTGTTCACCAACACAGCTCACGACACAATCACCACACTGTCAACCACCAAACCATAGACAACAATAAAACCGACAACGCGGCGGGAGAGAGAGGAAGCAGACAACGCAGCGGGAGATGAAGCCGACAACGCGGCGAGAGAGAGAGATGAAGCCGACAACGCGGCGGGAGAGAGAGAGGAAACCGACAACGCGGCGGGAGAGAGAGAGAGAGAGAGAGAGAGAGAGAGAGAGAAAGAGAGAGAGGGGAAGCCGACAACACGACGAGAGAGAGAGGAAACCGATAACAAGGCGATATAAAGAGAGAGAGAGAGAGAGAGAGAGGAAGCCGACAACGAGGCGGGAGAGAGAGGAAGCCGACAACGCGGCGAGAGAGAGAGGACGCCGACAACGCGGCGGGAGAGAGAGAAAGAGAGAGAGAGAGGACGCCGACAACGCGGCGAGACCGAGAAGACGCCGACAACGCGGCGGGAGAGATAGAGGAAACCGACAACGCGGCGTGAGAGAGAGAGAGAGAGAGAGAGAGAGAGAGAGAGAGAGGAAGCCGACAACGCGGCGAGAGAGAGAGAGAGAGAGGAAGCCGACAACGCGGCAGGAGAGAGAGAGGTAACCGACAACGCGGCGCGAGAGAGAGGAAGCCGACAACGCGGCGGGAGAGAGAGAGGTAACGGACAACGCGGCACCAGAGAGAGGACGCCGACAACGCGGTGAGAGAGAGAGGAAACTGACAACGCGGCGGGAGAGAGAGGAAGCCGACAACGCGGCAGGAGAGAAAGGAAGCCGATAACGCGGCAGGAGAGAGAGGAAACCGACTACGCGACAGGAGAGAGAGGAAGCCGACAACGCGGCAGGAGAGAGAGGAAGCCGACAACGCGACAGGACAGAGAGGTAACCGAAAACGCGGCGCGAGAGAGCGGAAGCCGACAACGCGGCGTAACAGAGAGAGGAAACCGACAACGCGGCGGGAGAGAGTGGAAACTGAAAACGCGTCGGGAGAGAGAGGAAGCCGACAACCCGGCGGGAGAGAGAGGAAGCCGACAACGCGGCAGCAGAGAGAGAGGAAGCCGACAACGCGGTGGGAGAGAGAGAAAATCGAAAACGCGGCGGGATGGAGAGAGGAAGCCGACAACTCGGCGGGAGAGAGAGAGGAAGCCGACAACGCGGCGGGAGAGAGAGGAAATTGACAACGCGGCGGGACAGAGAGGAAGCCGACAACGCGACAGGAGAGAGACGAAACCGACAATGCGGCGGGAGAGAGAGGAAGCCGACAACGCGGCGGGAGAGAATGGAAATCGACAACGCGGTGGGAGAGAGAGGAAGCCGACAACGCGGCTGGAGAGAGAGGAAGCCGACAACGCGGCGGGAGAGAGAGGAAACCGACAACGCGGCGGGAGAGAGGAAGCCGACAACGCGGCTGCAGAGAGAAGAAGCCGACAACGCGGCGGGAGAGAGAGGAAACCGACAACGCGGCGGGAGAGAGAGAGAGAGAGAGAGAGAGAGAGAGAAAGAGAGAGAGGGGAAGCCGACAACACGACGAGAGAGAGAGGAAACCGATAACAAGGCGATATAAAGAGAGAGAGAGAGAGAGAGAGAGAGAGAGAGGAAGCCGACAACGCGGCGGGAGAGAGAGGAAGCCGACAACGCGGCGAGAGACAGAGGACGCCGACAACGCGGCGGGAGAGAGAGAGGAAACCGACAACGCGGCGGGAGAGAAAGGAAGCCGACAACGCGGCGAGAGAGAGAGAGAGAGAGGACGCCGACAACGCGGCGAGACCGAGAAGACGCCGACAACGCGGCGGGAGAGAGAGAGAGGAAACCGACAACGCGGCGTGAGAGAGAGAGAGAGAGGGGAAGCCGACAACGCGGCGAGAGAGAGAGAGAGAGGAAGCCGATAACAAGGCGATATAAAGAGAGAGAGAGAGAGAGAGAGAGGAAGCCGACAACGAGGCGGGAGAGAGAGGAAGCCGACAACGCGGCGAGAGAGAGAGGACGCCGACAACGCGGCGGGAGAGAGAGAAAGAGAGAGAGAGGACGCCGACAACGCGGCGAGACCGAGAAGACGCCGACAACGCGGCGGGAGAGATAGAGGAAACCGACAACGCGGCGTGAGAGAGAGAGAGAGAGAGAGAGAGAGAGAGGAAGCCGACAACGCGGCGAGAGAGAGAGAGAGAGAGGAAGCCGACAACGCGGCAGGAGAGAGAGAGGTAACCGACAACGCGGCGCGAGAGAGAGGAAGCCGACAACGCGGCGGGAGAGAGAGAGGTAACGGACAACGCGGCACCAGAGAGAGGACGCCGACAACGCGGTGAGAGAGAGAGGAAACTGACAACGCGGCGGGAGAGAGAGGAAGCCGACAACGCGGCAGGAGAGAAAGGAAGCCGATAACGCGGCAGGAGAGAGAGGAAACCGACTACGCGACAGGAGAGAGAGGAAGCCGACAACGCGGCAGGAGAGAGAGGAAGCCGACAACGCGACAGGACAGAGAGGTAACCGAAAACGCGGCGCGAGAGAGCGGAAGCCGACAACGCGGCGGAACAGAGAGAGGAAACCGACAACGCGGCGGGAGAGAGTGGAAACTGAAAACGCGTCGGGAGAGAGAGGAAGCCGACAACCCGGCGGGAGAGAGAGGAAGCCGACAACGCGGCAGCAGAGAGAGAGGAAGCCGACAACGCGGTGGGAGAGAGAGAAAATCGAAAACGCGGCGGGATGGAGAGAGGAAGCCGACAACTCGGCGGGAGAGAGAGAGGAAGCCGACAACGCGGCGGGAGAGAGAGGAAATTGACAACGCGGCGGGACAGAGAGGAAGCCGACAACGCGACAGGAGAGAGACGAAACCGACAATGCGGCGGGAGAGAGAGGAAGCCGACAACGCGGCGGGAGAGAATGGAAATCGACAACGCGGTGGGAGAGAGAGGAAGCCGACAACGCGGCTGGAGAGAGAGGAAGCCGACAACGCGGCGGGAGAGAGAGGAAACCGACAACGCGGCGGGAGAGAGGAAGCCGACAACGCGGCTGCAGAGAGAAGAAGCCGACAACGCGGCGGGAGAGAGAGGAAACCGACAACGCGGCGGGAGAGAGAGAGAGAGAGAGAGAGAGAGAGAGAGAAAGAGAGAGAGGGGAAGCCGACAACACGACGAGAGAGAGAGGAAACCGATAACAAGGCGATATAAAGAGAGAGAGAGAGAGAGAGAGAGAGAGAGAGGAAGCCGACAACGCGGCGGGAGAGAGAGGAAGCCGACAACGCGGCGAGAGACAGAGGACGCCGACAACTCGGCGGGAGAGAGAGAGGAAACCGACAACGCGGCGGGAGAGAAAGGAAGCCGACAACGCGGCGAGAGAGAGAGAGAGAGAGGACGCCGACAACGCGGCGAGACCGAGAAGACGCCGACAACGCGGCGGGAGAGAGAGAGAGGAAACCGACAACGCGGCGTGAGAGAGAGAGAGAGAGGGGAAGCCGACAACGCGGCGAGAGAGAGAGAGAGAGGAAGCCGACAACGCGGCAGGAGAGAGAGAGAGAGAGGTAACCGACAACGCGGCGCGAGAGAGAGAAAGCCGACAACGCGGCGGGAGGGAGAGAAGTAACGGACAACGCGGCACGAGAGAGAGGACGCCGACAACGCGGTGAGAGAGAGAGGAAACTGACAACGCGGCGGGAGAGAGAGGAAGCCGACAACGCGGCAGGAGAGAAAGGAAGCCGATAACGCGACAGGAGAGAGAGGAAGCCGACAACGCGGCAGGAGAGAGAGGAAGCCGACAACGCGACAGGACAGAGAGGTAACCGAAAACCCGGCGCGAGAGAGCGGAAGCCGACAACGCGGCGTAACAGAGAGAGGAAACCGACAACGCGGCGGGAGAGAGTGGAAACTGAAAACGCGTCGGGAGAGAGAGGAAGCCGACAACCCGGCGGGAGAGAGAGGAAGCCGACAACGCGGCAGGAGAGAGAGAGGAAGCCGACAACGCGGTGGGAGAGAGAGAAAATCGAAAACGCGGCGGGATGGAGAGAGGAAGCCGACAACTCGGCGGGAGAGAGAGAGGAAGCCGACAACGCGGCGGGAGAGAGAGGAAATTGACAACGCGGCGGGAGAGAGAGGAAGCCGACAACGCGACAGGAGAGAGACGAAACCGACAATGCGGCGGGAGAGAGAGGAAGCCGACAACGCGGCGGGAGAGAATGGAAATCGACAACGCGGTGGGAGAGAGAGGAAGCCGACAACGCGGCTGGAGAGAGAGGAAGCCGACAACGCGGCGGGAGAGAGAGGAAACCGACAACGCGGCGGGAGAGAGGAAGCCGACAACGCGGCTGCAGAGAGAAGAAGCCGACAACGCGGCGGGAGAGAGAGGAAACCGACAACGCGGCGGGAGAGAGAGAGAGAGAGAGAGAGAGAGAAAGAGAGAGAGGGGAAGCCGACAACACGACGAGAGAGAGAGGAAACCGATAACAAGGCGATATAAAGAGAGAGAGAGAGAGAGATAGAGAGAGAGAGAGAGAGAGAGAGAGAGAGGAAGCCGACAACGCGGCGGGAGAGAGAGGAAGCCGACAACGCGGCGAGAGAGAGAGGACGCCGACAACGCGGCGGGAGAGAGAGAGGAAACCGACAACGCGGCGGGAGAGAAAGGAAGCCGACAACGCGGCGAGAGAGAGAGAGAGAGAGGACGCCGACAACGCGGCGAGACCGAGAAGACGCCGACAACGCGGCGGGAGAGAGAGAGAGAGGAAACCGACAACGCGGCGTGAGAGAGAGAGAGAGAGGGGAAGCCGACAACGCGGCGAGAGAGAGAGAGAGAGGAAGCCGACAACGCGGCAGGAGAGAGAGAGAGAGGTAACCGACAACGCGGCGCGAGAGAGAGGAAGCCGACAACGCGGCGGGAGAGAGAGAGGTAACGGACAACGCGGCACGAGAGAGAGGACGCCGACAACGCGGTGAGAGAGAGAGGACGCCAACAACGCGGCGGGAGAGAGGGGAAACTGAAAATGCGGCTGGAGAAAGAGGAAGCCGACAACGCGGCGGGAGAGAGAGGACGCCAACAACGCGGCGGGAGAGAGAGAGGAAACCGACGAGGCGGCGGGAGAGAGGAAGCCGACAACGCGGCGGGAGAGAGAGGAAGCCGACAACGCGGTGGGAGAGAGAGGAAGCCGACAACGCGGCGGGAGAGAGAGGAAGCCGACGACTCGGCGGGAGAGAGAGGACGCCAACAACGCGGCGGGAGAGAAAGAGAGAGAGAGAGGAAACCGACAAGGCGGCGGAAGAGAGGAAGCCGATAAGGCGGCGGGAGAGAGAGGAAGCCGACAAGGCTGTGGGAGAGAGAGTAAACCGAAAAGGCGGCGGAAGAGAGAGGAAACTGACAACGCTGCGGGAGAGAGAGGAAGCCGACAACGCGGCAGGAGAGAGAGGAAGCCGACAACGCGGCAGGACAGAGAGGTAAATGAAAATGCGGCGCGAGAGAGAGGAAGCCGACAACGCGGCGTAACAGAGAGAGGAAACCGACAACGCGGCGGGAGAGAGGGGAAACTGAAAACACGTCGGGAGAGAGACGAAGCCGACAACGCGGCGGGAGAGAGAGGAAGCCGACAATGCGGCAGGAGAGAGAGAGAGGAAGCCGACAACGCGGTGGGAGAGAGAGAAAATCGAAAACGCGGCGGGATGGAGAGAGGAAGCCGACAACTCGGCGGGAGAGAGAGAGAGGAAGCCGACAACGTGGCGGGAGTGAATGGAAATCGACAACGCGGTGGAAGAGAGAGGAAGCCGACAACGCGGCTGGAGAGAGAGGAAGCCGACAACGCGGCGGGAGAGAGAGGAAACCGACAACGCGGCGGGAGAGAGGAAGCCGACACCGCGGCTGGAGAGAGAAGAAGCCGACAACGCGGCGGGAGAGAGAGGAAACCGACAACGCGGCAGGAGAGAGAGGAAGCCGACAACGCGGCAGGAGAGAGAGGTAACCGACAACGCGACGTAAGCGAGAGAGAGGAAACCGACAACACGGCGGGAGAGAGGGGAAACTGAAAATGCGGCTGGAGAAAGAGGAAGCCGACAACGCGGCGGGAGAGAGAGGACGCCAACAACGCGGCGGGAGAGAGAGAGGAAACCGACGAGGCGGCGGGAGAGAGGAAGCCGACAACGCGGCGGGAGAGAGAGGAAGCCGACAACGCGGTGGGAGAGAGAGGAAGCCGACAACGCGGCGGGAGAGAGAGGAAGCCGACGACTCGGCGGGAGAGAGAGGACGCCAACAACGCGGCGGGAGAGAAAGAGAGAGAGAGAGGAAACCGACAAGGCGGCGGAAGAGAGGAAGCCGATAACGCGGTGGGAGAGAGAGGAAGCCGACAAGGCTGTGGGAGAGAGAGTAAACCGAAAAGGCGGCGGAAGAGAGAGGAAACTGACAACGCGGCGGGAGAGAGAGGAAGCCGACAACGCGGCAGGAGAGAGAGGAAACCGACAACGCGACAGGAGAGAGAGGAAGCCGACAACGCGGCAGGAGAGAGAGGTAACCGACAACGCGGCGTAACAGAGAGAGGAAACCGACAACGCGGCGGGAGAGGGGGGAAACTGAAAACACGTCGGGAGAGAGACGAAGCCGACAACGCGGCGGGAGAGAGAGGAAGCCGACAATGCGGCAGGAGAGAGAGAGAGGAAGCCGACAACGCGGTGGGAGAGAGAGCAAATCGAAAACGCGGCGGGATGGAGAGAGGAAGCCGACAACTCGGCGGGAGAGAGAGAGAGGAAGCCGACAACGCGGCGGGAGAGAGAGGAAACTGACAACGCGGCGGGAGACAGAGGAAGCCGACAACGCGACAGGAGAGAGAGAGACGAAACCGACAATGCGGCGGGATAGAGAGGAAGCCGACAACGTGGCGGGAGAGAATGGAAATCGACAACGCGGTGGGAGAGAGAGGAAGCCGACAACGCGGCTGGAGAGAGAGGAAGCCGACAACGCGGCGGGAGAGAGAGGAAACCGACAACGCGGCGGGAGAGAGGAAGCCGACACCGCGGCTGGAGAGAGAAGAAGCCGACAACGCGGCGGGAGAGAGAGGAAACCGACAACGCGGCAGGAGAGAGAGAGGAAGCCGACAACGCGGCAGGAGAGAGAGGTAACCGACAACGTGGCGCGAGAGAGAGGAAGTCGACAATGCGGCGTTTGAGAGAGAGAGAGGAAACCTACAACGCGGCGGGAGAGATGGGAAATTGAAAATGCGGCGGGAGAAAGAGGAAGCCGACAACGCGGAGGGAGAGAGAGAGAGGAAGCCGACAACGCGGCAGGAGAGAGAGGAAGACGACAACGCAGTGGGAGAGAGGGGAAACCAAAAACGTGGCTGGATGGAGAGAAGAAGCCGACAACTCGGCGGGAGAGAGAGGAAGCCGAAAGCGCGGCGGGAGAGATAGAGGAAGCCGACAACGCGGCGGGAGAGAGAGAAAGCCGACAACTCGGCGGGAGAGAGAGGACGCCAACAACGCGGCGGGAGAGAGAGAGGAAACAGAAAAGGCGGGGAGAGAGAGGAAACCGAAAACGCGGCGGGAGAGAGAGGAAGCCGACAACGCGGTGGGAGAGAGAGGAAGCCGACAACGCGACGGGAGCGAGAGGAAGCCTACAACGCGGCGGGAGAGAGAAGAAGCCGACAGCGCGGTGGGAGAGAGAGGAAGCCAACAACGCGGCGGGAGAGAGAGAGAGAGGAAGCGGACAACGCGGCGGGAGAGAGAGTAAACTGACAAAGCGGCGGGAGAGAGATGAAGCCGACAACTCGGCGGGAGAGAGAGGACGCCAACAACGCGGCGTGAGAGAGATAGAGAGATGAAGCCGACAACGCGGCGGGAGAGAGAGGAAATTGACAACGCGGCGGGACAGAGAGGAAGCCGACAACGCGACAGGAGAGAGACGAAACCGACAATGCGGCGGGAGAGAGAGGAAGCCGACAACGCGGCGGGAGAGAATGGAAATCGACAACGCGGTGGGAGAGAGAGGAAGCCGACAACGCGGCTGGAGAGAGAGGAAGCCGACAACGCGGCGGGAGAGAGAGGAAACCGACAACGCGGCGGGAGAGAGGAAGCCGACAACGCGGCTGCAGAGAGAAGAAGCCGACAACGCGGCGGGAGAGAGAGGAAACCGACAACGCGGCGGGAGAGAGAGAGAGAGAGAGAGAAAGAGAGAGAGGGGAAGCCGACAACACGACGAGAGAGAGAGGAAACCGATAACAAGGCGATATAAAGAGAGAGAGAGAGAGAGAGAGAGAGGAAGCCGACAACGCGGCGGGAGAGAGAGGAAGCCGACAACGCGGCGAGAGACAGAGGACGCCGACAACGCGGCGGGAGAGAGAGAGGAAACCGACAACGCGGCGGGAGAGAAAGGAAGCCGACAACGCGGCGAGAGAGAGAGAGAGAGAGGACGCCGACAACGCGGCGAGACCGAGAAGACGCCGACAACGCGGCGGGAGAGAGAGAGAGGAAACCGACAACGCGGCGTGAGAGAGAGAGAGAGGGGAAGCCGACAACGCGGCGAGAGAGAGAGAGAGAGGAAGCCGACAACGCGGCAGGAGAGAGAGAGAGAGAGGTAACCGACAACGCGGCGCGAGAGAGAGAAAGCCGACAACGCGGCGGGAGAGAGAGAAGTAACGGACAACGCGGCACGAGAGAGAGGACGCCGACAACGCGGTGAGAGAGAGAGGAAACTGACAACGCGGCGGGAGAGAGAGGAAGCCGACAACGCGGCAGGAGAGAAAGGAAGCCGATAACGCGACAAGAGAGAGAGGAAGCCGACAACGCGGCAGGAGAGAGAGGAAGCCGACAACGCGACAGGACAGAGAGGTAACCGAAAACCCGGCGCGAGAGAGCGGAAGCCGACAACGCGGCGTAACAAAGAGAGGAAACCGACAACGCGGCGGGAGAGAGTGGAAACTGAAAACGCGTCGGGAGAGAGAGGAAGCCGACAACCCGGCGGGAGAGAGAGGAAGCCGACAACGCGGCAGGAGAGAGAGAGGAAGCCGACAACGCGGTGGGAGAGAGAGAAAATCGAAAACGCGGCGGGATGGAGAGAGGAAGCCGACAACTCGGCGGGAGAGAGAGAGGAAGCCGACAACGCGGCGGGAGAGAGAGGAAATTGACAACGCGGCGGGAGAGAGAGGAAGCTGACAACGCGACAGGAGAGAGACGAAACCGACAATGCGGCGGGAGAGAGAGGAAGCCGACAACGCGGCGGGAGAGAATGGAAATCGACAACGCGGTGGGAGAGAGAGGAAGCCGACAACGCGGCTGGAGAGAGAGGAAGCCGAAAACGCGGCGGGAGAGAGAGGAAACCGACAACGCGGCGGGAGAGAGAAGAAGCCGACAGCGCGGTGGGAGAGAGAGGAAGCCGACAACGCGACGGGAGCGAGAGGAAGCCTACAACGCGGCGGGAGAGAGAAGAAGCCGACAGCGCGGTGGGAGAGAGAGGAAGCCAACAACGCGGCGGGAGAGAGAGAGAGAGGAAGCGGACAACGCGGCGGGAGAGAGAGTAAACTGACAAAGCGGCGGGAGAGAGATGAAGCCGACAACTCGGCGGGAGAGAGAGGACGCCAACAACGCGGCGTGAGAGAGATAGAGAGATGAAGCCGACAACGCGGCGGGAGAGAGAGGAAATTGACAACGCGGCGGGACAGAGAGGAAGCCGACAACGCGACAGGAGAGAGACGAAACCGACAATGCGGCGGGAGAGAGAGGAAGCCGACAACGCGGCGGGAGAGAATGGAAATCGACAACGCGGTGGGAGAGAGAGGAAGCCGACAACGCGGCTGGAGAGAGAGGAAGCCGACAACGCGGCGGGAGAGAGAGGAAACCGACAACGCGGCGGGAGAGAGGAAGCCGACAACGCGGCTGCAGAGAGAAGAAGCCGACAACGCGGCGGGAGAGAGAGGAAACCGACAACGCGGCGGGAGAGAGAGAGAGAGAGAGAGAGAAAGAGAGAGAGGGGAAGCCGACAACACGACGAGAGAGAGAGGAAACCGATAACAAGGCGATATAAAGAGAGAGAGAGAGAGAGAGAGAGAGAGGAAGCCGACAACGCGGCGGGAGAGAGAGGAAGCCGACAACGCGGCGAGAGACAGAGGACGCCGACAACGCGGCGGGAGAGAGAGAGGAAACCGACAACGCGGCGGGAGAGAAAGGAAGCCGACAACGCGGCGAGAGAGAGAGAGAGAGAGGACGCCGACAACGCGGCGAGACCGAGAAGACGCCGACAACGCGGCGGGAGAGAGAGAGAGGAAACCGACAACGCGGCGTGAGAGAGAGAGAGAGGGGAAGCCGACAACGCGGCGAGAGAGAGAGAGAGAGGAAGCCGACAACGCGGCAGGAGAGAGAGAGAGAGAGGTAACCGACAACGCGGCGCGAGAGAGAGAAAGCCGACAACGCGGCGGGAGAGAGAGAAGTAACGGACAACGCGGCACGAGAGAGAGGACGCCGACAACGCGGTGAGAGAGAGAGGAAACTGACAACGCGGCGGGAGAGAGAGGAAGCCGACAACGCGGCAGGAGAGAAAGGAAGCCGATAACGCGACAAGAGAGAGAGGAAGCCGACAACGCGGCAGGAGAGAGAGGAAGCCGACAACGCGACAGGACAGAGAGGTAACCGAAAACCCGGCGCGAGAGAGCGGAAGCCGACAACGCGGCGTAACAAAGAGAGGAAACCGACAACGCGGCGGGAGAGAGTGGAAACTGAAAACGCGTCGGGAGAGAGAGGAAGCCGACAACCCGGCGGGAGAGAGAGGAAGCCGACAACGCGGCAGGAGAGAGAGAGGAAGCCGACAACGCGGTGGGAGAGAGAGAAAATCGAAAACGCGGCGGGATGGAGAGAGGAAGCCGACAACTCGGCGGGAGAGAGAGAGGAAGCCGACAACGCGGCGGGAGAGAGAGGAAATTGACAACGCGGCGGGAGAGAGAGGAAGCTGACAACGCGACAGGAGAGAGACGAAACCGACAATGCGGCGGGAGAGAGAGGAAGCCGACAACGCGGCGGGAGAGAATGGAAATCGACAACGCGGTGGGAGAGAGAGGAAGCCGACAACGCGGCTGGAGAGAGAGGAAGCCGACAACGCGGCGGGAGAGAGAGGAAACCGACAACGCGGCGGGAGAGAGGAAGCCGACAACGCGGCTGCAGAGAGAAGAAGCCGACAACGCGGCGGGAGAGAGAGGAAACCGACAACGCGGCGGGAGAGAGAGAGAGAGAGAGAGAGAGAGAGAGAGAAAGAGAGAGAGGGGAAGCCGACAACACGACGAGAGAGAGAGGAAACCGATAACAAGGCGATATAAAGAGAGAGAGAGAGAGAGAGAGATAGAGAGAGAGAGAGAGAGAGAGGAAGCCGACAACGCGGCGGGAGAGAGAGGAAGCCGACAACGCGGCGAGAGAGAGAGGACGCCGACAACGCGGCGGGAGAGAGAGAGGAAACCGACAAGGCGGCGGGAGAGAAAGGAAGCCGACAACGCGGCGAGAGAGAGAGAGAGAGAGAGGACGCCGACAACGCGGCGAGACCGAGAAGACGCCGACAACGCGGCGGGAGAGAGAGAGAGAGGAAACCGACAACGCGGCGTGAGAGAGAGAGAGAGAGGGGAAGCCGACAACGCGGCGAGAGAGAGAGAGAGAGAGGAAGCCGACAACGCGGCAGGAGAGAGAGAGAGAGGTAACCGACAACGCGGCGCGAGAGAGAGGAAGCCGACAACGCGGCGGGAGAGAGAGAGGTAACGGACAACGCGGCACGAGAGAGAGGACGCCGACAACGCGGTGAGAGAGAGAGGACGCCAACAACGCGGCGGGAGAGAGGGGAAACTGAAAATGCGGCTGGAGAAAGAGGAAGCCGACAACGCGGCGGGAGAGAGAGGACGCCAACAACGCGGCGGGAGAGAGAGAGGAAACCGACGAGGCGGCGGGAGAGAGGAAGCCGACAACGCGGCGGGAGAGAGAGGAAGCCGACAACGCGGTGGGAGAGAGAGGAAGCCGACAACGCGGCGGGAGAGAGAGGAAGCCGACGACTCGGCGGGAGAGAGAGGACGCCAACAACGCGGCGGGAGAGAAAGAGAGAGAGAGGAAACCGACAAGGCGGCGGAAGAGAGGAAGCCGATAAGGCGGCGGGAGAGAGAGGAAGCCGACAAGGCTGTGGGAGAGAGAGTAAACCGAAAAGGCGGCGGAAGAGAGAGGAAACTGACAACGCTGCGGGAGAGAGAGGAAGCTGACAACGCGGCAGGAGAGAGAGGACACCGACAACGCGACAGGAGAGAGAGGAAGCCGACAACGCGGCAGGAGAGAGAGGAAGCCGACAACGCGGCAGGACAGAGAGGTAAATGAAAATGCGGCGCGAGAGAGAGGAAGCCGACAACGCGGCGTAACAGAGAGAGGAAACCGACAACGCGGCGGGAGAGAGGGGAAACTGAAAACACGTCGGGAGAGAGACGAAGCCGACAACGCGGCGGGAGAGAGAGGAAGCCGACAATGCGGCAGGAGAGAGAGAGAGGAAGCCGACAACGCGGTGGGAGAGAGAGAAAATCGAAAACGCGGCGGGATGGAGAGAGGAAGCCGACAACTCGGCGGGAGAGAGAGAGAGGAAGCCGACAACGTGGCGGGAGTGAATGGAAATCGACAACGCGGTGGAAGAGAGAGGAAGCCGACAACGCGGCTGGAGAGAGAGGAAGCCGACAACGCGGCGGGAGAGAGAGGAAACCGACAACGCGGCGGGAGAGAGGAAGCCGACACCGCGGCTGGAGAGAGAAGAAGCCGACAACGCGGCGGGAGAGAGAGGAAACCGACAACGCGGCAGGAGAGAGAGGAAGCCGACAACGCGGCAGGAGAGAGAGGTAACCGACAACGCGACGTAAGCGAGAGAGAGGAAACCGACAACACGGCGGGAGAGAGGGGAAACTGAAAATGCGGCTGGAGAAAGAGGAAGCCGACAACGCGGCGGGAGAGAGAGGACGCCAACAACGCGGCGGGAGAGAGAGAGGTAACGGACAACGCGGCACGAGAGAGAGGACGCCGACAACGCGGTGAGAGAGAGAGGACGCCAACAACGCGGCGGGAGAGAGGGGAAACTGAAAATGCGGCTGGAGAAAGAGGAAGCCGACAACGCGGCGGGAGAGAGAGGACGCCAACAACGCGGCGGGAGAGAGAGAGGAAACCGACGAGGCGGCGGGAGAGAGGAAGCCGACAACGCGGCGGGAGAGAGAGGAAACCGACAACGCGGTGGGAGAGAGAGGAAGCCGACAACGCGGCGGGAGAGAGAGGAAGACGACGACTCGGCGGGAGAGAGAGGACGCCAACAACGCGGCGGGAGAGAAAGAGAGAGAGAGAGGAAACCGACAAGGCGGCGGAAGAGAGGAAGGCGATAAGGCGGCGGGAGAGAGAGGAAGCCGACAAGGCTGTGGGAGAGAGAGTAAACCGAAAAGGCGGCGGAAGAGAGAGGATACTGACAACGCTGCGGTAGAGAGAGGAAGCCGACAACGCGGCAGGAGAGAGAGGAAACCGACAACGCGACAGGAGAGAGAGGAAGCCGACAACGCGGCAGGAGAGAGAGGAAGCCGACAACGCGGCAGGACAGAGAGGTAAATGAAAATGCGGCGCGAGAGAGAGGAAGCCGACAACGCGGCGTAACAGAGAGAGGAAACCGACAACGCGGCGGGAGAGAGGGGAAACTGAAAACACGTCGGGAGAGAGACGAAGCCGACAACGCGGCGGGAGAGAGAGGAAGCCGACAATGCGGCAGGAGAGAGAGAGAGGAAGCCGACAACGCGGTGGGAGAGAGAGAAAATCGAAAACGCGGCGGGATGGAGAGAGGAAGCCGACAACTCGGCGGGAGAGAGAGAGAGGAAGCCGACAACGTGGCGGGAGTGAATGGAAATCGACAACGCGGTGGAAGAGAGAGGAAGCCGACAACGCGGCTGGAGAGAGAGGAAGCCGACAACGCGGCGGGAGAGAGAGGAAACCGACAACGCGGCGGGAGAGAGGAAGCCGACACCGCGGCTGGAGAGAGAAGAAGCCGACAACGCGGCGGGAGAGAGAGGAAACCGACAACGCGGCAGGAGAGAGAGGAAGCCGACAACGCGGCAGGAGAGAGAGGTAACCGACAACGCGACGTAAGCGAGACAGAGGAAACCGACAACACGGCGGGAGAGAGGGGAAACTGAAAATGCGGCTGGAGAAAGAGGAAGCCGACAACGCGGCGGGAGAGAGAGGACGCCAACAACGCGGCGGGAGAGAGAGAGGAAACCGACGAGGCGGCGGGAGAGAGGAAGCCGACAACGCGGCGGGAGAGAGAGGAAGCCGACAACGCGGTGGGAGAGAGAGGAAGCCGACAACGCGGCGGGAGAGAGAGGAAGCCGACGACTCGGCGGGAGAGAGAGGACGCCAACAACGCGGCGGGAGAGAAAGAGAGAGAGAGAGGAAACCGACAAGGCGGCGGAAGAGAGGAAGCCGATAACGCGGTGGGAGAGAGAGGAAGCCGACAAGGCTGTGGGAGAGAGAGTAAACCGAAAAGGCGGCGGAAGAGAGAGGAAACTGACAACGCGGCGGGAGAGAGAGGAAGCCGACAACGCGGCAGGAGAGAGAGGAAACCGACAACGCGACAGGAGAGAGAGGAAGCCGACAACGCGGCAGGAGAGAGAGGTAACCGACAACGCGGCGTAACAGAGAGAGGAAACCGACAACGCGGCGGGAGAGGGGGGAAACTGAAAACACGTCGGGAGAGAGACGAAGCCGACAACGCGGCGGGAGAGAGAGGAAGCCGACAATGCGGCAGGAGAGAGAGAGAGGAAGCCGACAACGCGGTGGGAGAGAGAGCAAATCGAAAACGCGGCGGGATGGAGAGAGGAAGCCGACAACTCGGCGGGAGAGAAAGAGAGGAAGCCGACAACGCGGCGGGAGAGAGAGGAAACTGACGACGCGGCGGGAGACAGAGGAAGCCGACAACGCGACAGGAGAGAGAGACGAAACCGACAATGCGGCGGGATAGAGAGGAAGCCGACAACGTGGCGGGAGAGAATGGAAATCGACAACGCGGTGGGTGAGAGAGGAAGCCGACAACGCGGCTGGAGAGAGAGGAAGCCGACAACGCGGCGGGAGAGAGAGGAAACCGACAACGCGGCGGGAGAGAGGAAGCCGACACCGCGGCTGGAGAGAGAAGAAGCCGACAACGCGGCGGGAGAGAGAGGAAACCGACAACGCGGCAGGAGAGAGAGAGGAAGCCGACAACGCGGCAGGAGAGAGAGGTAACCGACAACGTGGCGCGAGAGAGAGGAAGTCGACAACGCGGCGTAAGAGAGAGAGAGAGGAAACCTACAACGCGGCGGGAGAGATGGGAAATTGAAAATGCGGCGGGAGAAAGAGGAAGCCGACAACGCGGAGGGAGAGAGAGAGAGGAAGCCGACAACGCGGCAGGAGAGAGAGGAAGACGACCACGCAGTGGGAGAGAGAGGAAACCAAAAACGTGGCTGGATGGAGAGAAGAAGCCGACAACTCGGCGGGAGAGAGAGGAAGCCGAAAGCGCGGCGGGAGAGATAGAGGAAGCCGACAACGCGGCGGGAGAGAGAGAAAGCCGACAACTCGGCGGGAGAGAGAGGACGCCAACAACGCGGCGGGAGAGAGAGAGGAAACAGAAAAGGCGGGGAGAGAGAGGAAACCGAAAACGCGGCGGGAGAGAGAGGAAGCCGACAGCGCGGTGGGAGAGAGAGGAAGCCAACAACGCGGCGGGAGAGAGAGAGAGGAAGCGGACAACGCGGCGGGAGAGAGAGTAAACTGACAAAGCGGCGGGAGAGAGATGAAGCCGACAACTCGGCGGGAGAGAGAGGACGCCAACAACGCGGCGTGAGAGAGATAGAGAGATGAAGCCGACAACGCGGCGGGAGAGAGAGCAAGCCGACAACGCGGCGGGAGAGAGAGAGAGAGAGAGAGAGAGAGAGAGGAAGCCGACAACGCGGCGGGAGAGAGAGGAAGCCGGCAACGCGACAGGAGAGAGACGAAACCGACAACGCGGCGGGAGATAATGGAAACCGACAACGCGGTGGGAGAGAGAGGAAGCCGACAACGCACTGGAGAGAGAGGAAGCCGACAACGCGGCGGGAGAGAGACGAAACCGACAACGCGGCGGGAGAGAGAGGAAGCCGACAACGCGGCTGGAGAGAGAAGAAGCCGATAACGCGGCAGGAGAGAGAGGAAACCGACAACGCGGCAGGAGAGAGGGGAAGACGACAACGCGGCATGAGAGAGAGGTAACCGAGAACGCGGCGTAAGAGAGAGAGAGGAAACCGACAACACGGCGGGAGAGAGGGGAAACTGAAAATGCGGCTGGAGAAAGAGGAAGCCGACAACGCGGCGGGAGAGAGAGGACGCCAACAACGCGGCGGGAGAGAGAGAGGAAACCGACGAGGCGGCGGGAGAGAGGAAGCCGACAACGCGGCTGGAGAGAGAAGAAGACGACAACGCGGCGGGAGAGAGAGGAAACCGACAACGCGGCAGGAGAGAGAGAGGAAGCCGACAACGCGGCAGGAGAGAGAGATAACCGACAGCGCGGTGGGAGAGAGAGGAAGCCAACAACGCGGCAAGAGACATGAAACCGACCACGCGGCGGGAGAGAGAGGAAGCCGACAACGCGGTGGGAGATAGAGGAAGCCGACAACGCGGCGGGAGAGAGAGGTAGTCGACAACACGGCGGGAGAGAGAGAAATCCGAGAGCACGGTGGGAGAGAGAGGAAGCCAGCAACGCGGCGGGAGAGAGGTGAAACCGACAACGCGGCGAGAGAGAGAGAGAGGAAGCCGACAACGCGGCGGGAGAGAGAGGAAGCCGACAACGCGGCGGGAGAGAGAGGAAGCCGACAACGCGGCGGGAGAGAGAGAGAGAGAGCAAGCCGACAACGCGGCGGGAGAGAGAGGAAGCCGACAACGCGGCTGGAGAGAGAGGAAGCCGACAACGCGGCGGGAGAGAGAGGAAACCGAGAACGCGGCGGGAGAGAGAGAGGAAGTCGACAACGCGGCTGGAGAGAGAAGAAGCCGACACCGCGGCTGGAGAGAGAAGAAGCCGACAACGCGGCGGGAGAGAGAGGAAACCGACAACGCGGCAGGAGAGAGAGAGGAAGTCGACAACGCGGCAGGAGAGAGAGGTAACCGACAACGTGGCACGAGAGAGAGGAAGTCGACAACGCGGCGTAAGAGAGAGAGAGAGGAAACCTACAACGCGGCGGGAGAGATGGGAAATTAAAAATGCGGCGGGAGAAAGATGAAGCCGACAACGCGGAGGGAGAGAGAGAGGAAGCCGACAACGCGGCAGGAGAGAGAGGAAGACGACAACGCAGTGGGAGAAAGAGGAAACCAAAAACGTGGCTGGATGGAGAGAAGAAGCCCTCAACTCGGCGGGAGAGAGAGGAAGCCGAAAGCGCGGCGGGAGAGATAGAGGAAGCCGACAACGCGGCGGGAGAGAGAGAAAGCCGACAACTCGGCGGGAGAGAGAGGACGCCAACAACGCGGCGGGAGAGAGAGAGGAAACAGAAAAGGCGGGGAGAGAGAGGAAACCGAAAACGCGGCGGGAGAGAGAGGAAGCCGACAACGCGGTGGGAGAGAGAGGAAGCCGACAACGCGACGGGAGCGAGAGGAAGCCTACAACGCGGCGGGAGAGAGAAGAAGCCGACAGCGCGGTGGGAGAGAGAGGAAGCCAACAACGCGGCGGGAGAGAGAGAGAGGAAGCGGACAACGCGGCGGGAGAGAGAGTAAACTGACAAAGCGGCGGGAGAGAGATGAAGCCGACAACTCGGCGGGAGAGAGAGGACGCCAACAACGCGGCGTGAGAGAGATAGAGAGATGAAGCCGACAACGCGGCGGGAGAGAGAGCAAGCCGACAACGCGGCGGGAGAGAGTGGAAATCCACAACGCGGTGGGGGAGAGAGGAAACCGACAACGCGACGGGAGCGAGAGGAAACCGACAACGTGGCGGGAGAGAGTGGAATCCGACAATGCGGTGGGAGAGAGAGAGGAAGCCGACAACGCGGCTAGAGAGAGAGGAAGCCGACAACGCGGCGGGGGAGAGAGGAAACCGACAACGCGGCGGTAGAGAAAGGAAGTCGACAACGCAGCGGGAGGGAGAGGAAGCCGACAACGCGGTGGGAGAGAGAGGAAGCCGACAACGCGGTGGGAGAGAGAGGAAGCCGACAACGCGGCGGGAGAGAGAGGAAGCCGACAAGGCGGTGGGAGAGAGAGTAAACCGACAAGGCGGCGGGAGAGAGAGGAAACTGACAACGCGGCGGGAGAGAGAGAGGAAGCCGACAACGCGGCAGGAGAGAGAGGAAACCGACAACGCGACAGGAGAGAGATAAAACCAAAAACGCGGCGGGAGAGAGAGGAAGCCGACAACGCGGTTGCAGAGAGAGAAAGCCGACAACGCGGCGGGAGAGAGACGAAACCGGCAACGCGGTGGGAGAGAGAGAAAATCGACAACGCGGTGGGAGAGAGAGAGTAAACTGACAACGCGGCGGGAGAGAGAGGAAGCCGACAACGCGGCGGGAGAGAGTGGAAACCCACAACGCGGTGGGGGAGAGAGGAAACCGACAACGCGACGGGAGCGAGAGGAAACCGAGAACGTGGCGGGAGAGAGTGGAAACCGACAATGCGGTGGGAGAGAGAGGAAGCCGACAACGCGGCTGGAGAGAGAGAAAGCCGACAACGCGGCGGGGGAGAGAGAAAACCGACAACGCGGCGTTAGAGAAAGGAAGCCGACAACGCGGCTGGAGAGAGAGGAAGCCGACAACGCGGCTGGAGAGAGAGGAAACCGACAACGCGGCGGGAGAGATAGGAAGCCGACAAAGCGGCGGGAGAGAGAGGACGCCGACAACGCCGAGGGAGAGAGAGGAAACCGACAACGCGACTGGAGAGAGAGGAAGCCGACAACGCGGCTGGAGGGAGAGAAAGCCGACAACGCGGCGGGAGAGAGAGGAAGCCGATAGCGCGGTGGGAGAGAGAGGAAGCCAACAACGCGGCAGGAGAGATGAAACCGACAACGCGGCGGGAGAGAGTGGAAGCCGGCAACGCGGCGGGAGAGAGAGGAAGCCCGCAACGCACGCGGCGGGAGAGAGATGAAACCGACAACGCGGCGGGGAAGAAAGAGAGAGAAAGAGAGAGAGAGAGAGAGAGAGGGGAAGCCGATAACGCGGCGGGAGATAAAGGAAGCCGACAACGCGGCGGGAGAGAGAGGAAACCGACAACGCGGCGGGAGAGAGAGAGAGAGAGAGAGAGGAAGCCGACAACGCGACGGGAGAGAGAGGAAGCCGACAACGCGGCGGGAGAGAGAGAGAAAACCGACAACGCGGTGGGAGAGAGAGAGATAGAGGAAGCCGACAACGCGACGGGAGAGAGTGGAAGCCGACAACGCGGTGGGAGAGAGAGAGGAAGCCGACAACGCGGCGGGAGAGAGAGGAAGTCGACAACAAAGCGGGAGAGAGAGAGAAGTCCGACAGCGCGGTGGGAGAGAGAGGAAGCCAGCAACGCGGCGGGAGAGAGATGAAACCGACAACGCGGCGGGGGAGAGAGAGAGAGAGTGGAAGCCGACAACGCGACGGGAGCGAGAGGAAACCGAGAACGTGGCGGGAGAGAGTGGAAACCGACAATGCGGTGGGAGAGAGAGGAAGCCGACAACGCGGCTGGAGAGAGAGGAAGCCGACAACGCGGCGGGGGAGAGAGGAAACCGACAACGCGGCGTTAGAGAAAGGAAGCCGACAACGCGGCTGGAGAGAGAGGAAGCCGACAACGCGGCTGGAGAGAGAGGAAACCGACAACGCGGCGGGAGATATAGTAAGCCGACAACGCGGCGGGAGAGAGAGGAAGCCGACAACGCCGAGGGAGAGAGAGGAAACCGACAACGCGACTGGAGAGAGAGGAAGCCGACAACGCGGCTGGAGGGAGAGAAAGCCGACAACGCGGCGGGAGAGAGAGGAAGCCGATAGCGCGGTGGGAGAGAGAGGAAGCCAACAACGCGGCAGGAGAGATGAAACCGACAACGCGGCGGGAGAGAGTGGAAGCCGGCAACGCGGCGGGAGAGAGAGGAAGTCAGCAACGCACGCGGCGGGAGAGAGATGAAACCGACAACGCGGCGGGGGAGAGAGAGAGAGAGAAAGAGAGAGAGAGAGAGAGAGAGAGAGAGAGAGGAAGCCGATGACGCGGCGGGAGATAGAGGAAGCCGACAACGCGGCGGGAGAGAGAGGAAACCGACAACGCGGCGGGAGAGAGAGAGAGAGAGAGAGAGAGAGAGGAAGCCGACAACGCGACGGGAGATAGAGGAAGCCGACAACGCGGCGGGAGAGAGAGAGAAAACCGACAACGCGGTGGGAGAGAGAGAGAGAGAGAGAGAGAGAGAGAGAGAGAGAGAGAGGAAGCCGATAACGCGACGGGAGAGAGTGGAAGCCGACAACGCGGTGGGAGAGAGAGTAAGCCGACAACGCGGCGGGAGAGAGAGGAAGTCGACAACAAAGCGGGAGAGAGAGAAATCCGACAGCGCGGTGGGAGAGAGAGGAAGCCAGCAACGCGGCGGGAGAGAGATGAAACCGACAACGCAGCGGGGGAGAGAGAGAGAGAGAGAGAGAGAGAGAGAGAGAGAGAGAGAGAGAGAGAGAGAGAGAGGAAGCCGACAACGCGACGGGAGAGAGAGGAAGCCGACAACGCGGCGGGAGAGAGAGAAAACCGACAACGCGGCGGGAGAGAGAGAGAGAGAGAGAGAGAGGGGAAGCCGACAAAGAGACGGGAGAGAGAGGAAGCCGACAACGCGGCGGGAGAGAGAGGAAGCCGACAACGCGGCGGGGGAGAGAGGAAGCCGACAAGGCGGCGGGAGAGGAAAACGACAATGCGGCGGGAGAGAGAGAGAGAGAGAGAGAGAGAGGGAGAGGGAGAGAGAGAGGGGGGTGGAGAAAGAGAGAGAGTGGGAGAGAGTGAGGGAGAGAGAGAGGGATGGAGAGAGAAAGAGAGAAAGAAAGAGAGAGGGGGGGGGGGGAAACCGACAACACACAGAAGACAAAGCATTACCAACAATGTCTCCAATGGCACCAATAACACAACCAACAATGTCATAAATAGTCGGCCAAGTGTTAAGTGTATGCAGTGTGGATCGTCACAACTTACCCCGACTCGACCTCAAACCTGATAGCGAATTCATCTGGCGTGGAGTCATTCGGACCTCAGTGCATGCTGTGGGTCAGCCCTCAGTCCCGAGGTGTCAGCGTCAACACCAACGACGGACGTCTCTCGGGATAGCGCTGTCGGTGACGAGGTGACGATAAACCTACAACACGCAACGTCAGCGACACTTTAGAGACAGAACAGCTTGTCCTGCTCAGCCGCCATTCTACGACACACACGAAGATGTGACATCATCGCCTTGTCGTCCCACAGTCCCACTGTAGGGACATCTTCATCGCTTCTCGTGGCACTTTCCCCAAGTCAGCGGACCGTGGCAGCAACGTGAGTCTCTAACTAACACGATGCAGCCGCCCTCAACCAATCAAGTAACTTTCATGCAAGAAATAAAACATGGATAAACTGTAAATTATCACTACATATGGTAATAGCAAATTACAATATATTTACCCGCTGGGCAGTACTCGTTCGTGCGAGGTGAAATGACGTCACGGCTGAAGGAGGCATATGAAAAAGAGGGAAAAGACATCATTAACGTGATTTAATCACAACAAGACGATATTGCTGCAAATACAATAAATAACATTTAAAAGCTTATACTATGATTGTTTACAATGCAATTGTACACATACCTTCTGGTTAGTGATTGCTTTGTAACATGTCCGCAGACCTCGGAATGGTGCCGAGCGTTATTGCGACTGAAAGCAGAAAAGGTGAAACAAAACGAGGCATAACTGTAAAAATTGAACCGACACAGCACCTGAAGTTGTTGCGACGTCAAGCGTCACCTACCTGGCCCTTTACCCTGGGTAGGAAACCCCTTCAGGGTATTGGCAGCCGGGTCAGCTTCGCCCGGGGCTAGCTAAAGGCAGGGACGACCACACCTTGGACTGCATACATTTATCCAGACTGCTACCCTAAAAGCTGAAAGGCAATGCATATTCGATTAGAATTAGCGTAAGAAGTATTTACAAAAATTACCTTTTCCTTGATCGTCCTTGAGCTGAAAGGCAATGCATATTAGATTAGAATTAGCGTAAGAAATAGTTTAAACAATTACCTTTTGCTTGATCTTCCTTGAGCTGAACGGCAATGCATATTAGATTAGAATTAGCGTAAGAAATAGTTTAAACAATTACCTTTTGCTTGATCTTCCTTGAGCTGAAAGGCAATGCATATTAGATTAGAATTAGCGTAAGAAATAACGAATTTGTAACTGCAGCTGTCGCAACAGCTGCAGTTACAAAAACATACCTTTTGCTTGATCGTCCTCAGGAAGTCCGCTGACATCACTGACGATTGAGACGTCGCACTTTTGAACAGATAAAAGCAGAATTAACAACGCAAAACTATTAGCCCCGTTACCCTGGGTAGGGACCCTTTCCGGGTACTGGCAGCCGGGTCAGCTGCGCCCGGTGCTAGCTAAGGGCAGGGACTACCACACCTTGGACTGCATACATTTATGCACCCTGCTACACTAAAATCTGAAAGAGAATACAAATGGTAATATAGGGTCAATTCATTGGGCACTTGCAGCGCAGCGGAGGAATTCGGTGGAATTCCTCCGGAGGAAGGTCAAGGTCACCATGTTAAAAGATAGGAAAAAGGTCAAAGGTCAAAATTTGGCCCCGCTCCGGCTCCGGTGGAACCGGCGGAACAAATTTTCTGGAGCTTTTTTGGTGGAATTCCTCCGGTCAAGTGGAGCCATCTGGCGAATAGGTCGTGTACTAGTGGCGCCGCTTGGTGGACAAATCACGAACTAAAACTACACAAATTCGTGCGTCTTGTTATTTAAAGTGGCGCCTCCTGGCGGATAGATCGTGCATTAGTGTCGCCCCCCCCTTACGGACAGTTCACGAACTAATACTATCCAAATTCGTGTGTCTTATTTTTTTAATTACGTCAAAATGGCGTTAGGGGTTATGTAGCGTCCCCTCGCGGATAGGTCACGAATTATAAACTTGGTGAAAGAACAGGTGGAGTCACCTGCCGGATACATATTCGGCTAATCGATCACGTGACTTAATATTATACCCGTCAACTGTGTGTGTGTGTGTGTATGTATGTATGTGTGTATGTGCGTATGTGCGTATGTGCGTATGTTCGTATGTGCGTATGTGCGTATGTGCGTATGTGCGTATGTGCGTATGTGCGTATGTGTGTATGTGCGTATGTTCGTATGTGCGTATGTGTGTTGTCATAGATATCCGAGTTATAAGGGACACATTGTCGCGAATACTAAGAGCCAGGCGTGATGAGTGAACGTACCGTGTCTGGTTCGTGGTTTTACCTACGGCCTTGGTATGCCGCATGGACGTGCTAAACACTCGGTTTATATGCAAATCTATTAGGATTTTAAATGGGTAATAATCCGTAAATGAAAGCAAAAAAGGACAGAACATTCTGGAAATGAACTTTTGGATATTATTCACGTCATTTCCGCCAAAGTGGTCACGTGCGATATTATTTCCGTTCACCGTGAACGCGGGAAAACGACGCTCACGTTGTTTTCGTACTAGCGGACAAATCCCATTTGCTTATCGCTTTATTACAGTTGATTTGATTTGGGGGTATTCTTATGTACATCATGGTTATGTTCAACATATTATGTTTATACGTAGTGAAATATTAACTTGAATAACTTAGACTTCTATGGTGGGTTTACCCAGGGCCCACGAAAATCCCGTATTAGGCCTACTATTAGGTCCTGGCCTTGCTCTGTAGACCCGTAGACATCTCGTACTTAAGAAAGTTTGACTGTTGATTTGAATAACATGTATACATATGGCTTTAAAATTCTACTAGTTGGAATTTTCAAAAACTGGGCATAACGTGGCGAGGGCTATTTTTCAAATTGGCTGCCGACTTTAATATATCCGTATCTTAATAAATATTTGGCGTGAGAGCGATTCGAACCCGATGGTGTAAATATTTTTGGATTTGCTAAATTCAGCATAGCCATCAAAATACTGATACTAATATGATTATTATCAAAGTTGCGTAACTCATGTTTAGCATATTTCACAGACTGATATGCAGCTGTCAATATTCAAGTTAGTATAATGTTGTTTGTGTGACATGATTAATGTACTATGGTCACATCTACAGTAACAGTCATTCTTGCATGCTTACAGCATCAGCAGTGCCCGACTGACAGCACTGCTGAAGTGGTATCGTGAGAATGGCCTGCGGCCCAAGGAGAAACGGAATGCTGGGAGACACAACAATCTAAGGGCATATGGTTTTGACGACATAAAGAGAACCGTCACCTTCATCTCAACCTATGCAGAAGACCACGCCTTGGACGAGTTCGGGGCTGCGAGCGGGATGACATTAAGCCGATGCCCCCATCAGCTATGCAGAATTTAGGTAGGCAATATTTCTTTGAAGTGCTCATTGTTTCCTAAAGCATTGCATTATTAACATTAATTTATAATAATTAATTATAAACATTGCTGATATATCATTTCATGAAGATGACATTGAGAAGTTTAACAAAATTATGTTTAAAACCTTTATAGTATGTAATTGAATTTGTTTCCAAAGTGCATGAACTATTGTGCTGATTGTTAAAATATCACAAAATATGTTGTCCTTATTGTTAAGCATGCCTTTGTATTGTGCTTCATTAATTTATTTGGTATATATGTTTCAGGCCATCGAATCATGAAAAAAACTGGTTTTCGAAAGACATGAAGACCCTGCTGCCAATCATTGGGAAAGCCCGGCCGATGTCTGACCTCTGCTGGACATGTCAGAAAAACAACATTTACATATACCGAAGCGCCAACCTGCCATAAGCAAACAAATGCGAGCGTCTCCGCCAACTGGAACGACACCTCCTAGTTGTTCAGCAGGAGCGTTCGCTGTACAACGAGATGGTTGCCAGGGCAAAAGATGTTTGCTGCCAGCTGGAGATTGGTGAGTTGACTGCAAACGCTCCTTGTAGCCGTCAGATTGAGATGCACTACAGCTTTGACTATGCGCAGCAAGTCCACCTGCTTAGTGACCCACTCCAGCAATTAAAAAAACACGATTCCAAATTAAACTTATACTGAAACATGTCACACATAAAATAAACAGAATAGATAATTGTTTTGTTGTTAATGTGTTGTCTCATTTTTTATTTTCTACGTTTTATTTTGTGTATTTGAATACTTGGCTTTTTTTTTTATCAAAGGCATACATGCAATATGGACATTGCTTATTATGATATGTGTAAATGTATGAATTGATCCAAAACATAAAAGTAACCAAACCCCTCACGAGAGTTTAATCACCAGCATTGACACTGTAATGCGAAAACACCCAGAATGTGGTGTGATCATAACTAGCGATTTCAACCAGTTGCGGGATAACTTTATGAAAACCCACTATAGATTTGTCCAAGTAGTTAATGTAGTAACACGTGGACAGGCGATACGAGGCAAAATATGGACGAATATGGAGGAGGTATACACCCCACCTGTTACTATTTCCGAACTGGGGTCATCGGACCATAACATGGTTTTGCTTAAACCTAACGCGAAAATCTCAGTTGATACTGGATGCGTGACACGGTTAACCGTAAGGTGTATGGGGCCAAAAGAAAAAGCTACATTTAATATGGCTTTATCAGCCATTAAATGGGAACCCCTATTTAGGCTTGATTCATGTGCAGATCAATATTCATATTATCAAACGGTTATTAGCAACCTGATGGAAATATGCTTTCCTACTAAAGTTGTTACGAGGCATACGGCTGATAAACCATGGGTTACAGACTGGTTCAGAGACTTAGTTCGTAAACGACAGCGAGCTCACATGAGTGGTGATCTGAATCAAGCAAAAAATATTGCGTAATAAGATCAACCGAGCCGCTTCGAAACTTAAGTATAATTTTTACCAAACACAAATTGCAGCAATGCATGAATCGGGATCCCACGATTGGTGGAAGCATGTAAAAACAATAATTGGACTTAAAACAAATGGCAACTCGTGCATGCAAGGTCCAGCTAACAAAACAACGGATGGTGATTGTGGCTTACTGACCAATACAATGAATGATTTATTTGTGTCTGTGAGTGACCATTTGCCTCGGTTAAATAAGAACCACAAGGTGCTCGACGTTAACGAGGAACTGCCGGATCAGTATGTGATAAGCGTATATACTACTTTTAAAGCCTTGGAGAGTGTTAAAGCCAACAAGGCTACTGGGGCTGACAACATCCCTGCATGGGTGTTAAGAAACTATGCAAATGTTCTCGCCCCTCCATTAACTGCTATTTTTAACAATTCACTAAGAGAAGGTGTACTCCCTATGGAATGGAAAATGGCCAATGTAATACCGTTGCCAAAAACAAGCCCCCCTGTGTCGATTGAATAAGACATACCAATTTCACTAACTCCAATAGCTGCCAAGGTGTTTGAATGAATAATAACGAAATGGGTGGATGAAACAATTGAAGTTGAAATTGATGCTAAGCAATTTGGAGGAATTAGCGGAACGTCCACAACAGATGTTCTTGTCGAACTGGTTCATATGTGGTATAAGGCGACAGATAAATTGAATTCTTATGTCAGAGTTGTAATGCTAGACTTTAGCAAAACGTTTGATCTTATTAATCATCATTTGTTGCTAGATAAGCTACAATCGTATGGGTTGCCCGCACAAATTTAAGATGGATGGCAACATTTCTATTAGACAGAGCTCAACGAGTAAAAATAGGAAATGAATATTCCCATACTGGACATTGTCTGGACCTAAATGTTTCCTTGTTTACATAAATGATTTAAGAACGATTGTTCCACTATATAAGTATGTAGTGTACGTTATTTGAAATATGCGACAGAAAGGGTGTGTCTGTTATACAAGAATCGGTTGATATTGCTGCTAGATGGACAGAACAGAATGACATGAAAATAAATTCGGAAAAATCTAAAGAAATAATCATTAGTTTTGCACAAGATGGCAATTTCAGAAGCACTATTCCGAATATAAAAATTGATGGGAGGGATGTAGCACAAGTTTGCCATGCCAAACTATTAGGTGTGACCATTTCTCAGGATCTGACATGGAACAAACACGTAGATACTATTGTGAAAAAAGCTGGTAAACGCTTGTACATGTTATATCAGTTAAAGCGTGCAGGGATTACACAGAAAGATCTGGTCAGTGAATATGTTAGTGTGGTAAGACCAGTTCTAGAATATGCATGTCCTGTATGGCACACTAACTTGCCCCAATATTTGTCCGACAATACTGAAGTTATACAAAAAAGGGCATTAAAATGTATTTTTCCTGGATTGGGTTACGCGGTGATACTCAGACGTGTTAACCTGGATACGTTGACTGTAAGACGGGAGAGCATTTGTCAAAAATATTGTGATAAAATTAAAGTCAGCACACATATATTACATTATCTGCTGCCTGACAAAAGACATACCGAGTATAATATTAGACAAGAAAATGTGTACCCGTTACCAGTTGCTAGAACGAATAGATTCCGTAACTCCTTTATTCCGTGGGCTTTATTCAACTGTCAGTAAAAAGGCTATTAATACGGTATGATTTGCGGTATCAAATGTATTTCTATTGTATTTGTATGATGTTTTGATGAGTTAATTGTAACCTATTGTAATGTCAATCCAACTCAGTTGAGTTGCTAATAAAACTTGTGTTATTATTATTATTATAGAGACCACCCCTCTTTTAAGACCGTTCCACTCTGATTTGGGGGGGGGGGGGCGGTCTTAAATGAGGGGTTCTACTGTATTTACACATTTTTAAATACATTAACATTTTGAAATTTGAAACGTATTTTATTTCGTGTGCGACGAGCCGGCCGAGGGCGGAGGCACACGGGAGTCTGCCGATGAGATCGACCGATAGACCGTTTTCTCTCACCGACTGTGTGGCATGAGACGACTGGTCGTTATCTCGGCGGACGGGTTCAGAAAATGACCATCACATTTCGTCTTGTCGCGAGTCGGTGTGAACCGAGCCAGCAAACGATGAGTTGCGATTACTATACGGCAAAACGCGAAGTAGTAATTGTGTTGGTATTTCTCTCGCAAGACACAAAGGAAAGACAGTATGTGACGTACTCAATGCAAGACCACCTGCCTTTTGAGGTATTGAACCACTTCCAAGTTATCCAACAGCAACCCCATGTGAATTTAGTAAAGTTTAAAAAAAAACATTTTATATCTAATATAGAAGTGCGTGTGCGAGCGTGCATATGTGTGTGCGTGCGTGTGTGCGTATGTGTATGTGAGAGAGTGTGAGTGTGTGTATGAGTGTGTATAAGTTTGTGAGCGCGTGTGTGCGAGAGAGAGAGAGAGAGAGAGTGTGTGTGTGCAAGCGCGCGTATGTGTGTGTGTGTGTGTGCATGCGCGCGTGTGTATATGTGTGTGAGAGTGTGTATGAGTGTGTGTCTGTGTGTGTGCAAGTGTGCGTGTGTGTATATGTGTGTGTGTGTGTGTGTGTGTGTGTGTGTGTGTGTGTGTGTGTGTGTGTGTGTGTGTGCATGAGTGTGCGTATACGTGTGAGTGAGAGTGTGAGTTTGTATGAGTGTGTGTGTGTGTGTGTGTGTGTGTGTGTGTGCGTGCGTGTGTGTGTGTGTGTGTGTGTGAGTGTGTGTATGTGTGCGAGCGCAAGCGTGTGTAAGAGTGTATGAGTGTGTGTGTCTGTGTGTGTGTATATATATATATATATATATATATATATATATATATATATATATATATATATATATATATGTGTGTGTGTGTGTGTGTGTGTGTGTGTGTGTGTGTGTGTGTGTGTGTGTGTATGACAATTGTGGAATGTGGAATGACAGCTACATGCATGACTGCTGCAAGGTTTCACTACAGCTTTGCACTGACAATTGACGTCGTCCATGTGGGCAGTGGGTCTGCTGGTCGTCTTGCAAAGCGTGGAGTTGTCACACACTCTGCGCCACTCACAAACTCCCGTCCATAAGTACCAATGTCAACAGCAGGCGGAGTTTCCTTGTCTGCTTCCTTCTAGTCCATGTTCTCAGCTGATGAGAATATGAAGGAGGAGGACGTAAGGAGGAAGGAGAGAAGAGGCGCATACAGATGACAGGAATCGTGTTTACGAAGAGTTTATGAAGCATTCTCATACTCTCAAAAATGACAAGTTCAAGCTTCTATTACATCATTAATGGTAAAGTGGCGATTGCTTGTGTGAACGTCCAGGAAGCCCTCAAGTGGCAGACGCCCTGGCACCCTGCCCCCAGGGGTTGCGACCCACCGTTCGACAAACGCTGGCCGCAGTAATCAATGGCCGCACAATTGAATCTGGACGATATCAATCATTCGACGGCCCAGTCCATTAATTCTTAAGGTCCCAGAAAAAAAGGAGCTAGAAATACGAAAAACGCATTATGGATCATACATGATAGATCACAGACGAAAGGTGCACTGACGAACTAGCGCACATACGCTCAAGCATACACACACGCACGTACGCACAAACACACACATAATATATATATATATACACACATACACACACGCATACACTCACACACACTCACATACTCATAGTCATACACACATACACTATACACACACACACACACACACACACACACACACACACACACACACACACACACACACACACACACACACACACACACAGCTTACAAAAAGATGCTGTACTAAATATACACACTAGTACACAGACACTCTGTATTACATGTATATTGACACCCAGCCGCGTTCATTGTCCCACGATAGGTAATGCGGTCAAACCGCAGGACAATATTATGGAAGCCTTTGTTTTACCCAATTCTTTGTTGAGATGTTATCTTCACTTCTGGTGTATTGCTTCACTCGAACTCCAAGTGTTTAGTTGTTGGAACAACGATGCGTAATGTAAGATACCACACAACATGTATTGCAGCGGATACATTATAATAAAACGAAAACGGTGTATGACTTAACCCATTTTAATAATCCAATAGTAAACAGTTTTCGAGCGAATATATTAATCCAATACTAAACAGTTTTCGAGCGAATAGATACATCAAACTGTAACTTGCTATGTTCATTTAATGTGCTGACTTAGGCCGATGCATTTGTGTGTTTCACACTAGAGGATAGGAGCCGTAGTTGCGGATTCCACACATGTTGTTGGCGTCTCGAGCCAGCATCATGTATCCACCCAGACCCCACGACGTGCCCCAGCTGAAAACAAACCGAACAGGCTGTTACAATAAGCGCCATCTTGGAAGGAAGTACCAGCAGTAATATACCCTCATATATATTACCATTAACAACGGAAAGATGGGTCAAAGAGTAGGCCTGTGATGTTGTTGCTGCAAGCATTGATGTCGTTTACATACGTATAAATGAAAACATGATAGTGCATAAAATATTGTTTAATGCTATTATTCAGAGTAGGTTATTGTACTCACGGTGTGTGTGTATATAGCATTCATTAATTGTGATTAATAATCAATGTATCTTTATAATCAAGGCAAAGTGTATATTAGAACACTGTCAAAGCATAGGTATAACGCTGATAAAAACCTTTAAAGATTTGATTGTTGTACACAATGTTTTTGTTGAAGCCGTTCTTTCAAATAGTAGGACTTAGGACGTTGTGTGTACATACCATGTGCACTGCTATTAGCGACTCCGCCACTTGAACTCATAGATATATGTCAGTGTATCACTGGTATTAAACCTATCCAATTATTATAGGATAAGAGATGGGTGGGTGGGACCGATCCTAACCACTTTTTGATTATAGGATTTGTTTATATTAACTTTTTTATTATTCGATTTGTTCTATTAACTTTTGTTATTATTGGCTTTTTTATATTAACAAAGCTTCTTAGAGCGAGCATCGCTAGTAGTTACCTGTTTTTGATGAGCCAGTATTTCGTGCCCTGGTAAGTGCCGTACCCTACAACCAGCACGGCGTGGTTGGCCCAACGCTTGGAGCATCTGGGGGCGTTGTAGACTCCACCGCTGTAAGCCCTTGTAACAGAAACGGGTGAACATGTTTATGGATATTCACCCTGTAACCCCTTGTGACAGAAACGGGAACATGTTTATGGACATACACCATGTAAACTCTTGTGACAGAAACGGGTCAACCTGTTTATGGACATTCACCGCATAAGGTCTTGTGACAGAAACGGGTGAACATGTTTATGGACATTCACCACGTAAGCCCTTGTGACAGAAACGGGTGAACATGTTTATGAACATTCACCATGTAAGCTCTTGTGACAGAAACGGGTGAACATGTTTGTGGACATTCACCACGTAAGCTCTTGTGACAGAAACGTGGTGAACATGTTCTTCCTCCCTCAGCACCCTCAACTCCAAGTCTTCCTCCTTCAGCCCAACTCAACTCCAAGTCTTCTTCCTTCAGTCCCTTCAACTCTGTGGCTTCCTCCTTTAGTCCCTTCAACTCTGTGTCTTCCTCCTTAAGTCCCATCAACTCCGTGTCTTCCTCCTTCAGTCCCCTCAACTCCGTGTCTTCCCCATCAGTCCCCTCAACTCCAAGTCTTCCTCCTTCAGTCCCCTCAATTCCAACTTTTCCTACTTCAGTCCCCTCAACTCCAAGTCTTCCTCCTTCAGTCCCCTCAACTCCGTGTCTTCCTCCTTCAGTCCCCTCAACTCCGTGTCTTCCTCCCTCAGTCCCCTCTACTCCATGTCTTCCTCCTTCAGTCCCCTCAACTCCGTGTCTTCCTCCCTCAGTCCCCTCAACTCCGTGTCTTCCTCCTTCAGCACCCTCAACTCCGAGTCTTCCTCCTTCAGCACCCTCAACCCCATGTCATCCTCCTTCAGTCCCCTCAACTCCAAGTATTCCTCCTTCAGCCCCCTCTACTCCATGTCTTCTTCCTTCAGGCCCCTCAACTCCATGTCTTCTTCCTTCAGGCCCCTAAACTCCGTGTCTTCCTCCTTCAGCACCCTCAACTCCAAGTCTTCCTCCTTCAGCACAGTTGAGGGAACTGAAGGAGGAAGACACGGAGTTGAAGGGACTGAAGAAGGAAGACACAGAGTTGAAGGGACTGAAGGAGGAAGACACATAGCTGAAGGGACTGAAGGAGGAAGACTTGGAGTTAAAGGGACTGAAGGAGGAAGACACGGAGTTTAGGGGGCTGGAGGAGGAAGATATGGAGTTTAGGGGACTGAATGAGGAAGACTTGGAGTTGAGGGAACTGAAGGAGGAAGACACGCAGTTGAAGGGGCTGAAGGAGGAAGACACAGAGTTGAGGGCTTGAAGGAAGAAGACACCAAGTTGAGGGTGCTGAAGGAGGAAGACTTGGAGTTGAGGGTGCTGAAGGAGGAAGACACGGAGTTAAGGGGCCTGAAGGAAGAAGACATGGAGTTGATGGGCCTGAAGGAAGAAGACATGGAGTAGAGGGGACTGAAGGAGGAATACTTGGAGTTGAGGGGACTAAAGGAGGATGACATGGGGTTGAGGGGCTGAAGGAGGAAGACTCGGAGATGAGGGTGCTGAAGGAGGAAGACACGGAGTTGAGGGGACTGAGGGAGGAAGACACGGAGTTGAGGGGACTGAAGAAGGAAGACATAGAGTTGAGGGGACTGAAGGAGAAAGACACGGAGTTGAGGGGACTGAAGGAGGAAGACATGGAGTAGAGGGGACTGAAGGAGGAAGGCACGGACTTGAGGGGACTGAAGGAGGAAGACACGGAGTTGAGGGGACTGAAGGAGGAAGACACGGAGTTGAAGGGACTGAAGATGGAAGACACAGAGTTGAAGGGACTGAAGGAGGAAGAAACATAGTTGAAGGGACTGAAGGAGGAAGACACGGAGTTTAGCGGGCTGAAGGAGGAAGACATGGAGTTGAGGGAACTGAAGGAGGAAGACACGGAGTTGAGGGGACTGAAGGAGGAAGACACGGAGTAGATGGGACTGAAGGAGGAAGACATGGAGTTGAGGGGGCTGAGGGAGGAAGACATGGAGTAGAGGGGACTGAAGGAGTAAGACACGGAGTGGAGGGGGCAGAAGGAGGAAGACACTGAGTTGAAGGGACAGAAGGAGGAAGACGCGGAGTTGAAGGGACTGAAGAAGGAAGACATGGAGTTGAGACGACTGAAGGAGGAAGACAAAGAGATGAAGGGACAGAAGGAGGAAGACACGGAGTTGAAGGGACTGAAGAAGGAAGACACAGAGTTGAAGGGACTGAAGGAGGAAGACACATAGTTGAAGGGACTGAAGGAGGAAGACTTGGAGTTAAAGGGACTGAAGGAGGAAGACACGGAGTTTAGGGGGCTGAAGGAGGAAGACATGGAGTTTAGGGGACTGAAGGAGGAAGACTTGACGTTGAGGGAACTGAAGGAGGAAGACACGGAGTTGAGGGGCCTGAAGGAAGAAGAAATCGAGTAGAGGGGACTGAAGGAGGAATACTTGGAATTGAGGGGACTGAAGGAGGATGACATGGGGTTGAGGGGGCTGAAGGAGGAAGACTCGGAGATGAGGGTGCTGAAGGAGGAAGACACGGAGTTGAGGGGACTGAGGAAGGAAGACACGGAGTTGAGGGGACTGAAGGAGGAAGACATGGAGTAGAGGGGACTGAGGGAGGAAGACACGGGGTTGAGGGGACTGAAAAAGGAAGACACGGAGATGAGGAGACTGCAGGAGGAAGGCACGGACTTGCGGGGACTGAAGGATGAAGACACGGAGTTGAGGGGACTGAAGGAGGAAGACACGGAGTTGAGGGGACTGAAGGGGGAAGACATGGAGTAGTGGGGACTGAAGGAGGAAGGCACGGACTTGAGGGGACAGAAGGAGAAAGACACGGAGTTGAGCGGACTGAAGGAGGAAGACACGGAGTTGAGGGGACTGAAGGAGGAAGACTTGGAGTTGAGGGGACTGAAGGAGGAAGACTTGGAGTTGAGGGGACTGAAGGAGGAAAACTTGGAGTTGAGGGGACTGAAGGAGGAAGACTTGGAGTTAAGGGGACTGAAGGGGAAGACACGGAGTTGAGGGGACTGAAGGAGGAAGACACGGAGTTGATGGGACTGAAGGAGGAAGACAAAGAGTTGAAGGGACTAAAGGAGGAAGCCACAGAGTTGAAGGGACTGAAGGAGGAAAACTTGGAGTTGAGTGGGGCTGAAGGAGGAAGACTTGGAGTTGAGGGTGCTGAGGGAGGAAGACACGGAGTTGAGGGGGCTGAAAGAGGAAGACACGGAGTTGAAGGGACTGAAGGAGGAAGACACAGAGTTGAAGGGACAGAAGGAGGAAGACACAGAGTTGAAGGGACAGAAGGAGGAAGACATGGAGTTGAAGGGACTGAAGGAGGAAGTCAACGGGTTGAAGGGGTTGAAGGAGGAAGACTTGGAGTTAAGGGGACAGAAGGAGGAAGACACGGAGTTGAGGGAGCTGAAGGAGGAAGACACAGAGTTGAAGGTACTGAAGGAGGAAGACACAGAGTTGAAGGGACTGGAGGAGGAAGACTTGGAGTTAAGGGGACTGAAGGAGGAAGACACGGAGTTTAGGGGGCTGAAGGAGGAAGACACAGAGTTGAAGGGACTGAAGGAGGAAGACACAGAGTTGAAGGGACTGGAGGAGGAAGACACAGAGTTGAAGGGACAGAAGGAGGAAGACATGGAGTTGAAGGGACTGAAGGAGGAAGTCAACGGGTTGAAGGGATTGAAGGAGGAAGACTTGGAGTTAAGGGGACAGAAGTAGGAAGACACGGAATTGAGGGAGCTGAAGGAGGAAGAAACAGAGTTGAAGGTACTGAAGGAGGAAGACACAGAGTTGAAAGGACTGGAGGAGGAAGACTTGGAGTTAAGGGGACTGAAGGAGGAAGACACGGAGTTTAGGGGGCTGAAGGAGGAAGACACAGAGTTGAAGGGACTGAAGGAGGAAGACTTGGAGTTTAGGGAACTGAAGGAGGAAGACACGGAGTTGAGGGGACTGAAGGAGGAAGACACGGAGTTGAGGGGCCTGAAGGAAGAAGACATTTAGTAGAGGGGATTGAAGGAGGAAGACTTGGAGTTTAGGGGACTGAAGGAGGAAGACACCGAGTTGAGGGGACTGAAGGAGGAAGACACGGAGTAGATGGCACTGAAGGAAGATGACATGGAGTTCAGGGGGCTGAGGGAGGAAGACATGGAGTAGAGGGAACTGAAGGTGTAAGACACGGAGTGGAGGGGGCTGAAGGAGGAAGACACTGAGTTGAAGGGACTGAAGGAGGAAGACACGGAGTTGAAGGGACTGAAGAAGGAAGACACGGAGTTGAAGGGACTGAAGAAGGAAGACACAGAGTTGAAGGGACTGAAGGAGGAAGACACATAGTTGAAGGGACTGAAGGAGGAAGACTTGGAGTTAAAGGGACTGAAGGAGGAAGAAACGGAGTTTAGGGGGCTGAAGGAGGAAGACACGCAGTTGAGGGGCTTGAAGGGAGAAGACACCAAGTTGAGGGTGCTGAAGGAGGAAGACTTGGAGTTGAGGGTGCTGAAGGAGGAAGACACAGAGTTGAAGGGACTAAAGGAGGAAGCCACAGAGTTGAAGGTCTGAAGGAGGAAGACTTGGAGTTGGGGGGACTGAAGGAGGAAGACACAGAATTGAAGGGACAGAAGGAGGAAGACACGGGGTTGAAGGGGCTGAAGAAGGAAGACACATAGTTGAAGGGACTGAAGGAGGAAGACACATAGTTGAAGGGGCTGAAGGAGGTAGACTTGGAGTTAAAGGGACTGAAGGAGGAAGACACGGAGTTTAGGGGGCTGAAGGAGGAAGACATGGAGTTTAGGGGACTGACGGAGGAAGACTTGGAGTTGAGGGAACTGAAGGAGGAAGACACGGAGTTGAGGGGACTGAAGGAGGAAGACACGGAATAGATGGGACTGAAGGAGGAAGACATGGAATTGAGGGGGCTGAGGGAGGAAGACATGGAGTAGAGGGGACTGAAAGAGTAAGACACGGAGTGGAGGGGGCTGAAGTAGGAAGACACTGAGTTGAAGGAACTGAAGGAGGAAGACACGGAGTTGAAGGGACTGAAGAAGGAAGACTTGGAGTTGAAGGGACTGAAGGAGGAAGACACATAGTTGAAGGGACTGAAGGAGGAAGACTTGGAGTTAAAGGGACTGAAGGAGGAAGACACGGAGTTTAGGGGGCTGAAGGAGGAAGACATGGAGTTTAGGGGTCTGAAGGAGGAAGACTTGGAGTTGAGGGAACTGAAGGAGGAAGACACGGAGTTGAAGGGGCTGAAGGAGGAAGACAAGCAGTTGAGGGGCTTGAAGGAAGAAGACACCAAGTTGAGGGTGCTGAAGGAGGAAGACTTGGAGTTGAGGGTGCTGAAGGAGGAAGACACAGAGTTGAAGGGACTAAAAGAGGAAGCCACAGAGTTGAAGGTCTGAAGGAGGAAGACTTGGAGTTGGGGGGATTGAAGGAGGAAGACACAGAGTTGAAGGGACAGAAGGAGGAAGACACGGGGTTGAAGGGACTGAAGAAGGAAGACACAGAGTTGAAGGGACTGAAGGAGGAAGATACATAGTTGAAGGGACTGAAGGAGGAAGACTTGGAGTTAAAGGGACTGAAGGAGGAAGACACGGAGTTTAGGGGGCTGAAGGAGGAAGACATGGAGTGTAGGGGACTGAAGGAGGAAGACTTGGAGTTGAGGGAACTGAAGGATGAAGACACCGAGTTGAGGGGACTGAAGGAGGAAGACACGGAGTAGATGGGACTGAAGGAGGAAGACATGGAGTTGAGGGGGCTGAGGGAGGAAGACATGGAGTAGAGGGGACTGAAGGAGGAAGACACTGAGTTGAAGGTCTGAAGGAGGAAGACTTGGAGTTGGGGGGACTGAAGGAGGTAGACACAGAGTTGAAGGGACAGAAGGAGGAAGACACGGTGTTGAAGGGACTGAATAAGGAAGACACAGAGTTGAAGGGACTGAAGGAGGAAGACACATAGTTGGAGGGACTAAAGGAGGAAGACTTGGAGTTAAAGGCATTGAAGGAAGAAGACACCGAGTTTAGGTGGCTGAAGGAGGAAGACATGGAGTTTAGGGGAATGACGGAGGAAGACTTGGAGTTGAGGGAACTGAAGGAGGAAGACACCGGAGTTGAGGGGACTGAAGGAGGAAGACTTGGAGTTTAGGGGACTGAAGGAGGATGACATGGAGTTGAGTGCACTGAAGGACGATGACACGGAGTTTAGGGTGCTGAAGGAGGAAGACATGGAGTTCAGGGAACTGAAGGAGGAAGACTTGGAGTTGAGGGAACTGAAGGAGGAAGACACGGAGTTGAAGGGGCTGAAGGAGGAAGACACGCAGTTGAGGGGCTTGAAGGAAGAAGACACCAAGTTGAGGGTGCTGAAGGAGGAAGACTTGGAGTTGAGGGTGCTGAAGGAGGAAGACTTGGAGTTGAGGGAACTGAAGGAGGAAGACACGGAGTTGAGGGGACTGAAGGAGGAAGACTTGGAGTTTAAGGGACTGAAGGAGGAATGGAGTTGAGGGGGCTGACGGACGAAGACACGGAGTTTAGGGGACTGAAGGAGGACGACATGGAGTTTAGGGGTCTGAAGGAGGAAGACTTGGAGTTGAGGGAACTGAAGGAGGAAGATACGGAGTTGAAGGGGCTGAAGGAGGAAGACACGCAGTTGAGGGGCTTGAAGGAAGAAGACACCAAGTTGAGGGTGCTGAAGGAGGAAGACACTGAGTTGAAGGGACTAAAGGAGGAAGCCACAGAGTTGAAGGTCTGAAGGAGGAAGACTTGGAGTTGGGGGGACTGAAGGAGGAAGACACAGAATTGAAGGGACAGAAGGAGGAAGACACGGGGTTGAAGGGGCTGAAGAAGGAAGACACATAGTTGAAGGGACTGAAGGAGGAAGACACATAGTTGAAGGGACTGAAGGAGGTAGACTTGGAGTTAAAGGGACTGAAGGAGGAAGACACGGAGTTTAGGGGGCTGAAGGAGGAAGACATGGAGTTTAGGGGACTGACGGAGGAAGACTTGGAGTTGAGGGAACTGAAGGAGGAAGACACGGAGTTGAGGGGACTGAAGGAGGAAGACACGGAATAGATGGGACTGAAGGAGGAAGACATGGAGTTGAGGGGGCTGAGGGAGGAAGACATGGAGTAGAGGGGACTGAAAGAGTAAGACACGGAGTGGAGGGGGCTGAAGTAGGAAGACACTGAGTTGAAGGGACTGAAGGAGGAAGACACGGAGTTGAAGGGACTGAAGAAGGAAGACTTGGAGTTGAGGGGACTGAAGAAGGAAGACACGGAGTAGATGGCACTGAAGGAAGATGACATGGAGTTCAGGGGGATGAGGGAGGAAGACATGGAGTAGAGGGATCTGAAGGAGTAAGACACGGAGTGGAGGGGGCTGAAGGAGGAAGACAAAGAGTTGAAGGGACAGAAGGAGGAAGACACGGAGTTGAAGGGACTGAAGAAGGAAGACACAGAGTTGAAGGGACTGAAGGAGGAAGACACATAATTGAAGGGACTGAAGGAGGAAGACTTGGAGTTAAAGGGACTGAAGGAGGAAGACACGGAGTTTAGGGGGCTGAAGGAGGAAGACATGGAGTTTAGGGGTCTGAAGGAGGAAGACTTGGAGTTGAGGGAACTGAAGGAGGAAGACACGGAGTTGAAGGGGCTGAAGGAGGAAGACAAGCAGTTGAGGGGCTTGAAGGAAGAAGACACCAAGTTGAGGGTGCTGAAGGAGGAAGACTTGGAGTTGAGGGTGCTGAAGGAGGAAGACACAGAGTTGAAGGGAGTAAAGGAGGAAGCCACAGAGTTGAAGGTCTGAAGGAGGAAGACTTGGAGTTGAGGGAACTGAAGGAGGAAGACACGGAGTTGAAGGGGCTGAAGGAGGAAGACACGCAGTTGAGGGGCTTGAAGGAAGAAGACACCAAGTTGAGGGTGCTGAAGGAGGAAGACTTGGAGTTGAGGGTGCTGAAGGAGGAAGACACAGAGTTGAAGGGACTAAAGGAGGAAGCCACAGAGTTGAAGGTCTGAAGGAGGAAGACTTGTAGTTGGGGTGATTGAAGGAGGAAGACACAGAGTTGAAGGGACAGAAGGAGGAAGACACGGGGTTGAAGGGACTGAAGAAGGAAGACACAGAGTTGAAGGGACTGAAGGAGGAAGACACGGGGTTGAAGGGACTGAAGAAGGAAGACACAGAGTTGAAGGGACTGAAGGAGGAAGATACATAGTTGAAGGGACTGAAGGAGGAAGACTTGGAGTTAAAGGGACTGAAGGAGGAAGACACGGAGTTTAGGGGGCTGAAGGAGGAAGACATGGAGTTTATGGGACTGAAGGAGGAAGACTTGGAGTTGAGGGAACTGAAGGAGGAAGACACCGAGTTGAGGGGACTGAAGGAGGAAGACATGGAGTTGAGGGGGCTGAGGGAGGAAGACATGGAGTAGAGGGGACTGAAGGAATAAGACACGGAGTGGAGGGGGCTGAAGGAGGAAGACACTGAGTTGAAGGGACAGAAGGAGGAAGACACGGTGTTGAAGGGACTGAAGAAGGAAGACACAGAGTTGAAGGGACTGAAGGAGGAAGACACATAGTTGAAGGGACTAAAGGAGGAAGACTTGGAGTTAAAGGGACTGAAGGAGGAAGACACCGAGTTTAGGGGGCTGAAGGAGGAAGACATGGAGTTTAGGGGACTGACGGAGGAAGATTTGGAGTTGAGGGAACTGAAGGAGGAAGACACGGAGTTGAGGGGACTGAAGGAGGAAGACTTGGAGTTTTGGGGACTGAAGGAGGATGACATGGAGTTGAGTGGGCTGAAGGACGAAGACACGGAGTTTAGAGGGCTGAAGGAGGAAGACATGGAGTTTAGGGGACTGAAGGAGGAAGACTTGGAGTTGAGGGACCTGAAGGAGGAAGACACGGAGTTGAAGAGACTGGAGGAGGAAGACTTGGAGTTAAGGGGACTGAAGGAGGAAGACACGGAGTTTAGGGGACTGACGGAGGAAGACTTGGAGTTGAGGGAACTGAAGGAGGTAGACACGGAGTTGAGGGGACTGAAGGAGGAAGACACGGAATAGATGGGACTGAAGGAGGAAGACATGGAGTTGAGGGGGCTGAAGGAGGAAGACACGGAGTAGATGGCACTGAAGGAAGATGACATGGAGTTCAGGGGGATGAGGGAGGAAGACATGGAGTAGAGGGAACTGAAGGAGTAAGACACGGAGTGGAGGGGGCTGAAGGAGGAAGACAAAGAGTTGAAGGGACAGAAGGAGGAAGACACGGAGTTGAAGGGACTGAAGAAGGAAGACACAGAGTTGAAGGGACTGAAGGAGGAAGACACATAGTTGAAGGGACTGAAGGAGGAAGACTTGGAGTTAAAGGGACTGAAGGAGGAAGACACGGAGTTTAGGGGGCTGAAGGAGGAAGACATGGAGTTTAGGGGTCTGAAGGAGGAAGACTTGGAGTTGAGGGAACTGAAGGAGGAAGACACGGAGTTGAAGGGGCTGAAGGAGGAAGACAAGCAGTTGAGGGGCTTGAAGGAAGAAGACACCAAGTTGAGGGTGCTGAAGGAGGAAGACTTAGAGTTGAGGGTGCTGAAGGAGGAAGACACAGAGTTGAAGGGACTAAAGGAGGAAGCCACAGAGTTGAAGGTCTGAAGGAGGAAGACTTGGAGTTGGGGGATTGAAGGAGGAAGACACAGAGTTGAAGGGACAGAAGGAGGAAGACACGGGGTTGAAGGGACTGAAGAAGGAAGACACAGAGTTGAAGGGACTGAAGGAGGAAGATACATAGTTGAAGGGACTGAAGGAGGAAGACTTGGAGTTAAAGGGACTGAAGGAGGAAGACGCGGAGTTTAGGGGGCTGAAGGAGGAAGACATGGAGTGTAGGGGACTGAAGGAGGAAGACTTGGAGTTGAGGGAACTGAAGGAGGAAGACACCGAGTTGAGGGGACTGAAGGAGGAAGACACGGAGTAGATGGGACTGAAGGAGGAAGACACGGAGTTTAGGGGGCTGAAGGAGGAAGACATGGAGTTTAGGGGACTGAAGGAGGAAGACTTGGAGTTGAGGGAACTGAAGGAGGAAGACACCGAGTTGAGGGGACTGAAGGAGGAAGACACGGAGTAGATGGGTCTGAAGGAGGAAGACATGGAGTTGAGGGGGCTGAGGGAGGAAGACATGGAGTAGAGGGGACTGAAGTAGTAAGACACGGAGTGGAGGGGGCTGAAGGAGGAAGACAAAGAGTTGAAGGTCTGTAGGAGGAAGACTTGGAGTTGGGGGGACTGAAGGAGGGAGACACAGAGTTGAAGGGACAGAAGGAGGAAGACACGGTGTTGAAGGGACTGAAGAAGGAAGACACAGAGTTGAAGGGACTGAAGGAGGAAGACACATAGTTGAAGGGACTAAAGGAGGAAGACTTGGAGTTAAAGGGACTGAAGGAGGAAGACACCGAGTTTAGGGGGCTGAAGGAGGAAGACATGGAGTTTAGGGGACTGACGGAGGAAGACTTGGAGTTGAGGGAACTGAAGGAGGAAGACACGGAGTTGAGGGGACTGAAGGAGGAAGACTTGGAGTTTAGGGGACTGAAGGAGGATGACATGGAGTTGAGTGGGCTGAAGGACGAAGACACGGAGTTTAGGGGGCTGAAGGAGGAAGACATGGAGTTTAGGGGACTGAAGGAGGAAGACTTGGAGTTGAGGGACCTGAAGGAGGAAGACATGGAGTAGTGGGGACTGAAGGAGGAAGACTTGGAGTTAAAGGGACTGAAGGAGGAAGACATGGAGTTTAGGGGTCTGAAGGAGGAAGACTTGGAGTTGAGGGAACTGAAGGAGGAAGACACGGAGTTGAAAGGGCTGAAGGAGGAAGACAAGCAGTTGAGGGGCTTGAAGGGAGAAGACACCAAGTTGAGGGTGCTGAAGGAGGAAGACTTGGAGTTGGGGGGACTGAAGGAGGAAGACACAGAATTGAAGGGACAGAAGGAGGAAGACACGGGGTTGAAGGGGCTGAAGAAGGAAGACACATATTTGAAGGGACTGAAGGAGGAAGACACAAAGTTGAAGGGACTGAAGGAGGTAGACTTGGAGTTAAACGGACTGAAGGAGGAAGACACGGAATTTAGGGGGCTGAAGGAGGAAGACATGGAGTTTAGGGGACTGACGGAGGAAGACTTGGAGTTGAGGGAACTGAAGGAGGAAGACACGGAGTTGAGGGGACTGAAGGAGGAAGACACGGAATAGATGGGACTGAAGGAGGAAGACATGGAGTTGAGGGGGCTAAGGGAGGAAGACATGGAGTAGAGGGGACTGAAAGAGTAAGACACGGAGTGGAGGGGGCTGAAGTAGGAAGACACTGAGTTGAAGGGACAGAAGGAGGAAGACACGGAGTTGAAGGGACTGAAGAAGGAAAACTTGGAGTTGAGGGGACTGAAGGAGGAAGACACGGAGTAGATGGCACTGAAGGAAGATGACATGGATTTCAGGGGGATGAGGGAGGAAGACATGGAGTAGAGGGAACTGAAGGAGGAAGACACATAGTTGAAGGGACTGAAGGAGGAAGACTTGGAGTTAAAGGGACTGAAGGAGGAAGACACGGAGTTTAGGGGGCTGAAGGAGGAAGACATGGAGTTTAGGGGTCTGAAGGAGGAAGACTTGGAGTTGAGGGAACTGAAGGAGGAATACACGGAGTTGAAGGGGCTGAAGGAGGAAGACAAGCAGTTGAGGGGCTTGAAGGAAGAAGACACCAAGTTGAGGGTGCTGAAGGAGGAAGACTTAGAGTTGAGGGTGCTGAAGGAGGAAGACACAGAGTTGAAGGGACTAAAGGAGGAAGCCACAGAGTTGAAGGTCTGAAGGAGGAAGACACAGAGTTGAAGGGACTGAAGGAGGAAGATACATAGTTGAAGGGACTGAAGGACGAAGACTTGGAGTTAAAGGGACTGAAGGAGGAAGACACGGAGTTTAGGGGGCTGAAGGAGGAAGACATGGAGTGTAGGGGACTGAAGGAGGAAGACTTGGAGTTGAGGGAACTGAAGGAGGAAGACACCGAGTTGAGGGGACTGAAGGAGGAAGACACGGAGTAGATGGGACTGAAGGAGGAAGACATGGAGTTGAGGGGGCTGAGGGAGGAAGACATGGAGTAGAGGGGACTGAATGAGTAAGACACGGAGTGGAGGGGGCTGAAGGAGGAAGACACTGAGTTGAAGGTCTGAAGGAGGAAGACTTGGAGTTGGGGGGACTGAAGGAGGTAGACACAGAGTTGAAGGGACTGAAGGAGGAAGACACATAGTTGAAGGGACTAAAGGAGGAAGACTTGGAGTTAAAGGGACTGAAGGAAGAAGACACCGAGTTTAGGGGGCTGAAGGAGGAAGACATGGAGTTGAGGGGAATGACGGAGGAAGACTTGGAGTTGAGGGAACTGAAGGAGGAAGATACATAGTTGAAGGGACTGAAGGAGGAAGACTTGGAGTTAAAGGGACTGAAGGAGGAAGACACGGAGTTTAGGGGGCTGAAGGAGGAAGACATGGAGTTTAGGGGACTGAAGGAGGAAGACTTGGAGTTAAAGGGACTGAAGGAAGAAGACACCGAGTTTAGGGGGCTGAAGGAGGAAGACATGGAGTTTAGGGGAATGACGGAGGAAGACATGGAGTTGAGGGAACTGAAGGAGGAAGATACATAGTTGAAGGGACTGAAGGAGGAAGACTTGGAGTTAAAGGGACTGAAGGAGGAAGACACGGAGTTTAGGGGGCTGAAGGAGGAAGACATGGAGTTTAGGGGACTGAAGGAGGAAGACTTGGAGTTGAGGGAACTGAAGGAGGAAGACACCGAGTTGAGGGGACTGAAGGAGGAAGACACGGAGTAGATGGGACTGAAGGAGGAAGACATGGAGTTGAGGGGGCTGAGGGAGGAAGACATGGAGTAGAGGGGACTGAAGTAGTAAGACACGGAGTGGAGGGGGCTGAAGGAGGAAGACACTGAGTTGAAGGTCTGAAGGAGGAAGACTTGGAGTTGGGGGGACTGAAGGAGGGAGACACAGAGTTGAAGGGACAGAAGGAGGAAGACACGGTGTTGAAGGGACTGAAGAAGGAAGACACAGAGTTGAAGGGACTGAAGGAGGAAGACACATAGTTGAAGGGACTAAAGGAGGAAGACTTGAAGTTAAAGGGACTGAAGGAGGAAGACACCGAGTTTAGGGGGATGAAGGAGGAAGACATGGAGTTTAGGGGACTGACGGAGGAAGACTTGGAGTTGAGGGAACTGAAGGAGGAAGACACGAAGTTGAGGGAACTGAAGGAGGAAGACTTGGAGTTTAGGGGACTGAAGGAGGATGACATGGAGTTGAGTGGGCTGAAGGACGAAGACACGGAGTTTAGGGGGCTGAAGGAGGAAGACATGGAGTTTAGGGGACTGAAGGAGGAAGACTTGGAGTTGAGGGACCTGAAGGAGGAAGACATGGAGTAGTGGGGACTGAAGGAGGAAGACTTGGAGTTAAAGGGACTGAAGGAGGAAGACACGGAGTTTAGGGGGCTGAAGGAGGAAGACATGGAGTTTAGGGGTCTGAAGGAGGAAGACTTGGAGTTGAGGGAACTGAAGGAGGAAGACACGGAGTTGAAGGGGCTGAAGGAGGAAGACAAGCAGTTGAGGGGCTTGAAGGGAGAAGACACCAAGTTGAGGGTGCTGAAGGAGGAAGACTTGGAGTTGAGGGTGCTGAAGGAGGAAGACACAGAGTTGAAGGGACTAAAGGAGGAAGCCACAGAGTTGAAGGTCTGAAGGAGGAAGACTTGGAGTTAGGGGGACTGAAGGAGGAAGACACAAAATTGAAGGGACAGAAGGAGGAAGACACGGGGTTGAAGGGGCTGAAGAAGGAAGACACGTGTTTGAAGGGACTGAAGGAGGAAGACACATAGTTGAAGGGACTGAAGGAGGTAGACTTGGAGTTAAAGGGATTGAAGGAGGAAGACACGGAGTTTAGGGGGCTGAAGGAGGAAGACATGGAGTTTAGGGGACTGACGGAGGAAGACTTGGAGTTGAGGGAACTGAAGGAGGAAGACACGGAGTTGAGGGGACTGAAGGAGGAAGACACGGAATAGATGGGACTGAAGGAGGAAGACATGGAGTTGAGGGGGCTGAGGGAGGAAGACATGGAGTAGAGGGGACTGAAAGAGTAAGACACGGAGTGGAGGGGGCTGAAGTAGGAAGACACTGAGTTGAAGGGACTGAAGGAGGAAGACACGGAGTTGAAGGGACTGAAGAAGGAAGACTTGGAGTTGAGGGGACTGAAGGAGGAAGACACGGAGTAGATGGCACTGAAGGAAGATGACATGGAGTTCAGGGGGATGAGGGAGGAAGACATGGAGTAGAGGGAACTGAAGGAGGAAGACACATAGTTGAAGGGACTGAAGGAGGAAGACTTGGAGTTAAAGGGACTGAAGGAGGAAGACACGGAGTTTAGGGGGCTGAAGGAGGAAGACATGGAGTTTAGGGGTCTGAAGGAGGAAGACTTGGAGTTGAGGGAACTGAAGGAGGAATACACGGAGTTGAAGGGGCTGAAGGAGGAAGACAAGCAGTTGAGGGGCTTGAAGGAAGAAGACACCAAGTTGAGGGTGCTGAAGGAGGAAGACTTAGAGTTGAGGGTGCTGAAGGAGGAAGACACAGAGTTGAAGGGACTAAAGGAGGAAGCCACAGAGTTGAAGGTCTGAAGGAGGAAGACTTGGAGTTGGGGGTTTGAAGGAGGAAGACACAGAGTTGAAGGGACAGAAGGAGGAAGACACGGGGTTGAAGGGACTGAAGAAGGAAGACACAGAGTTGGAGGGACTGAAGGAGGAAGATACATAGTTGAAGGGACTGAAGGAGGAAGACTTGGAGTTAAAGGGACTGAAGGAGGAAGACACGGAGTTTAGGGGGCTGAAGGAGGAAGACATGGAGTGTAGGGGACTGAAGGAGGAAGACTTGGAGTTGAGGGAACTGAAGGAGGAAGACACCGAGTTGAGGGGACTGAAGGAGGAAGACACGGAGTAGATGGGACTGAAGGAGGAAGACATGGAGTTGAGGGGGCTGAGGGAGGAAGACATGGAGTAGAGGGGACTGAATGAGTAAGACACGGAGTGGAGGGGGCTGAAGGAGGAAGACACTGAGTTGAAGGTCTGAAGGAGGAAGACTTGGAGTTGGGGGGACTGAAGGAGGTAGACACAGAGTTGAAGGGACAGAAGGATGAAGACAGGGTGTTGAAGGGACTGAAGAAGGAAGACACAGAGTTGAAGGGACTGAAGGAGGAAGACACATAGTTGAAGGGACTAAAGGAGGAAAACTTGGAGTTAAAGGGACTGAAGGAAGAAGACACCGAGTTTAGGGGGCTGAAGGAGGAAGACATGGAGTTTAGGGGAATGACGGAGGAAGACTTGGAGTTGAGGGAACTGAAGGAGGAAGATACATAGTTGAAGGGACTGAAGGAGGAAGACTTGGAGTTAAATGGACTGAAGGAGGAAGACACGGAGTTTAGGGGGCTGAAGGAGGAAGACATGGAGTTTAGGGGACTGAAGGAGGAAGACTTGGAGTTGAGGGAACTGAAGGAGGAAGACACCGAGTTGAGGGGACTGAAGGAGGAAGACACGGAGTAGATGGGACTGAAGGAGGAAGACATGGAGTTGAGGGGGCTGAGGGAGGAAGACATGGAGTAGAGGGGACTGAAGTAGTAAGACACGGAGTGGAGGGGGCTGAAGGAGGAAGACACTGAGTTGAAGGTCTGAAGGAGGAAGACTTGGAGTTGGGGGGACTGAAGGAGGGAGACACAGAGTTGAAGGGACAGAAGGAGGAAGACACGGTGTTGAAGGGACTGAAGAAGGAAGACACAGAGTTGAAGGGACTGAAGGAGGAAGACACATAGTTGAAGGGACTAAAGGAGGAAGACTTGGAGTTAAAGGGACTGAAGGAGGAAGAAACCGAGTTTAGGGGGATGAAGGAGGAAGAAATTGAGTTTAGGGGACTGACGGAGGAAGACTTGGAGTTGAGGGGACTGAAGGAGGAAGACTTGGAGTTTAGGGGACTGAAGGAGGATGACATGGAGTTGAGTGCACTGAAGGACGAAGACACGGAGTTGAAGGGACTAAAGGAGGAAGCCACAGAGTTGAAGGTCTGAAGGAGGAAGACACAGAGTTGAAGGGACTGAAGGAGGAAGATACATAGTTGAAGGGACTGAAGGAGGAAGACTTGGAGTTAAAGGGACTGAAGGAGGAAGACACGGAGTTTAGGGGGCTGAAGGAGGAAGACATGGAGTGTAGGGGACTGAAGGAGGAAGACTTGGAGTTGAGGGAACTGAAGGAGGAAGACACCGAGTTGAGGGGACTGAAGGAGGAAGACACGGAGTAGATGGGACTGAAGGAGGAAGACATGGAGTTGAGGGGGCTGAGGGAGGAAGACATGGAGTAGAGGGGACTGAATGAGTAAGACACGGAGTGGAGGGGGCTGAAGGAGGAAGACACTGAGTTGAAGGTCTGAAGGAGGAAGACTTGGAGTTGGGGGGACTGAAGGAGGTAGACACAGAGTTGAAGGGACAGAAGGATGAAGACAGGGTGTTGAAGGGACTGAAGAAGGAAGACACAGAGTTGAAGGGACTGAAGGAGGAAGACACATAGTTGAAGGGACTAAAGGAGGAAGACTTGGAGTTAAAGGGACTGAAGGAAGAAGACACCGAGTTTAGGGGGCTGAAGGAGGAAGACATGGAGTTTAGGGGAATGACGGAGGAAGACTTGGAGTTGAGGGAACTGAAGGAGGAAGATACATAGTTGAAGGGACTGAAGGAGGAAGACTTGGAGTTAAAGGGACTGAAGGAGGAAGACACGGAGTTTAGGGGGCTGAAGGAGGAAGACATGGAGTTTAGGGGACTGAAGGAGGAAGACTTGGAGTTAAAGGGACTGAAGGAAGAAGACACCGAGTTTAGGGGGCTGAAGGAGGAAGACATGGAGTTTAGGGGAATGACGGAGGAAGACATGGAGTTGAGGGAACTGAAGGAGGAAGATACATAGTTGAAGGGACTGAAGGAGGAAGACTTGGAGTTAAAGGGACTGAAGGAGGAAGACACGGAGTTTAGGGGGCTGAAGGAGGAAGACATGGAGTTTAGGGGACTGAAGGAGGAAGACTTGGAGTTGAGGGAACTGAAGGAGGAAGACACCGAGTTGAGGGGACTGAAGGAGGAAGACACGGAGTAGATGGGACTGAAGGAGGAAGACATGGAGTTGAGGGGGCTGAGGGAGGAAGACATGGAGTAGAGGGGACTGAAGTAGTAAGACACGGAGTGGAGGGGGCTGAAGGAGGAAGACACTGAGTTGAAGGTCTGAAGGAGGAAGACTTGGAGTTGGGGGGACTGAAGGAGGGAGACACAGAGTTGAAGGGACAGAAGGAGGAAGACACGGTGTTGAAGGGACTGAAGAAGGAAGACACAGAGTTGAAGGGACTGAAGGAGGAAGACACATAGTTGAAGGGACTAAAGGAGGAAGACTTGAAGTTAAAGGGACTGAAGGAGGAAGACACCGAGTTTAGGGGGATGAAGGAGGAAGACATGGAGTTTAGGGGACTGACGGAGGAAGACTTGGAGTTGAGGGAACTGAAGGAGGAAGACACGAAGTTGAGGGAACTGAAGGAGGAAGACTTGGAGTTTAGGGGACTGAAGGAGGATGACATGGAGTTGAGTGGGCTGAAGGACGAAGACACGGAGTTTAGGGGGCTGAAGGAGGAAGACATGGAGTTTAGGGGACTGAAGGAGGAAGACTTGGAGTTGAGGGACCTGAAGGAGGAAGACATGGAGTAGTGGGGACTGAAGGAGGAAGACTTGGAGTTAAAGGGACTGAAGGAGGAAGACACGGAGTTTAGGGGGCTGAAGGAGGAAGACATGGAGTTTAGGGGTCTGAAGGAGGAAGACTTGGAGTTGAGGGAACTGAAGGAGGAAGACACGGAGTTGAAGGGGCTGAAGGAGGAAGACAAGCAGTTGAGGGGTTGAAGGGAGAAGACACCAAGTTGAGGGTGCTGAAGGAGGAAGACTTGGAGTTGAGGGTGCTGAAGGAGGAAGACACAGAGTTGAAGGGACTAAAGGAGGAAGCCACAGAGTTGAAGGTCTGAAGGAGGAAGACTTGGAGTTAGGGGGACTGAAGGAGGAAGACACAGAATTGAAGGGACAGAAGGAGGAAGACACCGGGTTGAAGGGGCTGAAGAAGGAAGACACATGTTTGAAGGGACTGAAGGAGGAAGACACATAGTTGAAGGGACTGAAGGAGGTAGACTTGGAGTTAAAGGGATTGAAGGAGGAAGACACGGAGTTTAGGGGGCTGAAGGAGGAAGACATGGAGTTTAGGGGACTGACGGAGGAAGACTTGGAGTTGAGGGAACTGAAGGAGGAAGACACGGAGTTGAGGGGACTGAAGGAGGAAGACACGGAATAGATGGGACTGAAGGAGGAAGACATGGAGTTGAGGGGGCTGAGGGAGGAAGACATGGAGTTGAGGGGACTGAAGGAGGAAGACACGGAGTAGATGGCACTGAAGGAAGATGACATGGAGTTCAGGGGGATGAGGGAGGAAGACATGGAGTAGAGGGAACTGAAGGAGGAAGACACATAGTTGAAGGGACTGAAGGAGGAAGACTTGGAGTTAAAGGGACTGAAGGAGGAAGACACGGAGTTTAGGGGGCTGAAGGAGGAAGACATGGAGTTTAGGGGTCTGAAGGAGGAAGACTTGGAGTTGAGGGAACTGAAGGAGGAATACACGGAGTTGAAGGGGCTGAAGGAGGAAGACAAGCAGTTGAGGGGCTTGAAGGAAGAAGACACCAAGTTGAGGGTGCTGAAGGAGGAAGACTTAGAGTTGAGGGTGCTGAAGGAGGAAGACACAGAGTTGAAGGGACTAAAGGAGGAAGCCACAGAGTTGAAGGTCTGAAGGAGGAAGACTTGGAGTTGGGGGTTTGAAGGAGGAAGACACAGAGTTGAAGGGACAGAAGGAGGAAGACACGGGGTTGAAGGGACTGAAGAAGGAAGACACAGAGTTGAAGGGACTGAAGGAGGAAGATACATAGTTGAAGGGACTGAAGGAGGAAGACTTGGAGTTAAAGGGACTGAAGGAGGAAGACACGGAGTTTAGGGGGCTGAAGGAGGAAGACATGGAGTGTAGGGGACTGAAGGAGGAAGACTTGGAGTTGAGGGAACTGAAGGAGGAAGACACCGAGTTGAGGGGACTGAAGGAGGAAGACACGGAGTAGATGGGACTGAAGGAGGAAGACATGGAGTTGAGGGGGCTGAGGGAGGAAGACATGGAGTAGAGGGGACTGAATGAGTAAGACACGGAGTGGAGGGGGCTGAAGGAGGAAGACACTGAGTTGAAGGTCTGAAGGAGGAAGACTTGGAGTTGGGGGGACTGAAGGAGGTAGACACAGAGTTGAAGGGACAGAAGGATGAAGACAGGGTGTTGAAGGGACTGAAGAAGGAAGACACAGAGTTGAAGGGACTGAAGGAGGAAGACACATAGTTGAAGGGACTAAAGGAGGAAAACTTGGAGTTAAAGGGACTGAAGGAAGAAGACACCGAGTTTAGGGGGCTGAAGGAGGAAGACATGGAGTTTAGGGGAATGACGGAGGAAGACTTGGAGTTGAGGGAACTGAAGGAGGAAGATACATAGTTGAAGGGACTGAAGGAGGAAGACTTGGAGTTAAATGGACTGAAGGAGGAAGACACGGAGTTTAGGGGGCTGAAGGAGGAAGACATGGAGTTTAGGGGACTGATGGAGGAAGACTTGGAGTTGAGGGAACTGAAGGAGGAAGACACCGAGTTGAGGGGACTGAAGGGGGAAGACATGGAGTAGTGGGGACTGAAGGAGGAAGGCACGGACTTGAGGGGACAGAAGGAGAAAGACACGGAGTTGAGCGGACTGAAGGAGGAAGACACGGAGTTGAGGGGACTGAAGGAGGAAGACTTGGAGTTGAGGGGACTGAAGGAGGAAGACTTGGAGTTGAGGGGACTGAAGGAGGAAAACTTGGAGTTGAGGGGACTGAAGGAGGAAGACTTGGAGTTAAGGGGACTGAAGGGGAAGACACGGAGTTGAGGGGACTGAAGGAGGAAGACACGGAGTTGATGGGACTGAAGGAGGAAGACAAAGAGTTGAAGGGACTAAAGGAGGAAGCCACAGAGTTGAAGGGACTGAAGGAGGAAAACTTGGAGTTGAGTGGGGCTGAAGGAGGAAGACTTGGAGTTGAGGGTGCTGAGGGAGGAAGACACGGAGTTGAGGGGGCTGAAAGAGGAAGACACGGAGTTGAAGGGACTGAAGGAGGAAGACACAGAGTTGAAGGGACAGAAGGAGGAAGACACAGAGTTGAAGGGACAGAAGGAGGAAGACATGGAGTTGAAGGGACTGAAGGAGGAAGTCAACGGGTTGAAGGGGTTGAAGGAGGAAGACTTGGAGTTAAGGGGACAGAAGGAGGAAGACACGGAGTTGAGGGAGCTGAAGGAGGAAGACACAGAGTTGAAGGTACTGAAGGAGGAAGACACAGAGTTGAAGGGACTGGAGGAGGAAGACTTGGAGTTAAGGGGACTGAAGGAGGAAGACACGGAGTTTAGGGGGCTGAAGGAGGAAGACACAGAGTTGAAGGGACTGAAGGAGGAAGACACAGAGTTGAAGGGACTGGAGGAGGAAGACACAGAGTTGAAGGGACAGAAGGAGGAAGACATGGAGTTGAAGGGACTGAAGGAGGAAGTCAACGGGTTGAAGGGATTGAAGGAGGAAGACTTGGAGTTAAGGGGACAGAAGTAGGAAGACACGGAATTGAGGGAGCTGAAGGAGGAAGAAACAGAGTTGAAGGTACTGAAGGAGGAAGACACAGAGTTGAAAGGACTGGAGGAGGAAGACTTGGAGTTAAGGGGACTGAAGGAGGAAGACACGGAGTTTAGGGGGCTGAAGGAGGAAGACACAGAGTTGAAGGGACTGAAGGAGGAAGACTTGGAGTTTAGGGAACTGAAGGAGGAAGACACGGAGTTGAGGGGACTGAAGGAGGAAGACACGGAGTTGAGGGGCCTGAAGGAAGAAGACATTTAGTAGAGGGGATTGAAGGAGGAAGACTTGGAGTTTAGGGGACTGAAGGAGGAAGACACCGAGTTGAGGGGACTGAAGGAGGAAGACACGGAGTAGATGGCACTGAAGGAAGATGACATGGAGTTCAGGGGGCTGAGGGAGGAAGACATGGAGTAGAGGGAACTGAAGGTGTAAGACACGGAGTGGAGGGGGCTGAAGGAGGAAGACACTGAGTTGAAGGGACTGAAGGAGGAAGACACGGAGTTGAAGGGACTGAAGAAGGAAGACACGGAGTTGAAGGGACTGAAGAAGGAAGACACAGAGTTGAAGGGACTGAAGGAGGAAGACACATAGTTGAAGGGACTGAAGGAGGAAGACTTGGAGTTAAAGGGACTGAAGGAGGAAGAAACGGAGTTTAGGGGGCTGAAGGAGGAAGACACGCAGTTGAGGGGCTTGAAGGGAGAAGACACCAAGTTGAGGGTGCTGAAGGAGGAAGACTTGGAGTTGAGGGTGCTGAAGGAGGAAGACACAGAGTTGAAGGGACTAAAGGAGGAAGCCACAGAGTTGAAGGTCTGAAGGAGGAAGACTTGGAGTTGGGGGGACTGAAGGAGGAAGACACAGAATTGAAGGGACAGAAGGAGGAAGACACGGGGTTGAAGGGGCTGAAGAAGGAAGACACATAGTTGAAGGGACTGAAGGAGGAAGACACATAGTTGAAGGGGCTGAAGGAGGTAGACTTGGAGTTAAAGGGACTGAAGGAGGAAGACACGGAGTTTAGGGGGCTGAAGGAGGAAGACATGGAGTTTAGGGGACTGACGGAGGAAGACTTGGAGTTGAGGGAACTGAAGGAGGAAGACACGGAGTTGAGGGGACTGAAGGAGGAAGACACGGAATAGATGGGACTGAAGGAGGAAGACATGGAATTGAGGGGGCTGAGGGAGGAAGACATGGAGTAGAGGGGACTGAAAGAGTAAGACACGGAGTGGAGGGGGCTGAAGTAGGAAGACACTGAGTTGAAGGAACTGAAGGAGGAAGACACGGAGTTGAAGGGACTGAAGAAGGAAGACTTGGAGTTGAAGGGACTGAAGGAGGAAGACACATAGTTGAAGGGACTGAAGGAGGAAGACTTGGAGTTAAAGGGACTGAAGGAGGAAGACACGGAGTTTAGGGGGCTGAAGGAGGAAGACATGGAGTTTAGGGGTCTGAAGGAGGAAGACTTGGAGTTGAGGGAACTGAAGGAGGAAGACACGGAGTTGAAGGGGCTGAAGGAGGAAGACAAGCAGTTGAGGGGCTTGAAGGAAGAAGACACCAAGTTGAGGGTGCTGAAGGAGGAAGACTTGGAGTTGAGGGTGCTGAAGGAGGAAGACACAGAGTTGAAGGGACTAAAAGAGGAAGCCACAGAGTTGAAGGTCTGAAGGAGGAAGACTTGGAGTTGGGGGGATTGAAGGAGGAAGACACAGAGTTGAAGGGACAGAAGGAGGAAGACACGGGGTTGAAGGGACTGAAGAAGGAAGACACAGAGTTGAAGGGACTGAAGGAGGAAGATACATAGTTGAAGGGACTGAAGGAGGAAGACTTGGAGTTAAAGGGACTGAAGGAGGAAGACACGGAGTTTAGGGGGCTGAAGGAGGAAGACATGGAGTATAGGGGACTGAAGGAGGAAGACTTGGAGTTGAGGGAACTGAAGGATGAAGACACCGAGTTGAGGGGACTGAAGGAGGAAGACACGGAGTAGATGGGACTGAAGGAGGAAGACATGGAGTTGAGGGGGCTGAGGGAGGAAGACATGGAGTAGAGGGGACTGAAGGAGGAAGACACTGAGTTGAAGGTCTGAAGGAGGAAGACTTGGAGTTGGGGGGACTGAAGGAGGTAGACACAGAGTTGAAGGGACAGAAGGAGGAAGACACGGTGTTGAAGGGACTGAATAAGGAAGACACAGAGTTGAAGGGACTGAAGGAGGAAGACACATAGTTGGAGGGACTAAAGGAGGAAGACTTGGAGTTAAAGGCATTGAAGGAAGAAGACACCGAGTTTAGGTGGCTGAAGGAGGAAGACATGGAGTTTAGGGGAATGACGGAGGAAGACTTGGAGTTGAGGGAACTGAAGGAGGAAGACACCGGAGTTGAGGGGACTGAAGGAGGAAGACTTGGAGTTTAGGGGACTGAAGGAGGATGACATGGAGTTGAGTGCACTGAAGGACGAAGACACGGAGTTTAGGGTGCTGAAGGAGGAAGACATGGAGTTCAGGGAACTGAAGGAGGAAGACTTGGAGTTGAGGGAACTGAAGGAGGAAGACACGGAGTTGAAGGGGCTGAAGGAGGAAGACACGCAGTTGAGGGGCTTGAAGGAAGAAGACACCAAGTTGAGGGTGCTGAAGGAGGAAGACTTGGAGTTGAGGGTGCTGAAGGAGGAAGACTTGGAGTTGAGGGAACTGAAGGAGGAAGACACGGAGTTGAGGGGACTGAAGGAGGAAGACTTGGAGTTTAAGGGACTGAAGGAGGAATGGAGTTGAGGGGGCTGACGGACGAAGACACGGAGTTTAGGGGACTGAAGGAGGACGACATGGAGTTTAGGGGTCTGAAGGAGGAAGACTTGGAGTTGAGGGAACTGAAGGAGGAAGATACGGAGTTGAAGGGGCTGAAGGAGGAAGACACGCAGTTGAGGGGCTTGAAGGAAGAAGACACCAAGTTGAGGGTGCTGAAGGAGGAAGACACTGAGTTGAAGGGACTAAAGGAGGAAGCCACAGAGTTGAAGGTCTGAAGGAGGAAGACTTGGAGTTGGGGGGACTGAAGGAGGAAGACACAGAATTGAAGGGACAGAAGGAGGAAGACACGGGGTTGAAGGGGCTGAAGAAGGAAGACACATAGTTGAAGGGACTGAAGGAGGAAGACACATAGTTGAAGGGACTGAAGGAGGTAGACTTGGAGTTAAAGGGACTGAAGGAGGAAGACACGGAGTTTAGGGGGCTGAAGGAGGAAGACATGGAGTTTAGGGGACTGACGGAGGAAGACTTGGAGTTGAGGGAACTGAAGGAGGAAGACACGGAGTTGAGGGGACTGAAGGAGGAAGACACGGAATAGATGGGACTGAAGGAGGAAGACATGGAGTTGAGGGGGCTGAGGGAGGAAGACATGGAGTAGAGGGGACTGAAAGAGTAAGACACGGAGTGGAGGGGGCTGAAGTAGGAAGACACTGAGTTGAAGGGACTGAAGGAGGAAGACACGGAGTTGAAGGGACTGAAGAAGGAAGACTTGGAGTTGAGGGGACTGAAGAAGGAAGACACGGAGTAGATGGCACTGAAGGAAGATGACATGGAGTTCAGGGGGATGAGGGAGGAAGACATGGAGTAGAGGGATCTGAAGGAGTAAGACACGGAGTGGAGGGGGCTGAAGGAGGAAGACAAAGAGTTGAAGGGACAGAAGGAGGAAGACACGGAGTTGAAGGGACTGAAGAAGGAAGACACAGAGTTGAAGGGACTGAAGGAGGAAGACACATAATTGAAGGGACTGAAGGAGGAAGACTTGGAGTTAAAGGGACTGAAGGAGGAAGACACGGAGTTTAGGGGGCTGAAGGAGGAAGACATGGAGTTTAGGGGTCTGAAGGAGGAAGACTTGGAGTTGAGGGAACTGAAGGAGGAAGACACGGAGTTGAAGGGGCTGAAGGAGGAAGACAAGCAGTTGAGGGGCTTGAAGGAAGAAGACACCAAGTTGAGGGTGCTGAAGGAGGAAGACTTGGAGTTGAGGGTGCTGAAGGAGGAAGACACAGAGTTGAAGGGAGTAAAGGAGGAAGCCACAGAGTTGAAGGTCTGAAGGAGGAAGACTTGGAGTTGAGGGAACTGAAGGAGGAAGACACGGAGTTGAAGGGGCTGAAGGAGGAAGACACGCAGTTGAGGGGCTTGAAGGAAGAAGACACCAAGTTGAGGGTGCTGAAGGAGGAAGACTTGGAGTTGAGGGTGCTGAAGGAGGAAGACACAGAGTTGAAGGGACTAAAGGAGGAAGCCACAGAGTTGAAGGTCTGAAGGAGGAAGACTTGTAGTTGGGGTGATTGAAGGAGGAAGACACAGAGTTGAAGGGACAGAAGGAGGAAGACACGGGGTTGAAGGGACTGAAGAAGGAAGACACAGAGTTGAAGGGACTGAAGGAGGAAGACACGGGGTTGAAGGGACTGAAGAAGGAAGACACAGAGTTGAAGGGACTGAAGGAGGAAGATACATAGTTGAAGGGACTGAAGGAGGAAGACTTGGAGTTAAAGGGACTGAAGGAGGAAGACACGGAGTTTAGGGGGCTGAAGGAGGAAGACATGGAGTTTATGGGACTGAAGGAGGAAGACTTGGAGTTGAGGGAACTGAAGGAGGAAGACACCGAGTTGAGGGGACTGAAGGAGGAAGACATGGAGTTGAGGGGGCTGAGGGAGGAAGACATGGAGTAGAGGGGACTGAAGGAATAAGACACGGAGTGGAGGGGGCTGAAGGAGGAAGACACTGAGTTGAAGGGACAGAAGGAGGAAGACACGGTGTTGAAGGGACTGAAGAAGGAAGACACAGAGTTGAAGGGACTGAAGGAGGAAGACACATAGTTGAAGGGACTAAACGAGGAAGACTTGGAGTTAAAGGGACTGAAGGAGGAAGACACCGAGTTTAGGGGGCTGAAGGAGGAAGACATGGAGTTTAGGGGACTGACGGAGGAAGATTTGGAGTTGAGGGAACTGAAGGAGGAAGACACGGAGTTGAGGGGACTGAAGGAGGAAGACTTGGAGTTTTGGGGACTGAAGGAGGATGACATGGAGTTGAGTGGGCTGAAGGACGAAGACACGGAGTTTAGAGGGCTGAAGGAGGAAGACATGGAGTTTAGGGGACTGAAGGAGGAAGACTTGGAGTTGAGGGACCTGAAGGAGGAAGACACGGAGTTGAAGAGACTGGAGGAGGAAGACTTGGAGTTAAGGGGACTGAAGGAGGAAGACACGGAGTTTAGGGGACTGACGGAGGAAGACTTGGAGTTGAGGGAACTGAAGGAGGTAGACACGGAGTTGAGGGGACTGAAGGAGGAAGACACGGAATAGATGGGACTGAAGGAGGAAGACATGGAGTTGAGGGGGCTGAAGGAGGAAGACACGGAGTAGATGGCACTGAAGGAAGATGACATGGAGTTCAGGGGGATGAGGGAGGAAGACATGGAGTAGAGGGAACTGAAGGAGTAAGACACGGAGTGGAGGGGGCTGAAGGAGGAAGACAAAGAGTTGAAGGGACAGAAGGAGGAAGACACGGAGTTGAAGGGACTGAAGAAGGAAGACACAGAGTTGAAGGGACTGAAGGAGGAAGACACATAGTTGAAGGGACTGAAGGAGGAAGACTTGGAGTTAAAGGGACTGAAGGAGGAAGACACGGAGTTTAGGGGGCTGAAGGAGGAAGACATGGAGTTTAGGGGTCTGAAGGAGGAAGACTTGGAGTTGAGGGAACTGAAGGAGGAAGACACGGAGTTGAAGGGGCTGAAGGAGGAAGACAAGCAGTTGAGGGGCTTGAAGGAAGAAGACACCAAGTTGAGGGTGCTGAAGGAGGAAGACTTAGAGTTGAGGGTGCTGAAGGAGGAAGACACAGAGTTGAAGGGACTAAAGGAGGAAGCCACAGAGTTGAAGGTCTGAAGGAGGAAGACTTGGAGTTGGGGGATTGAAGGAGGAAGACACAGAGTTGAAGGGACAGAAGGAGGAAGACACGGGGTTGAAGGGACTGAAGAAGGAAGACACAGAGTTGAAGGGACTGAAGGAGGAAGATACATAGTTGAAGGGACTGAAGGAGGAAGACTTGGAGTTAAAGGGACTGAAGGAGGAAGACGCGGAGTTTAGGGGGCTGAAGGAGGAAGACATGGAGTGTAGGGGACTGAAGGAGGAAGACTTGGAGTTGAGGGAACTGAAGGAGGAAGACACCGAGTTGAGGGGACTGAAGGAGGAAGACACGGAGTAGATGGGACTGAAGGAGGAAGACACGGAGTTTAGGGGGCTGAAGGAGGAAGACATGGAGTTTAGGGGACTGAAGGAGGAAGACTTGGAGTTGAGGGAACTGAAGGAGGAAGACACCGAGTTGAGGGGACTGAAGGAGGAAGACACGGAGTAGATGGGTCTGAAGGAGGAAGACATGGAGTTGAGGGGGCTGAGGGAGGAAGACATGGAGTAGAGGGGACTGAAGTAGTAAGACACGGAGTGGAGGGGGCTGAAGGAGGAAGACAAAGAGTTGAAGGTCTGTAGGAGGAAGACTTGGAGTTGGGGGGACTGAAGGAGGGAGACACAGAGTTGAAGGGACAGAAGGAGGAAGACACGGTGTTGAAGGGACTGAAGAAGGAAGACACAGAGTTGAAGGGACTGAAGGAGGAAGACACATAGTTGAAGGGACTAAAGGAGGAAGACTTGGAGTTAAAGGGACTGAAGGAGGAAGACACCGAGTTTAGGGGGCTGAAGGAGGAAGACATGGAGTTTAGGGGACTGACGGAGGAAGACTTGGAGTTGAGGGAACTGAAGGAGGAAGACACGGAGTTGAGGGGACTGAAGGAGGAAGACTTGGAGTTTAGGGGACTGAAGGAGGATGACATGGAGTTGAGTGGGCTGAAGGACGAAGACACGGAGTTTAGGGGGCTGAAGGAGGAAGACATGGAGTTTAGGGGACTGAAGGAGGAAGACTTGGAGTTGAGGGACCTGAAGGAGGAAGACATGGAGTAGTGGGGACTGAAGGAGGAAGACTTGGAGTTAAAGGGACTGAAGGAGGAAGACATGGAGTTTAGGGGTCTGAAGGAGGAAGACTTGGAGTTGAGGGAACTGAAGGAGGAAGACACGGAGTTGAAAGGGCTGAAGGAGGAAGACAAGCAGTTGAGGGGCTTGAAGGGAGAAGACACCAAGTTGAGGGTGCTGAAGGAGGAAGACTTGGAGTTGGGGGGACTGAAGGAGGAAGACACAGAATTGAAGGGACAGAAGGAGGAAGACACGGGGTTGAAGGGGCTGAAGAAGGAAGACACATATTTGAAGGGACTGAAGGAGGAAGACACAAAGTTGAAGGGACTGAAGGAGGTAGACTTGGAGTTAAACGGACTGAAGGAGGAAGACACGGAATTTAGGGGGCTGAAGGAGGAAGACATGGAGTTTAGGGGACTGACGGAGGAAGACTTGGAGTTGAGGGAACTGAAGGAGGAAGACACGGAGTTGAGGGGACTGAAGGAGGAAGACACGGAATAGATGGGACTGAAGGAGGAAGACATGGAGTTGAGGGGGCTAAGGGAGGAAGACATGGAGTAGAGGGGACTGAAAGAGTAAGACACGGAGTGGAGGGGGCTGAAGTAGGAAGACACTGAGTTGAAGGGACAGAAGGAGGAAGACACGGAGTTGAAGGGACTGAAGAAGGAAAACTTGGAGTTGAGGGGACTGAAGGAGGAAGACACGGAGTAGATGGCACTGAAGGAAGATGACATGGATTTCAGGGGGATGAGGGAGGAAGACATGGAGTAGAGGGAACTGAAGGAGGAAGACACATAGTTGAAGGGACTGAAGGAGGAAGACTTGGAGTTAAAGGGACTGAAGGAGGAAGACACGGAGTTTAGGGGGCTGAAGGAGGAAGACATGGAGTTTAGGGGTCTGAAGGAGGAAGACTTGGAGTTGAGGGAACTGAAGGAGGAATACACGGAGTTGAAGGGGCTGAAGGAGGAAGACAAGCAGTTGAGGGGCTTGAAGGAAGAAGACACCAAGTTGAGGGTGCTGAAGGAGGAAGACTTAGAGTTGAGGGTGCTGAAGGAGGAAGACACAGAGTTGAAGGGACTAAAGGAGGAAGCCACAGAGTTGAAGGTCTGAAGGAGGAAGACACAGAGTTGAAGGGACTGAAGGAGGAAGATACATAGTTGAAGGGACTGAAGGACGAAGACTTGGAGTTAAAGGGACTGAAGGAGGAAGACACGGAGTTTAGGGGGCTGAAGGAGGAAGACATGGAGTGTAGGGGACTGAAGGAGGAAGACTTGGAGTTGAGGGAACTGAAGGAGGAAGACACCGAGTTGAGGGGACTGAAGGAGGAAGACACGGAGTAGATGGGACTGAAGGAGGAAGACATGGAGTTGAGGGGGCTGAGGGAGGAAGACATGGAGTAGAGGGGACTGAATGAGTAAGACACGGAGTGGAGGGGGCTGAAGGAGGAAGACACTGAGTTGAAGGTCTGAAGGAGGAAGACTTGGAGTTGGGGGGACTGAAGGAGGTAGACACAGAGTTGAAGGGACTGAAGGAGGAAGACACATAGTTGAAGGGACTAAAGGAGGAAGACTTGGAGTTAAAGGGACTGAAGGAAGAAGACACCGAGTTTAGGGGGCTGAAGGAGGAAGACATGGAGTTGAGGGGAATGACGGAGGAAGACTTGGAGTTGAGGGAACTGAAGGAGGAAGATACATAGTTGAAGGGACTGAAGGAGGAAGACTTGGAGTTAAAGGGACTGAAGGAGGAAGACACGGAGTTTAGGGGGCTGAAGGAGGAAGACATGGAGTTTAGGGGACTGAAGGAGGAAGACTTGGAGTTAAAGGGACTGAAGGAAGAAGACACCGAGTTTAGGGGGCTGAAGGAGGAAGACATGGAGTTTAGGGGAATGACGGAGGAAGACATGGAGTTGAGGGAACTGAAGGAGGAAGATACATAGTTGAAGGGACTGAAGGAGGAAGACTTGGAGTTAAAGGGACTGAAGGAGGAAGACACGGAGTTTAGGGGGCTGAAGGAGGAAGACATGGAGTTTAGGGGACTGAAGGAGGAAGACTTGGAGTTGAGGGAACTGAAGGAGGAAGACACCGAGTTGAGGGGACTGAAGGAGGAAGACACGGAGTAGATGGGACTGAAGGAGGAAGACATGGAGTTGAGGGGGCTGAGGGAGGAAGACATGGAGTAGAGGGGACTGAAGTAGTAAGACACGGAGTGGAGGGGGCTGAAGGAGGAAGACACTGAGTTGAAGGTCTGAAGGAGGAAGACTTGGAGTTGGGGGGACTGAAGGAGGGAGACACAGAGTTGAAGGGACAGAAGGAGGAAGACACGGTGTTGAAGGGACTGAAGAAGGAAGACACAGAGTTGAAGGGACTGAAGGAGGAAGACACATAGTTGAAGGGACTAAAGGAGGAAGACTTGAAGTTAAAGGGACTGAAGGAGGAAGACACCGAGTTTAGGGGGATGAAGGAGGAAGACATGGAGTTTAGGGGACTGACGGAGGAAGACTTGGAGTTGAGGGAACTGAAGGAGGAAGACACGAAGTTGAGGGAACTGAAGGAGGAAGACTTGGAGTTTAGGGGACTGAAGGAGGATGACATGGAGTTGAGTGGGCTGAAGGACGAAGACACGGAGTTTAGGGGGCTGAAGGAGGAAGACATGGAGTTTAGGGGACTGAAGGAGGAAGACTTGGAGTTGAGGGACCTGAAGGAGGAAGACATGGAGTAGTGGGGACTGAAGGAGGAAGACTTGGAGTTAAAGGGACTGAAGGAGGAAGACACGGAGTTTAGGGGGCTGAAGGAGGAAGACATGGAGTTTAGGGGTCTGAAGGAGGAAGACTTGGAGTTGAGGGAACTGAAGGAGGAAGACACGGAGTTGAAGGGGCTGAAGGAGGAAGACAAGCAGTTGAGGGGCTTGAAGGGAGAAGACACCAAGTTGAGGGTGCTGAAGGAGGAAGACTTGGAGTTGAGGGTGCTGAAGGAGGAAGACACAGAGTTGAAGGGACTAAAGGAGGAAGCCACAGAGTTGAAGGTCTGAAGGAGGAAGACTTGGAGTTAGGGGGACTGAAGGAGGAAGACACAAAATTGAAGGGACAGAAGGAGGAAGACACGGGGTTGAAGGGGCTGAAGAAGGAAGACACGTGTTTGAAGGGACTGAAGGAGGAAGACACATAGTTGAAGGGACTGAAGGAGGTAGACTTGGAGTTAAAGGGATTGAAGGAGGAAGACACGGAGTTTAGGGGGCTGAAGGAGGAAGACATGGAGTTTAGGGGACTGACGGAGGAAGACTTGGAGTTGAGGGAACTGAAGGAGGAAGACACGGAGTTGAGGGGACTGAAGGAGGAAGACACGGAATAGATGGGACTGAAGGAGGAAGACATGGAGTTGAGGGGGCTGAGGGAGGAAGACATGGAGTAGAGGGGACTGAAAGAGTAAGACACGGAGTGGAGGGGGCTGAAGTAGGAAGACACTGAGTTGAAGGGACTGAAGGAGGAAGACACGGAGTTGAAGGGACTGAAGAAGGAAGACTTGGAGTTGAGGGGACTGAAGGAGGAAGACACGGAGTAGATGGCACTGAAGGAAGATGACATGGAGTTCAGGGGGATGAGGGAGGAAGACATGGAGTAGAGGGAACTGAAGGAGGAAGACACATAGTTGAAGGGACTGAAGGAGGAAGACTTGGAGTTAAAGGGACTGAAGGAGGAAGACACGGAGTTTAGGGGGCTGAAGGAGGAAGACATGGAGTTTAGGGGTCTGAAGGAGGAAGACTTGGAGTTGAGGGAACTGAAGGAGGAATACACGGAGTTGAAGGGGCTGAAGGAGGAAGACAAGCAGTTGAGGGGCTTGAAGGAAGAAGACACCAAGTTGAGGGTGCTGAAGGAGGAAGACTTAGAGTTGAGGGTGCTGAAGGAGGAAGACACAGAGTTGAAGGGACTAAAGGAGGAAGCCACAGAGTTGAAGGTCTGAAGGAGGAAGACTTGGAGTTGGGGGTTTGAAGGAGGAAGACACAGAGTTGAAGGGACAGAAGGAGGAAGACACGGGGTTGAAGGGACTGAAGAAGGAAGACACAGAGTTGGAGGGACTGAAGGAGGAAGATACATAGTTGAAGGGACTGAAGGAGGAAGACTTGGAGTTAAAGGGACTGAAGGAGGAAGACACGGAGTTTAGGGGGCTGAAGGAGGAAGACATGGAGTGTAGGGGACTGAAGGAGGAAGACTTGGAGTTGAGGGAACTGAAGGAGGAAGACACCGAGTTGAGGGGACTGAAGGAGGAAGACACGGAGTAGATGGGACTGAAGGAGGAAGACATGGAGTTGAGGGGGCTGAGGGAGGAAGACATGGAGTAGAGGGGACTGAATGAGTAAGACACGGAGTGGAGGGGGCTGAAGGAGGAAGACACTGAGTTGAAGGTCTGAAGGAGGAAGACTTGGAGTTGGGGGGACTGAAGGAGGTAGACACAGAGTTGAAGGGACAGAAGGATGAAGACAGGGTGTTGAAGGGACTGAAGAAGGAAGACACAGAGTTGAAGGGACTGAAGGAGGAAGACACATAGTTGAAGGGACTAAAGGAGGAAAACTTGGAGTTAAAGGGACTGAAGGAAGAAGACACCGAGTTTAGGGGGCTGAAGGAGGAAGACATGGAGTTTAGGGGAATGACGGAGGAAGACTTGGAGTTGAGGGAACTGAAGGAGGAAGATACATAGTTGAAGGGACTGAAGGAGGAAGACTTGGAGTTAAATGGACTGAAGGAGGAAGACACGGAGTTTAGGGGGCTGAAGGAGGAAGACATGGAGTTTAGGGGACTGAAGGAGGAAGACTTGGAGTTGAGGGAACTGAAGGAGGAAGACACCGAGTTGAGGGGACTGAAGGAGGAAGACACGGAGTAGATGGGACTGAAGGAGGAAGACATGGAGTTGAGGGGGCTGAGGGAGGAAGACATGGAGTAGAGGGGACTGAAGTAGTAAGACACGGAGTGGAGGGGGCTGAAGGAGGAAGACACTGAGTTGAAGGTCTGAAGGAGGAAGACTTGGAGTTGGGGGGACTGAAGGAGGGAGACACAGAGTTGAAGGGACAGAAGGAGGAAGACACGGTGTTGAAGGGACTGAAGAAGGAAGACACAGAGTTGAAGGGACTGAAGGAGGAAGACACATAGTTGAAGGGACTAAAGGAGGAAGACTTGGAGTTAAAGGGACTGAAGGAGGAAGAAACCGAGTTTAGGGGGATGAAGGAGGAAGAAATTGAGTTTAGGGGACTGACGGAGGAAGACTTGGAGTTGAGGGGACTGAAGGAGGAAGACTTGGAGTTTAGGGGACTGAAGGAGGATGACATGGAGTTGAGTGCACTGAAGGACGAAGACACGGAGTTGAAGGGACTAAAGGAGGAAGCCACAGAGTTGAAGGTCTGAAGGAGGAAGACACAGAGTTGAAGGGACTGAAGGAGGAAGATACATAGTTGAAGGGACTGAAGGAGGAAGACTTGGAGTTAAAGGGACTGAAGGAGGAAGACACGGAGTTTAGGGGGCTGAAGGAGGAAGACATGGAGTGTAGGGGACTGAAGGAGGAAGACTTGGAGTTGAGGGAACTGAAGGAGGAAGACACCGAGTTGAGGGGACTGAAGGAGGAAGACACGGAGTAGATGGGACTGAAGGAGGAAGACATGGAGTTGAGGGGGCTGAGGGAGGAAGACATGGAGTAGAGGGGACTGAATGAGTAAGACACGGAGTGGAGGGGGCTGAAGGAGGAAGACACTGAGTTGAAGGTCTGAAGGAGGAAGACTTGGAGTTGGGGGGACTGAAGGAGGTAGACACAGAGTTGAAGGGACAGAAGGATGAAGACAGGGTGTTGAAGGGACTGAAGAAGGAAGACACAGAGTTGAAGGGACTGAAGGAGGAAGACACATAGTTGAAGGGACTAAAGGAGGAAGACTTGGAGTTAAAGGGACTGAAGGAAGAAGACACCGAGTTTAGGGGGCTGAAGGAGGAAGACATGGAGTTTAGGGGAATGACGGAGGAAGACTTGGAGTTGAGGGAACTGAAGGAGGAAGATACATAGTTGAAGGGACTGAAGGAGGAAGACTTGGAGTTAAAGGGACTGAAGGAGGAAGACACGGAGTTTAGGGGGCTGAAGGAGGAAGACATGGAGTTTAGGGGACTGAAGGAGGAAGACTTGGAGTTAAAGGGACTGAAGGAAGAAGACACCGAGTTTAGGGGGCTGAAGGAGGAAGACATGGAGTTTAGGGGAATGACGGAGGAAGACATGGAGTTGAGGGAACTGAAGGAGGAAGATACATAGTTGAAGGGACTGAAGGAGGAAGACTTGGAGTTAAAGGGACTGAAGGAGGAAGACACGGAGTTTAGGGGGCTGAAGGAGGAAGACATGGAGTTTAGGGGACTGAAGGAGGAAGACTTGGAGTTGAGGGAACTGAAGGAGGAAGACACCGAGTTGAGGGGACTGAAGGAGGAAGACACGGAGTAGATGGGACTGAAGGAGGAAGACATGGAGTTGAGGGGGCTGAGGGAGGAAGACATGGAGTAGAGGGGACTGAAGTAGTAAGACACGGAGTGGAGGGGGCTGAAGGAGGAAGACACTGAGTTGAAGGTCTGAAGGAGGAAGACTTGGAGTTGGGGGGACTGAAGGAGGGAGACACAGAGTTGAAGGGACAGAAGGAGGAAGACACGGTGTTGAAGGGACTGAAGAAGGAAGACACAGAGTTGAAGGGACTGAAGGAGGAAGACACATAGTTGAAGGGACTAAAGGAGGAAGACTTGAAGTTAAAGGGACTGAAGGAGGAAGACACCGAGTTTAGGGGGATGAAGGAGGAAGACATGGAGTTTAGGGGACTGACGGAGGAAGACTTGGAGTTGAGGGAACTGAAGGAGGAAGACACGAAGTTGAGGGAACTGAAGGAGGAAGACTTGGAGTTTAGGGGACTGAAGGAGGATGACATGGAGTTGAGTGGGCTGAAGGACGAAGACACGGAGTTTAGGGGGCTGAAGGAGGAAGACATGGAGTTTAGGGGACTGAAGGAGGAAGACTTGGAGTTGAGGGACCTGAAGGAGGAAGACATGGAGTAGTGGGGACTGAAGGAGGAAGACTTGGAGTTAAAGGGACTGAAGGAGGAAGACACGGAGTTTAGGGGGCTGAAGGAGGAAGACATGGAGTTTAGGGGTCTGAAGGAGGAAGACTTGGAGTTGAGGGAACTGAAGGAGGAAGACACGGAGTTGAAGGGGCTGAAGGAGGAAGACAAGCAGTTGAGGGGTTGAAGGGAGAAGACACCAAGTTGAGGGTGCTGAAGGAGGAAGACTTGGAGTTGAGGGTGCTGAAGGAGGAAGACACAGAGTTGAAGGGACTAAAGGAGGAAGCCACAGAGTTGAAGGTCTGAAGGAGGAAGACTTGGAGTTAGGGGGACTGAAGGAGGAAGACACAGAATTGAAGGGACAGAAGGAGGAAGACACGGGGTTGAAGGGGCTGAAGAAGGAAGACACATGTTTGAAGGGACTGAAGGAGGAAGACACATAGTTGAAGGGACTGAAGGAGGTAGACTTGGAGTTAAAGGGATTGAAGGAGGAAGACACGGAGTTTAGGGGGCTGAAGGAGGAAGACATGGAGTTTAGGGGACTGACGGAGGAAGACTTGGAGTTGAGGGAACTGAAGGAGGAAGACACGGAGTTGAGGGGACTGAAGGAGGAAGACACGGAATAGATGGGACTGAAGGAGGAAGACATGGAGTTGAGGGGGCTGAGGGAGGAAGACATGGAGTTGAGGGGACTGAAGGAGGAAGACACGGAGTAGATGGCACTGAAGGAAGATGACATGGAGTTCAGGGGGATGAGGGAGGAAGACATGGAGTAGAGGGAACTGAAGGAGGAAGACACATAGTTGAAGGGACTGAAGGAGGAAGACTTGGAGTTAAAGGGACTGAAGGAGGAAGACACGGAGTTTAGGGGGCTGAAGGAGGAAGACATGGAGTTTAGGGGTCTGAAGGAGGAAGACTTGGAGTTGAGGGAACTGAAGGAGGAATACACGGAGTTGAAGGGGCTGAAGGAGGAAGACAAGCAGTTGAGGGGCTTGAAGGAAGAAGACACCAAGTTGAGGGTGCTGAAGGAGGAAGACTTAGAGTTGAGGGTGCTGAAGGAGGAAGACACAGAGTTGAAGGGACTAAAGGAGGAAGCCACAGAGTTGAAGGTCTGAAGGAGGAAGACTTGGAGTTGGGGGTTTGAAGGAGGAAGACACAGAGTTGAAGGGACAGAAGGAGGAAGACACGGGGTTGAAGGGACTGAAGAAGGAAGACACAGAGTTGAAGGGACTGAAGGAGGAAGATACATAGTTGAAGGGACTGAAGGAGGAAGACTTGGAGTTAAAGGGACTGAAGGAGGAAGACACGGAGTTTAGGGGGCTGAAGGAGGAAGACATGGAGTGTAGGGGACTGAAGGAGGAAGACTTGGAGTTGAGGGAACTGAAGGAGGAAGACACCGAGTTGAGGGGACTGAAGGAGGAAGACACGGAGTAGATGGGACTGAAGGAGGAAGACATGGAGTTGAGGGGGCTGAGGGAGGAAGACATGGAGTAGAGGGGACTGAATGAGTAAGACACGGAGTGGAGGGGGCTGAAGGAGGAAGACACTGAGTTGAAGGTCTGAAGGAGGAAGACTTGGAGTTGGGGGGACTGAAGGAGGTAGACACAGAGTTGAAGGGACAGAAGGATGAAGACAGGGTGTTGAAGGGACTGAAGAAGGAAGACACAGAGTTGAAGGGACTGAAGGAGGAAGACACATAGTTGAAGGGACTAAAGGAGGAAAACTTGGAGTTAAAGGGACTGAAGGAAGAAGACACCGAGTTTAGGGGGCTGAAGGAGGAAGACATGGAGTTTAGGGGAATGACGGAGGAAGACTTGGAGTTGAGGGAACTGAAGGAGGAAGATACATAGTTGAAGGGACTGAAGGAGGAAGACTTGGAGTTAAATGGACTGAAGGAGGAAGACACGGAGTTTAGGGGGCTGAAGGAGGAAGACATGGAGTTTAGGGGACTGATGGAGGAAGACTTGGAGTTGAGGGAACTGAAGGAGGAAGACACCGAGTTGAGGGGACTGAAGGAGGAAGACACGGAGTAGATGGGACTGAAGGAGGAAGACATGGAGTTGAGGGGGCTGAGGGAGGAAGACATGGAGTAGAGGGGACTGAAGTAGTAAGACACGGAGTGGAGGGGGCTGAAGGAGGAAGACACTGAGTTGAAGGTCTGAAGGAGGAAGACTTGGAGTTGGGGGGACTGAAGGAGGGAGACACAGAGTTGAAGGGACAGAAGGAGGAAGACACGGTGTTGAAGGGACTGAAGAAGGAAGACACAGAGTTGAAGGGACTGAAGGAGGAAGACACATAGTTGAAGGGACTAAAGGAGGAAGACTTGGAGTTAAAGGGACTGAAGGAGGAAGAAACCGAGTTTAGGGGGATGAAGGAGGAAGAAATTGAGTTTAGGGGACTGACGGAGGAAGACTTGGAGTTGAGGGAACTGAAGGAGGAAGACACGGAGTTGAGGGGACTGAAGGAGGAAGACTTGGAGTTTAGGGGACTGAAGGAGGATGACATGGAGTTGAGTGGGCTGAAGGACGAAGACACGGAGTTTAGGGGGCTGAAGGAGGAAGACATGGAGTTTAGGGGACTGAAGGAGGAAGACTTGGAGTTGAGGGACCTGAAGGAGGAAGACATGGAGTAGTGGGGACTGAAGGAGGAAGACTTGGAGTTAAAGGGACTGAAGGAGGAAGACACGGAGTTTAGGGGGCTGAAGGAGGAAGACATGGAGTTTAGGGGTCTGAAGGAGGAAGACTTGGAGTTGAGGGAACTGAAGGAGGAAGACACGGAGTTGAAGGGGCTGAAGGAGGAAGACAAGCAGTTGAGGGGCTTGAAGGGAGAAGACACCAAGTTGAGGGTGCTGAAGGAGGAAGACTTGGAGTTGAGGGTGCTGAAGGAGGAAGACACAGAGTTGAAGGGACTAAAGGAGGAAGCCACAGAGTTGAAGGTCTGAAGGAGGAAGACTTGGAGTTAGGGGGACTGAAGGAGGAAGACACAGAATTGAAGGGACAGAAGGAGGAAGACACGGGGTTGAAGGGGCTGAAGAAGGAAGACACATTTTTGAAGGGACTGAAGGAGGAAGACATATAGTTGAAGGGACTGAAGGAGGTAGACTTGGAGTTAAAGGGACTGAAGGAGGAAGACACGGAGTTTAGGGGGCTGAAGGAGGAAGACATGGAGTTTAGGGGACTGACGGAGGAAGACTTGGAGTTGAGGGAACTGAAGGAGGAAGACACGGAGTTGAGGGGACTGAAGGAGGAAGACACGGAATAGATGGGACTGAAGGAGGAAGACATGGAGTTGAGGGGGCTGAGGGAGGAAGACATGGAGTAGAGGGGACTGAAAGAGTAAGACACGGAGTGGAGGGGGCTGAAGTAGGAAGACACTGAGTTGAAGGGACTGAAGGAGGAAGACACGGAGTTGAAGGGACTGAAGAAGGAAGACTTGGAGTTGAGGGGACTGAAGGAGGAAGACACGGAGTAGATGGCACTGAAGGAAGATGACATGGAGTTCAGGGGGATGAGGGAGGAAGACATGGAGTAGAGGGAACTGAAGGAGTAAGACACGGAGTGGAGGGGGCTGAAGGAGGAAGACAAAGAGTTGAAGGGACAGAAGGAGGAAGACACGGAGTTGAAGGGACTGAAGAAGGAAGACACAGAGTTGAAGGGACTGAAGGAGGAAGACACAGAGTTGAAAGGACTGAAGGAGGAAGACTTGGAATTAAAGGTACTGAAGGAGGAAGACACGGAGTTTAGGGGGCTGAAGGAGGAAGACATGGAGTTTAGGGGTCTGAAGGAGGAAGACTTGGAGTTGAGGGAACTGAAGGAGGAAGACACGCAGTTGAAGGGGCTGAAGGAGGAAGACACGCAGTTGAGGGGCTTGAAGGAAGAAGACACCAAGTTGAGGGTGCTGAAGGAGGAAGACTTAGAGTTGAGGGTGCTGAAGGAGGAAGACACAGAGTTGAAGGGACTAAAGGAGGAAGCCACAGAGTTGAAGGTCTGAAGGAGGAAGACTTGGAGTTGAGGGATTGAAGGAGGAAGACACAGAGTTGAAGGGACAGAAGGAGGAAGACACGGTGTTGAAGGGACTGAAGAAGGAAGACACAGAGTTGAAGGGACTGAAGGAGGAAGACACATAGTTGAATGGACTAAAGGAGGAAGACTTGGAGTTAAAGGGACTGAAGGAGGAAGACACCGAGTTTAGGGGGCTGAAGGAGGAAGACATGGAGTTTAGGGGACTGACGGAGGAAGACTTGGAGTTGAGGGAACTGAAGGAGGAAGACACGGAGTTGAGGGGACTGAAGGAGGAAGACACGGAATAGATGGGACTGAAGGAGGAAGACATGGAGTTGAGGGGGCTGAGGGAGGAAGACATGGAGTAGAGGGGACTGAAAGAGTAAGACACGGAGTGGAGGGGGCTGAAGTAGGAAGACACTGAGTTGAAGGGACTGAAGGAGGAAGACACGGAGTTGAAGGGACTGAAGAAGGAAGACTTGGAGTTGAGGGGACTGAAGGAGGAAGACACGGAGTAGATGGCACTGAAGGAAGATGACATGGAGTTCAGGGGGATGAGGGAGGAAGACATGGAGTAGAGGGAACTGAAGGAGGAAGACACATAGTTGAAGGGACTGAAGGAGGAAGACTTGGAGTTAAAGGGACTGAAGGAGGAAGACACGGAGTTTAGGGGGCTGAAGGAGGAAGACATGGAGTTTAGGGGTCTGAAGGAGGAAGACTTGGAGTTGAGGGAACTGAAGGAGGAATACACGGAGTTGAAGGGGCTGAAGGAGGAAGACAAGCAGTTGAGGGGCTTGAAGGAAGAAGACACCAAGTTGAGGGTGCTGAAGGAGGAAGACTTAGAGTTGAGGGTGCTGAAGGAGGAAGACACAGAGTTGAAGGGACTAAAGGAGGAAGCCACAGAGTTGAAGGTCTGAAGGAGGAAGACTTGGAGTTGGGGGTTTGAAGGAGGAAGACACAGAGTTGAAGGGACAGAAGGAGGAAGACACGGGGTTGAAGGGACTGAAGAAGGAAGACACAGAGTTGAAGGGACTGAAGGAGGAAGATACATAGTTGAAGGGACTGAAGGAGGAAGACTTGGAGTTAAAGGGACTGAAGGAGGAAGACACGGAGTTTAGGGGGCTGAAGGAGGAAGACATGGAGTGTAGGGGACTGAAGGAGGAAGACTTGGAGTTGAGGGAACTGAAGGAGGAAGACACCGAGTTGAGGGGACTGAAGGAGGAAGACACGGAGTAGATGGGACTGAAGGAGGAAGACATGGAGTTGAGGGGGCTGAGGGAGGAAGACATGGAGTAGAGGGGACTGAATGAGTAAGACACGGAGTGGAGGGGGCTGAAGGAGGAAGACACTGAGTTGAAGGTCTGAAGGAGGAAGACTTGGAGTTGGGGGGACTGAAGGAGGTAGACACAGAGTTGAAGGGACAGAAGGATGAAGACAGGGTGTTGAAGGGACTGAAGAAGGAAGACACAGAGTTGAAGGGACTGAAGGAGGAAGACACATAGTTGAAGGGACTAAAGGAGGAAAACTTGGAGTTAAAGGGACTGAAGGAAGAAGACACCGAGTTTAGGGGGCTGAAGGAGGAAGACATGGAGTTTAGGGGAATGACGGAGGAAGACTTGGAGTTGAGGGAACTGAAGGAGGAAGATACATAGTTGAAGGGACTGAAGGAGGAAGACTTGGAGTTAAATGGACTGAAGGAGGAAGACACGGAGTTTAGGGGGCTGAAGGAGGAAGACATGGAGTTTAGGGGACTGAAGGAGGAAGACTTGGAGTTGAGGGAACTGAAGGAGGAAGACACCGAGTTGAGGGGACTGAAGGAGGAAGACACGGAGTAGATGGGACTGAAGGAGGAAGACATGGAGTTGAGGGGGCTGAGGGAGGAAGACATGGAGTAGAGGGGACTGAAGTAGTAAGACACGGAGTGGAGGGCGCTGAAGGAGGAAGACACTGAGTTGAAGGTCTGAAGGAGGAAGACTTGGAGTTGGGGGGAGTGAAGGAGGGAGACACAGAGTTGAAGGGACAGAAGGAGGAAGACACGGTGTTGAAGGGACTGAAGAAGGAAGACACAGAGTTGAAGGGACTGAAGGAGGAAGACACATAGTTGAAGGGACTAAAGGAGGAAGACTTGGAGTTAAAGGGACTGAAGGAGGAAGAAACCGAGTTTAGGGGGATGAAGGAGGAAGAAATTGAGTTTAGGGGACTGACGGAGGAAGACTTGGAGTTGAGGGAACTGAAGGAGGAAGACACGGAGTTGAGGGGACTGAAGGAGGAAGACTTGGAGTTTAGGGGACTGAAGGAGGATGACATGGAGTTGAGTGGGCTGAAGGACGAAGACACGGAGTTTAGGGGGCTGAAGGAGGAAGACATGGAGTTTAGGGGACTGAAGGAGGAAGACTTGGAGTTGAGGGACCTGAAGGAGGAAGACATGGAGTAGTGGGGACTGAAGGAGGAAGACTTGGAGTTAAAGGGACTGAAGGAGGAAGACACGGAGTTTAGGGGGCTGAAGGAGGAAGACATGGAGTTTAGGGGTCTGAAGGAGGAAGACTTGGAGTTGAGGGAACTGAAGGAGGAAGACACGGAGTTGAAGGGGCTGAAGGAGGAAGACAAGCAGTTGAGGGGCTTGAAGGGAGAAGACACCAAGTTGAGGGTGCTGAAGGAGGAAGACTTGGAGTTGAGGGTGCTGAAGGAGGAAGACACAGAGTTGAAGGGACTAAAGGAGGAAGCCACAGAGTTGAAGGTCTGAAGGAGGAAGACTTGGAGTTAGGGGGACTGAAGGAGGAAGACACAGAATTGAAGGGACAGAAGGAGGAAGACACGGGGTTGAAGGGGCTGAAGAAGGAAGACACATGTTTGAAGGGACTGAAGGAGGAAGACACATAGTTGAAGGGACTGAAGGAGGTAGACTTGGAGTTAAAGGGACTGAAGGAGGAAGACACGGAGTTTAGGGGGCTGAAGGAGGAAGACATGGAGTTTAGGGGACTGACGGAGGAAGACTTGGAGTTGAGGGAACTGAAGGAGGAAGACACGGAGTTGAGGGGACTGAAGGAGGAAGACACGGAATAGATGGGACTGAAGGAGGAAGACATGGAGTTGAGGGGGCTGAAGGACGAAGACACGGAGTTTAGGGGGCTGAAGGAGGAAGACATGGAGTTTAGGGGACTGAAGGAGGAAGACTTGGAGTTGAGGGACCTGAAGGAGGAAGACATGGAGTAGTGGGGACTGAAGGAGGAAGACTTGGAGTTAAAGGGACTGAAGGAGGAAGACACGGAGTTTAGGGGGCTGAAGGAGGAAGACATGGAGTTTAGGGGTCTGAAGGAGGAAGACTTGGAGTTGAGGGAACTGAAGGAGGAAGACACGGAGTTGAAGGGGCTGAAGGAGGAAGACAAGCAGTTGAGGGGCTTGAAGGGAGAAGACACCAAGTTGAGGGTGCTGAAGGAGGAAGACTTGGAGTTGAGGGTGCTGAAGGAGGAAGACACAGAGTTGAAGGGACTAAAGGAGGAAGCCACAGAGTTGAAGGTCTGAAGGAGGAAGACTTGGAGTTAGGGGGACTGAAGGAGGAAGACACAGAATTGAAGGGACAGAAGGAGGAAGACACGGGGTTGAAGGGGCTGAAGAAGGAAGACACATGTTTGAAGGGACTGAAGGAGGAAGACACATAGTTGAAGGGACTGAAGGAGGTAGACTTGGAGTTAAAGGGACTGAAGGAGGAAGACACGGAGTTTAGGGGGCTGAAGGAGGAAGACATGGAGTTTAGGGGACTGACGGAGGAAGACTTGGAGTTGAGGGAACTGAAGGAGGAAGACACGGAGTTGAGGGGACTGAAGGAGGAAGACACGGAATAGATGGGACTGAAGGAGGAAGACATGGAGTTGAGGGGGCTGAGGGAGGAAGACATGGAGTAGAGGGGACTGAAAGAGTAAGACACGGAGTGGAGGGGGCTGAAGTAGGAAGACACTGAGTTGAAGGGACTGAAGGAGGAAGACACGGAGTTGAAGGGACTGAAGAAGGAAGACTTGGAGTTGAGGGGACTGAAGGAGGAAGACACGGAGTAGATGGCACTGAAGGAAGATGACATGGAGTTCAGGGGGATGAGGGAGGAAGACATGGAGTAGAGGGAACTGAAGGAGTAAGACACGGAGTGGAGGGGGCTGAAGGAGGAAGACAAAGAGTTGAAGGGACAGAAGGAGGAAGACACGGAGTTGAAGGGACTGAAGAAGGAAGACACAGAGTTGAAGGGACTGAAGGAGGAAGACACAGAGTTGAAAGGACTGAAGGAGGAAGACTTGGAGTTAAAGGTACTGAAGGAGGAAGACACGGAGTTTAGGGGGCTGAAGGAGGAAGACATGGAGTTTAGGGGTCTGAAGGAGGAAGACTTGGAGTTGAGGGAACTGAAGGAGGAAGACACGCAGTTGAAGGGGCTGAAGGAGGAAGACACGCAGTTGAGGGGCTTGAAGGAAGAAGACACCAAGTTGAGGGTGCTGAAGGAGGAAGACTTAGAGTTGAGGGTGCTGAAGGAGGAAGACACAGAGTTGAAGGGACTAAAGGAGGAAGCCACAGAGTTGAAGGTCTGAAGGAGGAAGACTTGGAGTTGAGGGATTGAAGGAGGAAGACACAGAGTTGAAGGGACAGAAGGAGGAAGACACGGTGTTGAAGGGACTGAAGAAGGAAGACACAGAGTTGAAGGGACTGAAGGAGGAAGACACATAGTTGAATGGACTAAAGGAGGAAGACTTGGAGTTAAAGGGACTGAAGGAGGAAGACACCGAGTTTAGGGGGCTGAAGGAGGAAGACATGGAGTTTAGGGGACTGACGGAGGAAGACTTGGAGTTGAGGGAACTGAAGGAGGAAGACACGGAGTTGAGGGGACTGAAGGAGGAAGACTTGGAGTTTAGGGGACTGAAGGAGGATGACATGGAGTTGAGTGGGCTGAAGGACGAAGACACGGAGTTTAGGGGGCTGAAGGAGGAAGACATGGAGTTTAGGGGACTGAAGGAGGAAGACTTGGAGTTGAGGGACCTGAAGGAGGAAGACATGGAGTAGTGGGGACTGAAGGAGGAAGACTTGGAGTTAAAGGGACTGAAGGAGGAAGACACGGAGTTTAGGGGGCTGAAGGAGGAAGACATGGAGTTTAGGGGTCTGAAGGAGGAAGACTTGGAGTTGAGGGAACTGAAGGAGGAAGACACGGAGTTGAAGGGGCTGAAGGAGGAAGACAAGCAGTTGAGGGGCTTGAAGGAAGAAGACACCAAGTTGAGGGTGCTGAAGGAGGAAGACTTGGAGTTGAGGGTGCTGAAGGAGGAAGACACAGAGTTGAAGGGACTAAAGGAGGAAGCCACAGAGTTGAAGGTCTGAAGGAGGAAGACTTGGAGTTGAGGGAACTGAAGGAGGAAGACACGGAGTTGAAGGGGCTGAAGGAGGAAGACACGCAGTTGAGGGGCTTGAAGGAAGAAGACACCAAGTTGAGGGTGCTGAAGGAGGAAGACTTGGAGTTGAGGGTGCTGAAGGAGGAAGACACAGAGTTGAAGGGACTAAAGGAGGAAGCCACAGAGTTGAAGGTCTGAAGGAGGAAGACTTGGAGTTGGGGGGATTGAAGGAGGAAGACACAGAGTTGAAGGGACAGAAGGAGGAAGACACGGGGTTGAAGGGACTGAAGAAGGAAGACACAGAGTTGAAGGGACTGAAGGAGGAAGATACATAGTTGAAGGGACTGAAGGAGGAAGACTTGGAGTTAAAGGGACTGAAGGAGGAAGACTTGGAGTTGAGGGAACTGAAGGAGGAAGACACCGAGTTGAGGGGACTGAAGGAGGAAGACACGGAGTAGATGGGACTGAAGGAGGAAGACATGGAGTTGAGGGGGCTGAGGGAGGAAGACATGGAGTAGAGGGGACTGAAGGAGGAAGACACGGAGTAGATGGGACTGAAGGAGGAAGACATGGAGTTGAGGGGGCTGGGGGAGGAAGACATGGAGTAGAGGGGACTGAAGGAGTAAGACACGGAGTGGAGGGGGCTGAAGTAGGAAGACACTGAGTTGAAGGGACTGAAGGAGGAAGACACGGAGTTGAAGGGACTGAAGAAGGAAGACTTGGAGTTGAGGGGACTGAAGGAGGAAGACAGGGAGTAGATGGCTCTGAAGGAAGATGACATGGAGTTCAGGGGGATGAGGGAGGAAGACATGGAGTAGAGGGAACTGAAGGAGTAAGACACGGAGTGGAGGGGGCTGAAGGAGGAAGACAAAGAGTTGAAGGGACAGAAGGAGGAAGACACGGTGTTGAAGGGACTGAAGAAGGAAGACACAGAGTTGAAGGGACTGAAGGAGGAAGACACATAGTTGAAGGGACTGAAGGAGGAAGACTTGGAGTTAAAGGGACTGAAGGAGGAAGACACGGAGTTTAGTGGGCTGAAGGAGGAAGATATGGAGTTTAGGGGTCTGAAGGAGGAAGACTTGGAGTTGAGGGAACTGAAGGAGGAAGACACGGAGTTGAAGGGGCTGAAGGAGGAAGACAAGCAGTTGAGGGGCTTGAAGGAAGAAGACACCAAGTTGAGGGTGCTGAAGGAGGAAGACTTAGAGTTGAGGGTGCTGAAGGAGGAAGACACAGAGTTGAAGGGACTAAAGGAGGAAGCCACAGAGTTGAAGGTCTGAAGGAGGAAGACTTGGAGTTGGGGGGATTGAAGGAGGAAGACACAGAGTTGAAGGGACAGAAGGAGGAAGACACGGGGTTGAAGGGACTGAAGAAGGAAGACACAGAGTTGAAGGGACTGAAGGAGGAAGATACATAGTTGAAGGGACTGAAGGAGGAAGACACGGAGTTTAGGGGGCTGAAGGAGGAAGACATGGAGTGTAGGGGACTGAAGGAGGTAGACTTGGAGTTGAGGGAACTGAAGGAGGAAGACACCGAGTTGAGGGGACTGAAGGAGGAAGACACGGAGTAGATGGGACTGAAGGAGGAAGACATGGAGTTGAGGGGGCTGAGGGAGGAAGACATGGAGTAGAGGGGACTGAAGGAGTAAGACACGGAGTGGAGGGGGCTGAAGGAGGAAGACACTGAGTTGAAGGTCTGAAGGAGGAAGACTTGGAGTTGGGGGGACTGAAGGAGGTAGACACAGAGTTGAAGGGACAGAAGGAGGAAGACACGGTGTTGAAGGGACTGAAGAAGGAAGACACAGAGTTGAAGGGACTGAAAGAGGAAGACACATAGTTGAAGGGACTAAAGGAGGAAGACTTGGAGTTAAAGGGACTGAAGGAAGAAGACACCGAGTTTAGGGGGCTGAAGGAGGAAGACATGGAGTTTAGGGGAATGACGGAGGAAGACTTGGAGTTGAGGGAACTGAAGGAGGAAGATACATAGTTGAAGGGACTGAAGGAGGAAGACTTGGAGTTAAAGGGACTGAAGGAGGAAGACACGGAGTTTAGGGGGCTGAAGGAGGAAGACATGGAGTTTAGGGGACTGAAGGAGGAAGACTTGGAGTTGAGGGAACTGAAGGAGGAAGACACCGAGTTGAGGGGACTGAAGGAGGAAGACACGGAGTAGATGGGACTGAAGGAGGAAGACATGGAGTTGAGGGGGCTGAGGGAGGAAGACATGGAGTAGAGGGGACTGAAGTAGTAAGACACGGAGTGGAGGGGGCTGAAGGAGGAAGACAAAGAGTTGAAGGTCTGAAGGAGGAAGACTTGGAGTTGGGGGGACTGAAGGAGGGAGACACAGAGTTGAAGGGACAGAAGGAGGAAGACACGGTGTTGAAGGGACTGAAGAAGGAAGACACAGAGTTGAAGGGACTGTAGGAGGAAGACACATAGTTGAAGGGACTAAAGGAGGAAGACTTGGAGTTAAAGGGACTGAAGGAGGAAGACACCGAGTTTAGGGGGCTGAAGGAGGAAGACATGGAGTTTAGGGGACTGACGGAGGAAGACTTGGAGTTGAGGGAACTGAAGGAGGAAGACACGGAGTTGAGGGGACTGAAGGAGGAAGACTTGGAGTTTAGGGGACTGAAGGAGGATGACATGGAGTTGAGTGAGCTGAAGGACGAAGACACGGAGTTTAGGGGGCTGAAGGAGGAAGACATGGAGTTTAGGGGACTGAAGGAGGAAGACTTGGAGTTGAGGGACCTGAAGGAGGAAGACATGGAGTAGTGGGGACTGAAGGAGGAAGACTTGGAGTTAAAGGGACTGAAGGAGGAAGACACGGAGTTTAGGGGGCTGAAGGAGGAAAACATGGAGTTTAGGGGTCTGAAGGAGGAAGATTTGGAGTTGAGGGAACTGAAGGAGGAAGACACGGAGTTGAAGAGGCTGAATGAGGAAGACAAGCATTTGAGGGGCTTGAAGGGAGAAGACACCAAGTTGAGGGTGCTGAAGGAGGAAGACTTGGAGTTGGGGGGACTGAAGGAGGAAGACACAGAAGTGAAGGGACAGAAGGAGGAAGACACGGGGTTGAAGGGGCTGAAGAAGGAAGACACATATTTGAAGGGACTGAAGGAGGAAGACACATAGTTGAAGGGACTGAAGGAGGTAGACTTGGAGTTAAAGGGACTGAAGGAGGAAGACACGGAGTTTAGGGGGCTGAAGGAGGAAGACATGGAGTTTAGGGGACTGACGGAGGAAGACTTGGAGTTGAGGGAACTGAAGGAGGAAGACACGGAGTTGAGGGGACTGAAGGAGGAAGACACGGAATAGATGGGACTGAAGGAGGAAGACATGGAGTTGAGGGGGCTGAGGGAGGAAGACATGGAGTAGAGGGGACTGAAAGAGTAAGACACGGAGTGGAGGGGGCTGAAGTAGGAAGACACTGAGTTGAAGGGACTGAAGGAGGAAGACACGGAGTTGAAGGGACTGAAGAAGGAAGACATGGAGTAGAGGGAACTGAAGGAGTAAGACACGGAGTGGAGGGGGCTGAAGGAGGAAGACAAAGAGTTGAAGGGACAGAAGGAGGAAGACACGGAGTTGAAGGGACTGAAGAAGGAAGACACAGAGTTGAAGAGACTGAAGGGGAAGACACATAGTTGAAGGGACTGAAGGAGGAAGACTTGGAGTTAAAGGGACTGAAGGAGGAAGACTTGGAGTTGAGGGAACTGAAGGAGGAAGACACGGAGTTGAAGGGGCTGAAGGAGGAAGACAAGCAGTTGAGGGGCTTGAAGGAAGAAGACTCCAAGTTGAGGGTGCTGAAGGAGGAAGACTTAGAGTTGAGGGTGCTGAAGGAGGAAGACACAGAGTTGAAGGGACTAAAGGAGGAAGCCACAGAGTTGAAGGTCTGAAGGAGGAAGACTTGGAGTTGGGGGATTGAAGGAGGAAGACACAGAGTTGAAGGGACAGAAGGAGGAAGACACGGGGTTGAAGGGACTGAAGAAGGAAGACACAGAGTTGAAGGGACTGAAGGAGGAAGATATATAGTTGAATGGACTGAAGGAGGAAGACTTGGAGTTAAAGGGACTGAAGGAGGAAGACACGGAGTTTAGGGGGCTGAAGGAGGAAGACATGGAGTGTAGGGGACTGAAGGAGGAAGACTTGGAGTTGAGGGAACTGAAGGAGGAAGACACCGAGTTGAGGGGACGACTGAAGGAGGAAGACACGGAGTAGATGGGACTGAAGGAGGAAGACATGGAGTTGAGGGGGCTGAGGGAGGAAGACATGGAGTAGAGGGGACTGAAGGAGTAAGACACGGAGTGGAGGGGGCTGAAGGAGGAAGACACTGAGTTGAAGGTCTGAAGGAGGAAGACTTGGAGTTGGGGGGACTGAAGGAGGTAGACACAGAGTTGAAGGGACAGAAGGAGGAAGACAGGGTGTTGAAGGGACTGAAGAAGGAAGACACAGAGTTGAAGGGACTGAAGGAGGAAGACACATAGTTGAAGGGACTAAAGGAGGAAGACTTGGAGTTAAAGGGACTGAAGGAAGAAGACACCGAGTTTAGGGGGCTGAAGGAGGAAGACATGGAGTTTAGGGGAATGACGGAGGAAGACTTGGAGTTGAGGGAACTGAAGGAGGAAGATACATAGTTGAAGGGACTGAAGGAGGAAGACTTGGAGTTAAAGGGACTGAAGGAGGAAGACACGGAGTTTAGGGGGCTGAAGGAGGAAGACATGCAGTTTAGGGGACTGAAGGAGGAAGACTTGGAGTTGAGGGAACTGAAGGAGGAAGACACCGAGTTGAGGGGACTGAAGGAGGAAGATATGGAGTTGAGGGGGCTGAGGGAGGAAGACATGGAGTAGAGGGGACTGAAGTAGTAAGACACGGAGTGGAGGGGGCTGAAGGAGGAAGACACTGAGTTGAAGGTCTGAAGGAGGAAGACTTGGAGTTGGGGGGACTGAAGGAGGGAGACACAGAGTTGAAGGGACAGAAGGAGGAAGACACGGTGTTGAAGGGACTGAAGAAGGAAGACACAGAGTTGAAGGGACTGAAGGAGGAAGACACATAGTTGAAGGGACTAAAGGAGGAAGACTTGTAGTTAAAGGGACTGAAGGAGGAAGACACGGAGTTTAGGGGGCTGAAGGAGGAAGACATGGAGTTTAGGGGACTGAAGGAGGAAGACTTGGAGTTGAGGGACCTGAAGGAGGAAGACATGGAGTAGTGGGGACTGAAGGAGGAAGACTTGGAGTTAAAGGGACTGAAGGAGGAAGACACGGAGTTTAGGGGGCTGAAGGAGGAAGACATGGAGTTTAGGGGTCCGAAGGAGGAAGACTTGGAGTTGAGGGAACTGAAGGAGGAAGACACGGAGTTGAAGGGGCTGAAGGAGGAAGACAAGCAGTTGCGGGGCTTGAAGGGAGAAGACACCAAGTTGAGGGTGCTGAAGGAGGAAGACTTGGAGTTGAGGGTGCTAAAGGTGGAAGACACAGAGTTGAAGGGACTAAAGGAGGAAGCCACAGAGTTGAAGGTCTGAAGGAGGAAGACTTGGAGTTGGGGGGACTGAAGGAGGAAGACACAGAATTGAAGGGACTGAAGGAGGAAGACACATAGTTGAAGGGACTGAAGGAGGTAGACTTGGAGTTAAAGGGACTGAAGGAGGAAGACACGGAGTTTAGGGGACTGACGGAGGAAGACTTGGAGTTGAGGGAACTGAAGGAGGAAGACACGGAGTTGAGGGGACTGAAGGAGGAAGACACGGAATAGATGGGACTGAAGGAGGAAGACATGGAGTTGAGGGGGCTGAGGGAGGAAGACTTGGAGTTGAGGGGACTGAAGGAGGAAGACACGGAGTAGATGGCACTGAAGGAAGATGACATGGAGTTCAGGGGGATGAGGGAGGAAGACATGGAGTAGAGGGAACTGAAGGAGTAAGACACGGAGTGGAGGGGGCTGAAGGAGGAAGACAAAGAGTTGAAGGGACTGAAGGAGGAAGACACGGAGTTGAAGGGACTGAAGAAGGAAGACTTGGAGTTGAGGGGACTGAAGGAGGAAGACACGGAGTAGATGGCACTGAAGGAAGATGACATGGAGTTCAGGGGGATGAGGGAGGAAGACATGGAGTAGAGGGAACTGAAGGAGTAAGACACGGAGTGGAGGGGGCTGAAGGAGGAAGACAAAGAGTTGAAGGGACAGAAGGAGGAAGACACGGAGTTGAAGGGACTGAAGAAGGAAGACACAGAGTTGAAGGGACTGAAGGAGGAAGACACATAGTTGAAGGGACTGAAGGAGGAAGACTTGGAGTTGAGGGATTGAAGGAGGAAGACACAGAGTTGAAGGGACAGAAGGAGGAAGACACGGGGTTGAAGGGACTGAAGAAGGAAGACACAGAGTTGAAGGGACTGAAGGAGGAAGATACATAGTTGAAGGGACTGAAGGAGGAAGACTTGGAGTTAAAGGGACTGAAGGAGGAAGACACGGAGTTTAGGGGGCTGAAGGAGGAAGACATGGAGTTTAGGGGACTGAAGGAGGAAGACTTGGAGTTGAGGGAACTGAAGGAGGAAGACACCGAGTTGAGGGGACTGAAGGAGGAAGACACGGAGTAGATGGGACTGAAGGAGGAAGACGTGGAGTTGAGGGGGCTGAGGGAGGAAGACATGGAGTAGAGGGGACTGAAGGAGTAAGACACGGAGTGGAGGGGGCTGAAGGAGGAAGACACTGAGTTGAAGGTATGAAGGAGGAAGACTTGGAGTTGGGGGGACTGAAGGAGGAAGACACAGAGTTGAAGGGACAGAAGGAGGAAGACACGGTGTTGAAGGGACTGAAGAAGGAAGACACAGAGTTGAAGGGACTGAAGGAGGAAGACACATAGTTGAAGGGACTAAAGGAGGAAGACTTGGAGTTAAAGGGACTGAAGGAGGAAGACACCGAGTTTAGGGGGCTGAAGGAGGAAGACATGGAGTTTAGGGGACTGACGGATGAAGACTTGGAGTTGAGGGAACTGAAGGAGGAAGAAACGGAGTTGAGAGGACTGAAGGAGGAAGATTTGGAGTTAAAGGGACTGAAGGAGGAAGACACGGAGTTTAGGGGGCTGAAGGAGGGAGACATGGAGTTTAGGGGGCTGAAGGAGGAAGACTTGGAGTTGAGGGACCAGAAGGAGGAAGACATGGAGTAGTGGGGACTGAAGGAGGAAGACTTGGAGTTAAAGGGACTGAAGGAGGAAGACACGGAGTTTAGGGGGCTGAAGGAGGAAGACATGGAGTTTAGGGGTCTGAAGGAGGAAGACTTGGAGTTGAGGGAACTGAAGGAGGAAGACACGGAGTTGAAGGGGCTGAAGGAGGAAGACAAGCAGTTGAGGGGCTTGAAGGAAGAAGACACCAAGTTGAGGGTGCTGAAGGAGGAAGACTTGGAGTTGAGGGTGCTGAAGGAGGAAGACACAGAGTTGAATGGACTAAAGGAGGAAGCCACAGAGTTGAAGGTCTGAAGGAGGAAGACATGGAGTTGAGGGAACTGAAGGAGGAAGACACGGAGTTGAAGGGGCTGAAGGAGGAAGACACGCAGTTGAGGGGCTTGAAGGAAGAAGACACAAAGTTGAGGGTGCTGAAGGAGGAAGACTTGGAGTTGAGGGTGCTGAAGGAGGAAGACACAGAGTTGAAGGGACTAAAGGAGGAAGCCACAGAGTTGAAGGTCTGAAGGAGGAAGACTTGGAGTTGGGGGGATTGAAGGAGGAAGACACAGAGTTGAAGGGACAGAAGGAGGAAGACACGGGGTTGAAGGGACTGAAGAAGGAAGACACAGAGTTGAAGGGACTGAAGGAGGAAGATACATAGTTGAAGGGACTGAAGGAGGAAGACTTGGAGTTAAAGGGACTGAAGGAGGAAGACACGGAGTTTAGGGGGCTGAAGGAGGAAGACATGGAGTTTAGGGGACTGAAGGAGGAAGACTTGGAGTTGAGGGAACTGAAGGAGGAAGACACCGAGTTGAGGGGACTGAAGGAGGAAGACACGGAGTAGATGGGACTGAAGGAGGAAGACATGGAGTTGAGGGGGCTGAGGGAGGAAGACATGGAGTAGAGGGGACTGAAGGAGTAAGACATGGAGTGGAGGGGGCTGAAGGAGGAAGACACTGAGTTGAAGGTATGAAGGAGGAAGACTTGGAGTTGGGGGGACTGAAGGAGGAAGACACAGAGTTGAAGGGACAGAAGGAGGAAGACACGGTGTTGAAGGGACTGAAGAAGGAAGACACAGAGTTGAAGGGACTGAAGGAGGAAGACACATAGTTGAAGGGACTAAAGGAGGAAGACTTGGAGTTAAAGGGACTGAAGGAGGAAGACACCGAGTTTAGTGGGCTGAAGGAGGAAGACACCGAGTTTAGTGGGCTGAAGGAGGAAGACATGGAGTTTAGTAGGGGACTGACGGGGGAAGACTTGGAGTTGAGGGAACTGAAGGAGGAAGAAACGGAGTTGAGGGGAGTGAAGGAGGAAGACTTGGAGTTAAAGGGACTGAAGGAGGAAGACACGGAGTTTAGGGGGCTGAAGGAGGAAGACATGGAGTTTAGGGGGCTGAAGGAGGAAGACTTGGAGTTGAGGGAACTGAAGGAGGAAGACACGGAGTTGAAGGGGCTGAAGGAGGAAGACAAGCAGTTGAGGGGCTTGAAGGAAGAAGACACCAAGTTGAGGGTGCTGAAGGAGGAAGACTTAGAGTTGAGGGTGCTGAAGGAGGAAGACACAGAGTTGAAGGGACTAAAGGTGGAAGCCACAGAGTTGAAGGTCTGAAGGAGGAAGCCACAGAGTTGAAGGTCTGAAGGAGGAAGACTTGGAGTTGAGGGATTGAAGGAGGAAGACACGGAGTTGAAGGGGCTGAAGGAGGAAGACACGCAGTTGAGGGGCTTGAAGGAAGAAGACACCAAGTTGAGGGTGCTGAAGGAGGAAGACTTGGAGTTGAGGGTGCTGAAGGAGGAAGACACAGAGTTGAAGGGACTAAAGGAGGAAGCCACAGAGTTGAAGGTCTGAAGGAGGAAGACTTGGAGTTGGGGGGATTGAAGGAGGAAGACACAGAGTTGAAGGGACAGAAGGAGGAAGACACGGTGTTGAAGGGACTGAAGGAGGAAGACTTGGAGTTTAGGGGACTGAAGGAGGATGACATGGAGTTGAGTGGGCTGAAGGACGAAGACACGGAGTTTATGGGGCTGAAGGAGGAAGACATGGAGTTTAGGGGACTGAAGGAGGAAGACTTGGAGTTGAGGGACCTGAAGGAGGAAGACATGGAGTAGTGGGGACTGAAGGAGGAAAACTTGGAGTTAAAGGGCCTGAAGGAGGAAGACACGGAGTTTAGGGGGCTGAAGGAGGAAGACATGGAGTTTAGGGGTCTGAAGGAGGAAGACTTGGAGTTGAGGGAACTGAAGGAGGAAGACACGGAGTTGAAGGGGCTGAAGGAGGAAGACAAGCAGTTGCGGGGCTTGAAGGGAGAAGACACCAAGTTGAGGGTGCTGAAGGAGGAAGACTTGGAGTTGAGGGTGCTGAAGGAGGAAGACACAGAGTTGAAGGGACTAAAGGAGGAAGCCACAGAGTTGAAGGTCTGAAGGAGGAAGACTTGGAGTTGGGGGGACTGAAGGAGGAAGACACAGAATTGAAGGGAGAGAAGGAGGAAGACACGGGGTTGAAGGGGCTGAAGAAGGAAGACACATATTTGAAGGGACTGAAGGAGGAAGACACATAGTTGAAGGGACTGAAGGAGGTAGACTTGGAGTTAAAGGGACTGAAGGAGGAAGACACGGAGTTTAGGGGGTTGAAGGAGGAAGACATGGAGTTTAGGGGACTGACGGAGGAAGACTTGGAGTTGAGGGAACTGAAGGAGGAAGACACGGAGTTGAGGGGACTGAAGGAGGAAGACACGGAATAGATGGGACTGAAGGAGGAAGACATGGAGTTGAGGGGGCTGAGGGAGGAAGACATGGAGTAGAGGGGACTGAAAGAGTAAGACACGGAGTGGAGGGGGCTGAAGTAGGAAGACACTGAGTTGAAGGGACTGAAGGAGGAAGACACGGAGTTGAAGGGACTGAAGAAGGAAGACTTGGAGTTGAGGGGACTGAAGGAGAAAGACACGGAGTAGATGGCACTGAAGGAAGATGACATGGAGTTCAGGGGGATGAGGGAGGAAGACATGGAGTAAAGGGAACTGAAGGAGTAAGACACGGAGTGGAGGGGGCTGAAGGAGGAAGACAAAGAGTTGAAGGGACAGAAGGAGGAAGACACGGAGTTGAAGGGACTGAAGAAGGAAGACACAGAGTTGAAGGGACTGAAGGAGGAAGACACATAGTTGAAGGGACTGAAGGAGGAAGACTTGGAGTTGAGGGATTGAAGGAGGAAGACACAGAGTTGAAGGGACAGAAGGAGGAAGACACGGGGTTGAAGGGACTGAAGAAGGAAGACACAGAGTTGAAGGGACTGAAGGAGGAAGATACATAGTTGAAGGGACTGAAGGAGGAAGACTTGGAGTTAAAGGGACTGAAGGAGGAAGACACGGAGTTTAGGGGGCTGAAGGAGGAAGACATGGAGTTTAGGGGACTGAAGGAGGAAGACTTGGAGTTGAGGGAACTGAAGGAGGAAGACACCGAGTTGAGGGGACTGAAGGAGGAAGACACGGAGTAGATGGGACTGAAGGAGGAAGACGTGGAGTTGAGGGGGCTGAGGGAGGAAGACATGGAGTAGAGGGGACTGAAGGAGTAAGACACGGAGTGGAGGGGGGCTGAAGGAGGAAGACACTGAGTTGAAGGTACGAAGGAGGAAGACTTGGAGTTGGGGGGACTGAAGGAGGAAGACACAGAGTTGAAGGGACAGAAGGAGGAAGACACGGTGTTGAAGGGACTAAAGGAGGAAGACTTGGAGTTAAAGGGACTGAAGGAGGAAGACACCGAGTTTAGGGGGCTGAAGGAGGAAGACATGGAGTTTAGGGGACTGACGGAGGAAGACTTGGAGTTGAGGGAACTGAAGGAGGAAGAAACGGAGTTGAGGGGACTGAAGGAGGAAGATTTGGAGTTAAAGGGACTGAAGGAGGAAGACACGGAGTTTAGGGGGCTGAAGGAGGGAGACATGGAGTTTAGGGGGCTGAAGGAGGAAGACTTGGAGTTGAGGGACCAGAAGGAGGAAGACATGGAGTAGTGGGGACTGAAGGAGGAAGACTTGGAGTTAAAGGGACTGAAGGAGGAAGACACGGAGTATAGGGGGCTGAAGGAGGAAGACATGGAGTTTAGGGGTCTGAAGGAGGAAGACTTGGAGTTGAGGGAACTGAAGGAGGAAGACACGGAGTTGAAGGGGCTGAAGGAGGAAGACAAGCAGTTGAGGGGCTTGAAGGAAGAAGACACCAAGTTGAGCGTGCTGAAGGAGGAAGACTTGGAGTTGAGGGTGATGAAGGAGGAAGACACAGAGTTGAATGGACTAAAGGAGGAAGCCACAGAGTTGAAGGTCTGAAGGAGGAAGACTTGGAGTTGAGGGAACTGAAGGAGGAAGACACGGAGTTGAAGGGGCTGAAGGAGGAAGACACGCAGTTGAGGGGCTTGAAGGAAGAAGACACCAAGTTGAGGGTGCTGAAGGAGGAAGACTTGGAGTTGAGGGTGCTGAAGGAGGAAGACACAGAGTTGAAGGGACTAAAGGAGGAAGCCACAGAGTTGAAGGTCTGAACGAGGAAGACTTGGAGTTGGGGGGATTGAAGGAGGAAGACACAGAGTTGAAGGGACAGAAGGAGGAAGACACGGGGTTGAAGGGACTGAAGAAGGAAGACACAGAGTTTAAGGGACTGAAGGAGGAAGATACATAGTTGAAGGGACTGAAGGAGGAAGACTTGGAGTTAAAGGGACTGAAGGAGGAAGACACGGAGTTTATGGGGCTGAAGGAGGAAGACATGGAGTTTAGGGGACTGAAGGAGGAAGACTTGGAGTTGAGGGAACTGAAGGAGGAAGACACCGAGTTGAGGGGACTGAAGGAGGAAGACACGGAGTAGATGGGACTGAAGGAGGAAGACATGGAGTTGAGGGGGCTGAGGGAGGAAGACATGGAGTAGAGGGGACTGAAGGAGTAAGACATGGAGTGGAGGGGGCTGAAGGAGGAAGTCACTGAGTTGAAGGTATGAAGGAGGAAGACTTGGAGTTGGGGGGACTGAAGGAGGAAGACACAGAGTTGAAGGGACAGAAGGAGGAAGACACGGTGTTGAAGGGACTGAAGAAGGAAGACACAGAGTTGAAGGGACTGAAGGAGGAAGACACATAGTTGAAGGGACTAAAGGAGGAAGACTTGGAGTTAAAGGGACTGAAGTAGGAAGACACCGAGTTTAGTGGGCTGAAGGAGGAAGACACCGTGTTTAGTGGGCTGAAGGAGGAAGACATGGAGTTTAGTAGGGGACTGACGGAGGAAGACTTGGAGTTGAGGGAACTGAAGGAGGAAGAAACGGAGTTGAGGGGACTGAAGGAGGAAGACTTGGAGTTAAAGGGACTGAAGGAGGAAGACACGGAGTTTAGGGGGCTGAAGGAGGAAGACATGGAGTTTAGGGGGCTGAAGGAGGAAGACTTGGAGTTGAGGGAACTGAAGGAGGAAGACACGGAGTTGAAGGGGCTGAAGGAGGAAGACAAGCAGTTGAGGGGCTTGAAGGAAGAAGACACCAAGTTGAGGGTGCTGCAGGAGGAAGACATAGAGTTGAGGGTGCTGAAGGAGGAAGACACAGAGTTGAAGGGACTAAAGGAGGAAGCCACAGAGTTGAAGGTCTGAAGGAGGAAGCCACAGAGTTGAAGGTCTGAAGGAGGAAGACTTGGAGTTGAGGGATTGAAGGAGGAAGACACGGAGTTGAAGGGGCTGAAGGAGGAAGACACGCAGTTGAGGGGCTTGAAGGAAGAAGACACCAAGTTGAGGGTGCTGAAGGAGGAAGACTTGGAGTTGAGGGTGCTGAAGGAGGAAGACACAGAGTTGAAGGGACTAAAGGAGGAAGCCACAGAGTTGAAGGTCTGAAGGAGGAAGACTTGGAGTTGGGGGGATTGAAGGAGGAAGACACAGAGTTGAAGGGACAGAAGGAGGAAGACACGGGGTTGAAGGGACTGAAGAAGGAAGACACAGAGTTGAAGGGACTGAAGGAGGAAGATACATAGTTGAAGGGACTGAAGGAGGAAGACTTGGAGTTAAAGGGACTGAAGGAGGAAGACACGGAGTTTAGGGGGCTGAAGGAGGAAGACATGGAGTTTAGGGGACTGAAGGAGGAAGACTTGGAGTTGAGGGAACTGAAGGAGGAAGACACCGAGTTGAGGGGACTGAAGGAGGAAGACACGGAGTAGATGGGACTGAAGGAGGAAGACATGGAGTTGAGGGGGCTGAGGGAGGAAGACATGGAGTAGAGGGGACTGAAGGAGTAAGACATGGAGTGGAGGGGGCTGAAGGAGGAAGACACTGAGTTGAAGGTATGAAGGAGGAAGACTTGGAGTTGGGGGGACTGAAGGAGGAAGACACAGAGTTGAAGGGACAGAAGGAGGAAGACACGGTGTTGAAGGGACTGAAGAAGGAAGACACAGAGTTGAAGGGACTGAAGGAGGAAGACACATAGTTGAAGGGACTAAAGGAGGAAGACTTGGAGTTGAGGGTGCTGAAGGAGGAAGACACAGAGTTGAAGGGACTAAAGGAGGAAGCCACAGAGTTGAAGGTCTGAAGGAGGAAGCCACAGAGTTGAAGGTCTGAAGGAGGAAGACTTGGAGTTGAGGGATTGAAGGAGGAAGACACAGAGTTGAGGGTGCTGAAGGAGGAAGACTTGGAGTTGAGGGTGCTGAAGGAGGAAGACACGGAGTTAAGGGGCCTGAAGGAAGAAGACATGGATTTGAGGGGCCTGAAGGAAGAAGACATGGAGTAGAGGGGACTGAAGGAGGAATACTTGCAGTTGAGGGGACTGAAGGAGGATGACATGGGGTTGAGGGGGCTGAAGGAGGAAGACACGGAGTAGATGGGACTGAAGGAGGAAGACATGGAGTTGAGGGGGGCTAAGGGAGGAAGAAATGGAGTAGACGGGACTGAAGGAGGATGACATGGGGTTGAGGGGGCTGAAGGAGGAAGACTCGGAGTTGAGGGTGCTGAAGGAGGAAGACACGGAGTTGAGGGGACTGAGGGAGGAAGACACGGAGTTGAGGGGACTGAAGGAGAAAGACACGGAGTTGAGGGGACTGAAGGAGGAAGACATGGAGTAGAGGGGACTGAGGGAGGAAGACACGGAGTTGAGGGGACAGAGGGAGGAAGACACGGAGTTGAGGGGACTGAAGGAGGAAGACATGGGGTTGAGGGGGCTGAAGGAGGAAGACTCGGAGTTGAGGGTGCTGAAAGAGGAAGACACGGAGTTGAGGGGACTGAGGGAGGAATACACGGAGTTGAGGGGACTGAAGGAGGAAGACATGGAGTAGAGGGGACTGAGGGAGGAAGACACGGAGTTGAGGGGACTGAAGGAGGAAGACACGGAGATGAGGAGACTGCAGGAGGAAGGCACGGACTTGCGGGGACTGAAGGAGAAAGACACGGAGTTGAAGGGACTGAAGGAGGAAGACACGGAGTTGAGGGGACTGAAGGAGGAAGACATGGAGTAGTGGGGACTGAAGGAGGAAGACACCGAGTTGAGGGGACTGAAGGAGGAAGACTCGGAGTAGATGGGACTGAAGGAGGAAGACATGGAGTTGAGGGGGCTGAGGGAGGAAGACATGGAGTAGAGGGGACTGAAGGAGTAAGACATGGAGTGGAGGGGGCTGAAGAAGGAAGACACAGAGTTGAAGGGACTGAAGGAGGAAGATACATAGTTGAAGGGACTGAAGGAGGAAGACTTGGAGTTGAGGCTGCTGAGGGAGGAAGACGCGGAGTTGAGGGGGTTGAAAGAGGAACACACAGAGTTGAAGGGACAGAAGGAGGAAGACACAGAGTTGAAGGGACAGAAGGGGGAAGACATGGAGTTGAAGGGACTGAAGGAGGAAGACACCTGGTTGAAGGGACTGAAGGAGGAAGAATAGGAGTTAAGGGGAATGAAGCAGGAAGACACGGAGTTGAGGGAGCTGAAGGAGGAAGACACAGAGTTGAAGGTACTGACGGAGGAAGACACAGAGTTGAAGGGACTGAAGGAGGAAGACACGGAGTTGAGGGGGCTGAAGGAGGAAGACATGGAGTAGTGGGGACTGAAGGAGGAAGTCACGGATTTGAGGGGACTGAAGGAGGAAGACACGGAGTTGAGGGGACTGAAGGAGGAAGACACGGAGTTGAGGGGACTGAAGGAGGAAGACACAGAGTTGAAGGGACTAAAGGAGGAAGCCACGGAGTTGAAGGGACTGAAGGAGGAAGACTTGGAGTTGAGGGTGCTGAGGGAGGAAGACGCGGAGTTGAGGGGGCTGAAAGAGGAACACACAGAGTTGAAGGGACAGAAGGATGAAGACACCTGGTTGAAGGGACTGAAGGAGGAAGACTTGGAGTTAAGGGGAATGAAGCAGGAAGACACGGAGTTGAGGGAGCTGAAGGAGGAAGACACAGAGTTGAAGGTACTGACGGAGGAAGACACAGAGTTGAAGGGACTGGAGGAGGAAGACTTGGAGTTACGGGGACTGAAGGAGGAAGACACGGAGTTGAGGGGCCGGAAGGAGGAAGACACGGAGTAGATGGGACTGAAGGAGGAAGACATGGAGTTGAGGGGGGCTGAGGGAGGAAGACATGGAGTAGAGGGGACTGAAGGAGTAAGACACGGAGTGGAGGGGGCTGAAGGAGGAAGACACTGAGTTGAAGGGACTGAAGGAGGAAGACACGGAGTTGAAGGTACTGAAGAAGGAAGACATGGAGTTGAAGGGACTGAAGGAGGAAGACACAGAGTTGGAGGTACAGAAGGAGGAAGACACGGAGTTGAAGGGACTGAAGAAGGAAGACACAGAGTTGAAGGGACTGAAGGAGGAAGGCACATAGTTGAAGGGACTGAAGGAGGAAGACTTGGAGTTAAAGGGACTGAAGGAGGAAGACACGGAGTTAGGGGAACTGAAGGAGGAAGACACGGAGTTGAAGGGGCTGAAGGAGGAAGACACGGAGTTGAGGGGTTTGAAGGAAGAAGACACCAAGTTGAGGGTGCTGAAGGAGGAAGACTTGGAGTTGAGGGTGCTGAAGGAGGAAGACACGGAGTTAAGGGGCCTGAAGGAAGAAGAAATGGATTTGAGGGGCCTGAAGGAAGAAGACATGGAGTAGAGGGGACTGAAGGAGGAATACTTGCAGTTGAGGGGACTGAAGGAGGATGACATGGGGTTGAGGGGGCTGAAGGAGGAAGACACGGAGTAGATGGGACTGAAGGAGGAAGACATGGAGTTGAGGGGGGCTAAGGGAGGAAGAAATGGAGTAGACGGGACTGAAGGAGGATGACATGGGGTTGAGGGGGCTGAAGGAGGAAGACTCGGAGTTGAGGGTGCTGAAGGAGGAAGACACGGAGTTGAGGGGACTGAGGGAGGAAGACACGGAGTTGAGGGGACTGAAGGAGGAAGACACGGAGTTGAGGGGACTGAAGGAGGAAGACATGGAGTAGAGGGGACTGAGGGAGGAAGACACGGAGTTGAGGGGACAGAGGGAGGAAGACACGGAGTTGAGGGGACTGAGGGAGGAAGACACGGAGTTGAGGGGACAGAGGGAGGAAGACACGGAGTTGAGGGGGCTGAAGGAGGAAGACTCGGAGTTGAGGGTGCTGAAGGAGGAAGACACGGAGTTGAGGGGACTGAGGGAGGAATACACGGAGTTGAGGGGACTGAAGGAGGAAGACATGGAGTAGAGGGGACTGAGGGAGGAAGACACGGAGTTGAGGGGACTGAAGGAGGAAGACACGGATTTGAGGGGACTGAAGGAGGAAGACACGGAGTTGAGGGGACTGAAGGAGGAAGACTTAGAGTTGAGGGAACTGAAGGAGGAAGACACCGAGTTGAGGGGACTGAAGGAGGAAGACACGGAGTAGATGGGACTGAAGGAGGAAGACATGGAGTTGAGGGGGCTGAGGGAGGAAGACATGGAGTAGAGGGGACTGAAGGAGTAAGACATGGAGTGGAGGGGGCTGAACGAGGAAGACACTGAGTTGAAGGTATGAAGGAGGAAGACTTGGAGTTGGGGGGACTGAAGGAGGAAGACACAGAGTTGAAGGGACAGAAGGAGGAAGACACGGTGTTGAAGGGACTGAAGAAGGAAGACACAGAGTTGAAGGGACTGAAGGAGGAAGACACATAGTTGAAGGGACTAAAGGAGGAAGACTTGGAGTTAAAGGGACTGAAGGAGGAAGACACCGAGTTTAGTGGGCTGAAGGAGGAAGACACCGAGTTTAGTGGGCTGAAGGAGGAAGACATGGAGTTTAGTAGGGGACTGACGGAGGAAGACTTGGAGTTGAGGGAACTGAAGGAGGAAGAAACGGAGTTGAGGGGACTGAAGGAGGAAGACTTGGAGTTGAGGGGACTGAAGGAGGAAGACACATAGTTGAAGGGACTAAAGGAGGAAGACTTGGAGTTAAAGGGACTGAAGGAGGAAGACACCGAGTTTAGGGGGCTGAAGGAGGAAGACATGGAGTTTAGGGGACTGACGGAGGAAGACTTGGAGTTGAGGGAACTGAAGGAGGAAGAAACGGAGTTGAGGGGACTGAAGGAGGAAGACTTGGAGTTAAAGGGACTGAAGGAGGAAGACACGGAGTTTAGGGGGCTGAAGGAGGAAGACATGGAGTTTAGGGGGCTGAAGGAGGAAGACTTGGAGTTGAGGGAACTGAAGGAGGAAGACACGGAGTTGAAGGGGCTGAAGGAGGAAGACAAGCAGTTGAGGGGCTTGAAGGAAGAAGACACCAAGTTGAGGGTGCTGAAGGAGGAAGAGTTGAGGGTGCTGAAGGAGGAAGACACAGAGTTGAAGGGACTAAAGGAGGAAGCCACAGAGTTGAAGGTCTGAAGGAGGAAGCCACAGAGTTGAAGGTCTGAAGGAGGAAGACTTGGAGTTGAGGGATTGAAGGAGGAAGACACAGAGTTGAAGGGACAGAAGGAGGAAGACACGGGGTTGAAGGGACTGAAGAAGGAAGACACAGAGTTGAAGGGACTGAAGGAGGAAGATACATAGTTGAAGGGACTGAAGGAGGAAGACTTGGAGTTGAGGCTGCTGAGGGAGGAAGACGCGGAGTTGAGGGGGTTGAAAGAGGAACACACAGAGTTGAAGGGACAGAAGGATGAAGACACAGAGTTGAAGGGACAGAAGGGGGAAGACATGGAGTTGAAGGGACTGAAGGAGGAAGACACCTGGTTGAAGGGACTGAAGGAGGAAGAATAGGAGTTAAGGGGAATGAAGCAGGAAGACACGGAGTTGAGGGAGCTGAAGGAGGAAGACACAGAGTTGAAGGTACTGACGGAGGAAGACACAGAGTTGAAGGGACTGAAGGAGGAAGACACGGAGTTGAGGGGGCTGAAGGAGGAAGACATGGAGTAGTGGGGACTGAAGGAGGAAGTCACGGATTTGAGGGGACTGAAGGAGGAAGACACGGAGTTGAGGGGACTGAAGGAGGAAGACACGGAGTTGAGGGGACTGAAGGAGGAAGACACAGAGTTGAAGGGACTAAAGGAGGAAGCCACGGAGTTGAAGGGACTGAAGGAGGAAGACTTGGAGTTGAGGGTGCTGAGGGAGGAAGACGCGGAGTTGAGGGGGCTGAAAGAGGAACACACAGAGTTGAAGGGACAGAAGGAGGAAGACACCTGGTTGAAGGGACTGAAGGAGGAAGACTTGGAGTTAAGGGAATGAAGCAGGAAGACACGGAGTTGAGGGAGCTGAAGGAGGAAGACACAGAGTTGAAGGTACTGACGGAGGAAGACACAGAGTTGAAGGGACTGGAGGAGGAAGACTTGGAGTTACGGGGACTGAAGGAGGAAGACACGGAGTTGAGGGGCCGGAAGGAGGAAGACACGGAGTAGATGGGACTGAAGGAGGACGATATGGAGTTGAGGGGGGCTGAGGGAGGAAGACATGGAGTAGAGGGGACTGAAGGAGTAAGACACGGAGTGGAGGGGGCTGAAGGAGGAAGACACTGAGTTGAAGGGACTGAAGGAGGAAGACACGGAGTTGAAGGTACTGAAGAAGGAAGACATGGAGTTGAAGGGACTGAAGGAGGAAGACACAGAGTTGGAGGTACAGAAGGAGGAAGACACGGAGTTGAAGGGACTGAAGAAGGAAGACACAGAGTTGAAGGGATTGAAGGAGGAAGGCACATAGTTGAAGGGACTGAAGGAGGAAGACTTGGAGTTAAAGGGACTGAAGGAGGAAGACACGGAGTTTAGGGGACTGAAGGAGGAAGACTTGGAGTTAGGGGAACTGAAGGAGGAAGACACGGAGTTGAAGGGGCTGAAGGAGGAAGACACGGAGTTGAGGGGTTTGAAGGAAGAAGACACCAAGTTGAGGGTGCTGAAGGAGGAAGACTTGGAGTTGAGGGTGCTGAAGGAGGAAGACACGGAGTTAAGGGGCCTGAAGGAAGAAGACATGGATTTGAGGGGCCTGAAGGAAGAAGACATGGAGTAGAGGGGACTGAAGGAGGAATACTTGCAGTTGAGGGGACTGAAGGAGGATGACATGGGGTTGAGGGGGCTGAAGGAGGAAGACACGGAGTAGATGGGACTGAAGGAGGAAGACATGGAGTTGAGGGGTCTAAGGGAGGAAGAAATGGAGTAGACGGGACTGAAGGAGGATGACATGGGGTTGAGGGGGCTGAAGGAGGAAGACTCGGAGTTGAGGGTGCTGAAAGAGGAAGACACGGAGTTGAGGGGACTGAGGGAGGAAGACACGGAGTTGAGGGGACTGAAGGAGGAAGACACGGAGTTGAGGGGACTGAAGGAGGAAGACATGGAGTAGAGGGGACTGAGGGAGGAAGACACGGAGTTGAGGGGACAGAGGGAGGAAGACACGGAGTTGAGGGGACTGAGGGAGGAAGACACGGAGTTGAGGGGACAGAGGGAGGAAGACACGGAGTTGAGGGGGCTGAAGGAGGAAGACTCGGAGTTGAGGGTGCTGAAGGAGGAAGACACGGAGTTGAGGGGACTGAGGGAGGAATACACGGAGTTGAGGGGACTGAAGGAGGAAGACATGGAGTAGAGGGGACTGAGGGAGGAAGACACGGAGTTGAGGGGACTGAAGGAGGAAGACACGGAGATGAGGAGACTGCAGGAGGAAGGCACGGACTTGCGGGGACTGAAGGAGAAAGACACGGAGTTGAAGGGACTGAAGGAGGAAGACACGGAGTTGAGGGGACTGAAGGAGGAAGACATGGAGTAGTGGGGACTGAAGGAGGAAGGCACGGACTTGAGGAGACTGAAGGAGGAAGACACGGATTTGAGGGGACTGAAGGAGGAAGACACGGAGTTGAGGGGACTGAAGGAGGAAGACTTGGAGTTGAGGGAACTGAAGGAGGAAGACACCGAGTTGAGGGGACTGAAGGAGGAAGACACGGAGTAGATGGGACTGAAGGAGGAAGACATGGAGTTGAGCGGGCTGAGGGAGGAAGACATGGAGTAGAGGGGACTGAAGGAGTAAGACATGGAGTGGAGGGGGCTGAAGGAGGAAGACACTGAGTTGAAGGTATGAAGGAGGAAGACTTGGAGTTGGGGGACTGAAGGAGGAAGACACAGAGTTGAAGGGACAGAAGGAGGAAGACACGGTGTTGAAGGGACTGAAGAAGGAAGACACAGAGTTGAAGGGACTGAAGGAGGAAGACACATAGTTGAAGGGACTAAAGGAGGAAGACTTGGAGTTAAAGGGACTGAAGGAGGAAGACACCGAGTTTAGTGGGCTGAAGGAGGAAGACACCGAGTTTAGTGGGCTGAAGGAGGAAGACATGGAGTTTAGTATGGGACTGACGGAGGAAGACTTGGAGTTGAGGGAACTGAAGGAGGAAGAAACGGAGTTGAGGGGACTGAAGGAGGAAGACTTGGAGTTGAGGGGACTGAAGGAGGAAGACACATAGTTGAAGGGACTAAAGGAGGAAGACTTGGAGTTAAAGGGACTGAAGGAGGAAGACACCGAGTTTAGGGGGCTGAAGGAGGAAGACATGGAGTTTAGGGGACTGACGGAGGAAGACTTGGACTTGAGGGAACTGAAGGAGGAAGAAACGGAGTTGAGGGGACTGAAGGAGGAAGACTTGGAGTTAAAGGGACTGAAGGAGGAAGACACGGAGTTTAGGGGGCTGAAGGAGGAAGACATGGAGTTTAGGGGGCTGAAGGAGGAAGACTTGGAGTTGAGGGAACTGAAGGAGGAAGACACGGAGTTGAAGGGGCTGAAGGAGGAAGACAAGCAGTTGAGGGGCTTGAAGGAAGAAGACACCAAGTTGAGGGTGCTGAAGGAGGAAGACTTAGAGTTGAGGGTGCTGAAGGAGGAAGACACAGAGTTGAAGGGACTAAAGGAGGAAGCCACAGAGTTGAAGGTCTGAAGGAGGAAGCCACAGAGTTGAAGGTCTGAAGGAGGAAGACTTGGAGTTGAGGGATTGAAGGAGGAAGACACAGAGTTGAAGGGACAGAAGGAGGAAGACACGGGGTTGAAGGGACTGAAGAAGGAAGACACAGAGTTGAAGTGACTGAAGGAGGAAGATACATAGTTGAAGGGACTGAAGGAGGAAGACTTGGAGTTGAGGCTGCTGAGGGAGGAAGACGCGGAGTTGAGGGGGTTGAAAGAGGAACACACAGAGTTGAAGGGACAGAAGGAGGAAGACACAGAGTTGAAGGGACAGAAGGGGGAAGACATGGAGTTGAAGGGACTGAAGGAGGAAGACACCTGGTTGAAGGGACTGAAGGAGGAAGAATAGGAGTTAAGGGGAATGAAGCAGGAAGACACGTAGTTGAGGGAGCTGAAGGAGGAAGACACAGAGTTGAAGGTACTGACGGAGGAAGACACAGAGTTGAAGGGACTGAAGGAGAAAGACACGGAGTTGAGGGGACTGAAGGAGGAAGACATGGAGTAGTGGGAACTGAAGGAGGAAGGCACGGATTTGAGGGGACTGAAGGAGGAAGACACGGAGTTGAGGGGACTGAAGGAGGAAGACACGGAGTTGAGGGGACTGAAGGAGGAAGACATGGAGTAGTGGGGACTGAAGGAGGAAGGCACGGATTTGAGGGGACTGAAGGAGGAAGACACGGATTTGAGGGGACTGAAGGAGGAAGACACGGAGTTGAGGGGACTGAAGGAGGAAGACTTGGAGTTGAGGGGACTGAAGGAGGAAGACTTGGAGTTGAGGGGACTGAAGGAGGAAAACTTGGAGTTGAGGGGACTGAAGGAGGAAGACTTGGAGTTGAGGGGACTGAAGGGGAAGACACGGAGTTGAGGGGACTGAAGTAGGAAGACACGGAGTTGATGGGACTGAAGGAGGAAGACACAGAGTTGAAGGGACTAAAGGAGGAAGCCACGGAGTTGAAGGGACTGAAGGAGGAAGACTTGGAGTTGAGGGTGCTGAGGGAGGAAGACGCGGAGTTGAGGGGGCTGAAAGAGGAACACACAGAGTTGAAGGGACAGAAGGAGGAAGACACCTGGTTGAAGGGACTGAAGGAGGAAGACTTGGAGTTAAGGGGAATGAAGCAGGAAGACACGGAGTTGAGGGAGCTGAAGGAGGAAGACACAGAGTTGAAGGTACTGACGGAGGAAGACACAGAGTTGAAGGGACTGGAGGAGGAAGACTTTGAGTTACGGGGACTGAAGGAGGAAGACACGGAGTTGAGGGGCCGGAAGGAGGAAGACACGGAGTAGATGGGACTGAAGGAGGAAGACATGGAGTTGAGGGGGGCTGAGGGAGGAAGACATGGAGTAGAGGGGACTGAAGGAGTAAGACACGGAGTGGAGGGGGCTGAAGGAGGAAGACACTGAGTTGAAGGGACTGAAGGAGGAAGACACGGAGTTGAAGGGACTGAAGAAGGAAGACATGGAGTTGAAGGGACTGAAGGAGGAAGACACAGAGTTGGAGGTACAGAAGGAGGAAGACACGGAGTTGAAGGGACTGAAGAAGGAAGACACAGAGTTGAAGGGACTGAAGGAGGAAGGCACATAGTTGAAGGGACTGAAGGAGGAAGACTTGGAGTTAAAGGGACTGAAGGAGGAAGACACGGAGTTTAGGGGACTGAAGGAGGAAGACTTGGAGTTAGGGGAACTGAAGGAGGAAGACACGGAGTTGAAGGGGCTGAAGGAGGAAGACACGGAGTTGAGGGGTTTGAAGGAAGAAGACACCAAGTTGAGGGTGCTGAAGGAGGAAGACTTGGAGTTGAGGGTGCTGAAGGAGGAAGACACGGAGTTAAGGGGCCTGAAGGAAGAAGACATGGATTTGAGGGGCCTGAAGGAAGAAGACATGGAGTAGAGGGGACTGAAGGAGGAATACTTGCAGTTGGGGGGACTGAAGGAGGATGACATGGGGTTGAGGGGGCTGAAGGAGGAAGACACGGAGTAGATGGGACTGAAGGAGGAAGACATGGAGTTGAGGGGAGCTAAGGGAGGAAGACATGGAGTAGACGGGACTGAAGGAGGATGACATGGGGTTGAGGGGGCTGAAGGAGGAAGACTCGGAGTTGAGGGTGCTGAAGGAGGAAGACATGGAGTAGAGGGGACTGAGGGAGGAAGACACGGAGTTGAGGGGACTGAAGGAGGAAGACACGGAGATGAGGAGACTGCAGGAGGAAGGCACGGACTTGCGGGGACTGAAGGAGAAAGACACGGAGTTGAAGGGACTGAAGGGGAAGACACGGATTGGAGGGGCTGAAGGAGGAAGACACGGAGTTGATGGGACTGAAGGAGGAAGACACAGAGTTGAAGGGACTAAAGGAGGAAGCCACAGACTTGGGGTTGAGGGGACTGAGGGAGGAAGACACGGAGTTGAGGGGACTGAGGGAGGAATACACGGAGTTGAGGGGACTGAAGGAGGAAGACATGGAGTAGAGGGGACTGAGGGAGGAAGACACGGAGTTGAGGGGACTGAAGGAGGAAGACACGGAGATGAGGAGACTGCAGGAGGAAGGCACGGACTTGCGGGGACTGAAGGAGAAAGACACGGAGTTGAAGGGACTGAAGGGGAAGACACGGATTGGAGGGGCTGAAGGAGGAAGACACGGAGTTGATGGGACTGAAGGAGGAAGACACAGAGTTGAAGGGACTAAAGGAGGAAGCCACAGACTTGGGGTTGAGGGGACTGAAGGAGGAAAACTTGGAGTTGAGGGGACTGAAGGAGGAAGACTTGGAGTTGAGGGGACTGAAGGGGAAGACACGGAGTGGAGGGGCTGAAGGAGGAAGACACGGAGTTGATGGGACTGAAGGAGGAAGACAGAGAGTTGAAGGGACTAAAGGAGGAAGCCACAGAGTTGAAGGGACTGAAGGAGGAAGACATGGGGTTGAGGGGGCTGAAGGAGGAAGACTCGGAGTTGAGGGTGCTGAAGGAGGAAGACACGGAGTTGAGGGGACTGAGGGAGGAAGACACGGAGTTGAGGGGACTGAAAGAGGAAGACATGGAGTAGAGGGGACTGAGGGAGGAAGACACGGAGTTGAGGGGACTGAAGGAGGAAGACACGGAGATGAGGAGACTGCAGGAGGAAGGCACGGACTTGCGGGGACTGAAGGAGAAAGACACGGAGTTGAGGGGACTGAAGGAGGAAGACACGGAGTTGAGGGGACTGAAGGAGGAAGACATGGAGTAGTGGGGACTGAAGGAGGAAGGCACGGACTTGAGGGGACTGAAGGAGGAAGACACGGATTTAAGGGGACAGAAGGAGGAAGACACGGAGTTGAGGGGACAGAAGGAGGAAGACTTGGAGTTGAGGGGACTGAAGGAGGAAAACTTGGAGTTGAGGGGACTGAAGGAGGCAGACTTGGAGTTGAGGGGACTGAAGGGGAAGACACGGATTGGAGGGGCTGAAGGAGGAAGACACGGAGTTAATGGGACTGAAGGAGGAAGACACAGAGTTGAAGGGACTAAAGGAGGAAGCCACAGATTGGAAGGGACTGAAGGAGGAAGACTTGGAGTTGAGGCTGCTTAGGTAGGAAGACGCGGAGTTGAGGGGGTTGAAAGAGGAACACACAGAGTTGAAGGGACAGAAGGAGGAAGACACAGAGTTGAAGGGACAGAAGGGGGAAGACATGGAGTTGAAGGGACTGAAGGAGGAAGACACCTGGTTGAAGGGACTGAAGGAGGAAGAATAGGAGTTAAGGGGAATGAAGCAGGAAGACACGGAGTTGAGGGAGCTGAAGGAGGAAGACACAGAGTTAAAGGTACTAACGGAGGAAGACACAGATTTGAAGGGACTGAAGGAAGAAGACACGGAGTTGAGGGGACTGAAGGAGGAAGACATGGAGTAGTGGGGACTGAAGGAGGAAGGCACGGATTTGAGGGGACTGAAGGAGGAAGACACGGAGTTGAGGGGACTGAAGGAGGAAGACACGGAGTTGAGGGGACTGAAGGAGGAAGACATGGAGTAGTGGGGACTGAAGGAGGAAGGCACGGATTTGAGGGGACTGAAGGAGGAAGACACGGATTTGAGGGGACTGAAGGAGGAAGACACGGAGTTGAGGGGACTGAAGGAGGAAGACTTGGAGTTGAGGGGACTGAAGGAGGAAGACTTGGAGTTGAGGGGACTGAAGGAGGAAAACTTGGAGTTGAGGGGACTGAAGGAGGAAGACTTGGAGTAGAGGGGACTGAAGGGGAAGACACGGAGTTGAGGGGACTGAAGTAGGAAGACACGGAGTTGATGGGACTGAAGGAGGAAGACACAGAGTTGAAGGGACTAAAGGAGGAAGCCACGGAGTTGAAGGGACTGAAGGAGGAAAACTTGGAGTTGAGGGTGCTGAGGGAGGAAGACGCGGAGTTGAGGGGGCTGAAAGAGGAACACACAGAGTTGAAGGGACAGAAGGAGGAAGACACCTGGTTGAAGGGACAGAAGGAGGAAGACTTGGAGTTAAGGGGAATGAAGCAGGAAGACACGGAGTTGAGGGAGCTGAAGGAGGAAGACACAGAGTTGAAGGTACTGACGGAGGAAGACACAGAGTTGAAGGGACTGGAGGAGGAAGACTTGGAGTTACGGGGACTGAAGGAGGAAGACACGGAGTTTAGGGGGCTGAAGGAGGAAGACACAGAGTTGAAGGGACTGAAGGAGGAAAACTTGGAGTTGACGGAACTGAAGGAGGAAGACACGGAGTTGAGGGGACTGAAGGAGGAAGACACGGAGTTGAGGGGCCTGAAGGAAGAAGACATGTAGTAGAGGGGACTGAAGGAGGAAGACTTGGAGTTGAGCGGACTGAAGGAGGATGACATGGAGTTGAGGGGACTGAAGGAGGAAGACACGGAGTAGATGGGACTGAAGGAGGAAGACATGGAGTTGAGGGGGGCTGAGGGAGGAAGACATGGAGTAGAGGGGCCTGAAGGAGTAAGACACGGAGTGGAGGGGGCTGAAGGAGGAAGATACTGAGTTGAAGGGACTGAAGGAGGAAGACACGGAGTTGAAGGGACTGAAGAAGGAAGACACGGAGTTGAAGGGACTGAAGGAGGAAGACACAGAGTTGGAGGTACAGAAGGAGGAAGACAAGGAGTTGAAGGGACTGAAGAAGGAAGACACAGAGTTGAAGGGAGTGAAGGAGGAAGGCACATAGTTGAAGGGACTGAAGGAGGAAGACATGGAGTTAAAGGGACTGAAGGAGGAAGACACGGAGTTTAGGGGACTGAAGGAGGAAGACTTGGAGTTGAGGGAACTGAAGGAGGAAGACACGGAGTTGAAGGGGCTGAAGGAGGAAGACACGGAGTTGAGGGGCTTGAAGGAAGAAGACACGGAGTTGAGGGGACTGAGGGAGGAAGACACGGAGTTGAGGGGACTGAAGGAGGAAGACATGGAGTTGAAGGGACTGAAGGAGGAAGACTTGGAGTTGAGGGTGCTGAGGGAGGAAGACGCGGAGTTGAGGGGGCTGAAAGAGGAACACACAGAGTTGAAGGGACAGAAGGAGGAAGACACCTGGTTGAAGGGACTGAAGGAGGAAGACTTGGAGTTAAGGGGACTGAAGGAGGAAGACACGGAGTTTAGGGGACTGAAGGAGGAAGACACGGAGTTGAGGGGCCTGAAGGAAGAAGACATGTAGTAGAGGGGACTGAAGGAGGAAGACTTGCAGTTGAGCGGACTGAAGGAGGAAGACACCTGGTTGAAGGGACTGAAGGAGGAAGACACAGAGTTGAAGGGACTGAAGGAGGAAAACTTGGAGTTGACGGAACTGAAGGAGGAAGACACGGAGTTGAGGGGACTGAAGGAGGAAGACACGGTGTTGAGGGGCCTGAAGGAAGAAGACATGTAGTAGAGGGGGCTGAAGGAGGAAGACTTGGAGTTGAGCGGACTGAAGGAGGATGACATGGAGTTGAGGGGACTGAAGGAGGAAGACACGGAGTAGATGGGACTGAAGGAGGAAGACATGGAGTTGAGGGGGGCTGAGGGAGGAAGACATGGAGTAGAGGGGACTGAAGGAGTAAGACACGGAGTGGAGGGGGCTGATGGAGAAAGACATGGAGTTGAAGGGACTGAAGGAGGAAGACACGGCGTTGAAGGGACTGAAGAAGGAAGACACGGAGTTGAAGGGACTGAAGGAGGAAGACACAGAGTTGGAGGTACAGAAGGAGGAAGACACGGAGTTGAAGGGACTGAAGAAGGAAGACACAGAGTTGAAGGGACTGAAGGAGGAAGGCACATAGTTGAAGGGACTGAAGGAGGAAGACTTGGAGTTAAAGGGACTGAAGGAGGAAGACACGGAGTTTAGGGGACTGAAGGAGGAAGACTTGGAGTTGGGGGAACTGAAGGAGGAAGACACGGAGTTGAAGGGGCTGAAGGAGGAAGACACGGAGTTGAGGGGCTTGAAGGAAGAAGACACCAAGTTGAGGGTGCTGAAGGAGGAAGACTTGGAGTTGAGGGTGCTGAAGGAGGAAGACACGGAGTTAAGGGGCCTGAAGGAAGAAGACATGGATTTGAGGGGGCTGAAGGAGGAAGACACGGAGTAGATGGGACTGAAGGAGGAAGACATGGAGTTGAGGGGGGCTAAGGGAGGAAGACATGGAGTAGACGGGATTGAAGGAGGATGAAATGGGGTTGAGGGGGCTGAAGGAAGAAGACATGGAGTAGAGGGGACTGAGGGAGGAAGACACGGAGTTGAGGGGACTGAAGGAGGAAGACACGGAGATGAGGAGACTGCAGGAGGAAGGCACGGACTTGCGGGGACTGAAGGAGAAAGACACGGAGTTGAAGGGACTGAAGGGGAAGACACGGATTGGAGGGGCTGAAGGAGGAAGACACGGAGTTGATGGGACTGAAGGAGGAAGACACAGAGTTGAAGGGACTAAAGGAGGAAGCCACAGACTTGGGGTTGAGGGGACTGAGGGAGGAAGACACGGAGTTGAGGGGACTGAGGGAGGAATACACGGAGTTGAGGGGACTGAAGGAGGAAGACATGGAGTAGAGGGGACTGAGGGAGGAAGACACGGAGTTGAGGGGACTGAAGGAGGAAGACACGGAGATGAGGAGACTGCAGGAGGAAGGCACGGACTTGCGGGGACTGAAGGAGAAAGACACGGAGTTGAAGGGACTGAAGGGGAAGACACGGATTGGAGGGGCTGAAGGAGGAAGACACGGAGTTGATGGGACTGAAGGAGGAAGACACAGAGTTGAAGGGACTAAAGGAGGAAGCCACAGACTTGGGGTTGAGGGGACTGAAGGAGGAAAACTTGGAGTTGAGGGGACTGAAGGAGGAAGACTTGGAGTTGAGGGGACTGAAGGGGAAGACACGGAGTGGAGGGGCTGAAGGAGGAAGACACGGAGTTGATGGGACTGAAGGAGGAAGACAGAGAGTTGAAGGGACTAAAGGAGGAAGCCACAGAGTTGAAGGGACTGAAGGAGGAAGACATGGGGTTGAGGGGGCTGAAGGAGGAAGACTCGGAGTTGAGGGTGCTGAAGGAGGAAGACACGGAGTTGAGGGGACTGAGGGAGGAAGACACGGAGTTGAGGGGACTGAAAGAGGAAGACATGGAGTAGAGGGGACTGAGGGAGGAAGACACGGAGTTGAGGGGACTGAAGGAGGAAGACACGGAGATGAGGAGACTGCAGGAGGAAGGCACGGACTTGCGGGGACTGAAGGAGAAAGACACGGAGTTGAGGGGACTGAAGGAGGAAGACACGGAGTTGAGGGGACTGAAGGAGGAAGACATGGAGTAGTGGGGACTGAAGGAGGAAGGCACGGACTTGAGGGGACTGAAGGAGGAAGACACGGATTTAAGGGGACTGAAGGAGGAAGACACGGAGTTGAGGGGACAGAAGGAGGAAGACTTGGAGTTGAGGGGACTGAAGGAGGAAAACTTGGAGTTGAGGGGACTGAAGGAGGCAGACTTGGAGTTGAGGGGACTGAAGGGGAAGACACGGATTGGAGGGGCTGAAGGAGGAAGACACGGAGTTAATGGGACTGAAGGAGGAAGACACAGAGTTGAAGGGACTAAAGGAGGAAGCCACAGATTGGAAGGGACTGAAGGAGGAAGACTTGGAGTTGAGGCTGCTTAGGTAGGAAGACGCGGAGTTGAGGGGGTTGAAAGAGGAACACACAGAGTTGAAGGGACAGAAGGAGGAAGACACAGAGTTGAAGGGACAGAAGGGGGAAGACATGGAGTTGAAGGGACTGAAGGAGGAAGACACCTGGTTGAAGGGACTGAAGGAGGAAGAATAGGAGTTAAGGGGAATGAAGCAGGAAGACACGGAGTTGAGGGAGCTGAAGGAGGAAGACACAGAGTTAAAGGTACTAACGGAGGAAGACACAGATTTGAAGGGACTGAAGGAAGAAGACACGGAGTTGAGGGGACTGAAGGAGGAAGACATGGAGTAGTGGGGACTGAAGGAGGAAGGCACGGATTTGAGGGGACTGAAGGAGGAAGACACGGAGTTGAGGGGACTGAAGGAGGAAGACACGGAGTTGAGGGGACTGAAGGAGGAAGACATGGAGTAGTGGGGACTGAAGGAGGAAGGCACGGATTTGAGGGGACTGAAGGAGGAAGACACGGATTTGAGGGGACTGAAGGAGGAAGACACGGAGTTGAGGGGACTGAAGGAGGAAGACTTGGAGTTGAGGGGACTGAAGGAGGAAGACTTGGAGTTGAGGGGACTGAAGGAGGAAAACTTGGAGTTGAGGGGACTGAAGGAGGAAGACTTGGAGTAGAGGGGACTGAAGGGGAAGACACGGAGTTGAGGGGACTGAAGTAGGAAGACACGGAGTTGATGGGACTGAAGGAGGAAGACACAGAGTTGAAGGGACTAAAGGAGGAAGCCACGGAGTTGAAGGGACTGAAGGAGGAAAACTTGGAGTTGAGGGTGCTGAGGGAGGAAGACGCGGAGTTGAGGGGGCTGAAAGAGGAACACACAGAGTTGAAGGGACAGAAGGAGGAAGACACCTGGTTGAAGGGACAGAAGGAGGAAGACTTGGAGTTAAGGGGAATGAAGCAGGAAGACACGGAGTTGAGGGAGCTGAAGGAGGAAGACACAGAGTTGAAGGTACTGACGGAGGAAGACACAGAGTTGAAGGGACTGGAGGAGGAAGACTTGGAGTTACGGGGACTGAAGGAGGAAGACACGGAGTTTAGGGGGCTGAAGGAGGAAGACACAGAGTTGAAGGGACTGAAGGAGGAAAACTTGGAGTTGACGGAACTGAAGGAGGAAGACACGGAGTTGAGGGGACTGAAGGAGGAAGACACGGAGTTGAGGGGCCTGAAGGAAGAAGACATGTAGTAGAGGGGACTGAAGGAGGAAGACTTGGAGTTGAGCGGACTGAAGGAGGATGACATGGAGTTGAGGGGACTGAAGGAGGAAGACACGGAGTAGATGGGACTGAAGGAGGAAGACATGGAGTTGAGGGGGGCTGAGGGAGGAAGACATGGAGTAGAGGGGCCTGAAGGAGTAAGACACGGAGTGGAGGGGGCTGAAGGAGGAAGATACTGAGTTGAAGGGACTGAAGGAGGAAGACACGGAGTTGAAGGGACTGAAGAAGGAAGACACGGAGTTGAAGGGACTGAAGGAGGAAGACACAGAGTTGGAGGTACAGAAGGAGGAAGACAAGGAGTTGAAGGGACTGAAGAAGGAAGACACAGAGTTGAAGGGAGTGAAGGAGGAAGGCACATAGTTGAAGGGACTGAAGGAGGAAGACATGGAGTTAAAGGGACTGAAGGAGGAAGACACGGAGTTTAGGGGACTGAAGGAGGAAGACTTGGAGTTGAGGGAACTGAAGGAGGAAGACACGGAGTTGAAGGGGCTGAAGGAGGAAGACACGGAGTTGAGGGGCTTGAAGGAAGAAGACACGGAGTTGAGGGGACTGAGGGAGGAAGACACGGAGTTGAGGGGACTGAAGGAGGAAGACATGGAGTTGAAGGGACTGAAGGAGGAAGACTTGGAGTTGAGGGTGCTGAGGGAGGAAGACGCGGAGTTGAGGGGGCTGAAAGAGGAACACACAGAGTTGAAGGGACAGAAGGAGGAAGACACCTGGTTGAAGGGACTGAAGGAGGAAGACTTGGAGTTAAGGGGACTGAAGGAGGAAGACACGGAGTTTAGGGGACTGAAGGAGGAAGACACGGAGTTGAGGGGCCTGAAGGAAGAAGACATGTAGTAGAGGGGACTGAAGGAGGAAGACTTGCAGTTGAGCGGACTGAAGGAGGAAGACACCTGGTTGAAGGGACTGAAGGAGGAAGACACAGAGTTGAAGGGACTGAAGGAGGAAAACTTGGAGTTGACGGAACTGAAGGAGGAAGACACGGAGTTGAGGGGACTGAAGGAGGAAGACACGGTGTTGAGGGGCCTGAAGGAAGAAGACATGTAGTAGAGGGGGCTGAAGGAGGAAGACTTGGAGTTGAGCGGACTGAAGGAGGATGACATGGAGTTGAGGGGACTGAAGGAGGAAGACACGGAGTAGATGGGACTGAAGGAGGAAGACATGGAGTTGAGGGGGGCTGAGGGAGGAAGACATGGAGTAGAGGGGACTGAAGGAGTAAGACACGGAGTGGAGGGGGCTGATGGAGAAAGACATGGAGTTGAAGGGACTGAAGGAGGAAGACACGGCGTTGAAGGGACTGAAGAAGGAAGACACGGAGTTGAAGGGACTGAAGGAGGAAGACACAGAGTTGGAGGTACAGAAGGAGGAAGACACGGAGTTGAAGGGACTGAAGAAGGAAGACACAGAGTTGAAGGGACTGAAGGAGGAAGGCACATAGTTGAAGGGACTGAAGGAGGAAGACTTGGAGTTAAAGGGACTGAAGGAGGAAGACACGGAGTTTAGGGGACTGAAGGAGGAAGACTTGGAGTTGGGGGAACTGAAGGAGGAAGACACGGAGTTGAAGGGGCTGAAGGAGGAAGACACGGAGTTGAGGGGCTTGAAGGAAGAAGACACCAAGTTGAGGGTGCTGAAGGAGGAAGACTTGGAGTTGAGGGTGCTGAAGGAGGAAGACACGGAGTTAAGGGGCCTGAAGGAAGAAGACATGGATTTGAGGGGGCTGAAGGAGGAAGACACGGAGTAGATGGGACTGAAGGAGGAAGACATGGAGTTGAGGGGGGCTAAGGGAGGAAGACATGGAGTAGACGGGATTGAAGGAGGATGAAATGGGGTTGAGGGGGCTGAAGGAAGAAGACTCGGATTTTAGGGTGCTGACGGAGGAAGACACGGAGTTGAGGGGACTCAGGGAGGAAGACACGGAGTTGAGGGGACTGAAGGAGGAAGACACGGAGTTGAGGGGACTGAAGCAGGAAGCCATGGAGTAGAGGGGACTGAGGGAGGAAGACACGGAGTTGAGGGGACTGAAGGAGGAAGACATGGGGTTGAGGGGGCTGAAGGAGGAAGACTCGGAGTTGAGGGTGCTGAAGGAGGAAGACACGGAGTTGAGGGGACTGAGGGAGGAAGACACGGAGTTGAGGGGACTGAAGGAGGAAGACATGGAGTAGAGGGGACTGAGGGAGGAAGACACGGAGTTGAGGGGACTGAAGGAGGAAGACACGGAGATGAGGAGACTGCAGGAGGAAGGCACGGACTTGCGGAGACTGAAGGAGAAAGACACGGAGTTGAGGGGACTGAAGGAAGAAGACACGGAGTTGAGGGGACTGAAGGAAGAAGACATGGATTTGAGGGGACTGAAGGAGGAAGACACGGAGTTGAGGGGACTGAAGGAGGAAGACTTGGAGTTGAGGGGACTGAAGGAGGAAAACTTGGATTTGAGGGGACTGAAGGAGGAAGACTTGGAGTTGAGGGGACTGAAGGGGAAGACACGGAGTGGAGGGGCTGAAGGAGGAAGACACGGAGTTGATGGGACTGAAGGAGGAAGACACAGAGTTGAAGGGACTAAAGGAGGAAGCCACAGAGTTGAAGGGACTGAAGGAGGAAGACTTGGAGTTGAGGCTGCTGAGGGAGGAAGACGCGGAGTTGAGGGGGCTGAAAGAGGAACACACAGAGTTGAAGGGACAGAAGGAGGAAGACACAGAGTTGAAGGGACAGAAGGGGGAAGACATGGAGTTGAAGGGAGTGAAGGAGGAAGACACCTGGTTGAAGGGACTGAAGGAGGAAGAATAGGAGTTAAGGGGAATGAAGCAGGAAGACACGGAGTTGGTGGAGCTGAAGGAGGAAGACGCAGAGTTGAAGGTACTGACGGAGGAAGACATAGAGTTGAAGGGACTGGAGGAGGAAGACACGGAGTTGAGGGGACTGAAGGAGGAAGACACGGAGTTGAGGGGCCTGAAGGAAGAAGACATGTAGTAGAGGGGACTGAAGGAGGAAGACTTGGAGTTAAACGGACTGAAGAAGGATGACATGGAGTTGAGGGGACTGAAGGAGGAAGACACGGAGTAGATGGGACTGAAGGAGGAAGACATGGAGTTGAGGGGGGCTGAGGGAGGAAGACAGGGAGTAGAGGGGACTGAAGGAGTAAGACACGGAGTGGAGGGGGCTGAAGGAGGAAGACACTGAGTTGAAGGGACTGAAGGAGGAAGACACGGAGTTGAAGGGACTGAAGAAGGAAGACACGGAGTTGAAGGGACTGAAGGAGGAAGACACAGAGTTGGAGGTACAGAAGGAGGAAGACACGGTGTTGAAGGGACTGAAGGAGGAAGGCCTATAATTGAAGGGACTGAAGGAGGAAGGCACATAGTTGAAGGGACTGAAGGAGGAAGACTTGGAGTTAAAGGGACTGAAGGAGGAAGACACGGAGTTGGGGGAACTGAAGGAGGAAGACACGGAGTTGAAGGGGCTGAAGGAGGAAGACACGGAGTTGAGGGACTTGAAGGAAGAAGACACCAAGTTGAGGGTGCTGAAGGAGGAAGACTTGGAGTTGAGGGTGCTGAAGGAGGAAGACAGGGAGTTAAGGGGCCTGAAGGAAGAAGACATGGATTTGAGGGGGCTGAAGGAGGAAGACACGGAGTAGATGTGACTGAAGGAGGAAGACATGGAGTTGAGGGGGGCTAAGGGAGGAAGACATGGAGTAGACGGGACTGAAGGAGGATGACATGGGGTTGAGGGGGCTGAAGGAGGAAGACTCGGAGTTGAGGGTGCTGAAGGAGGAAGACACGGAGTTGAGGGGACTGAGGGAGGAAGACACGGAGTTGAGGGGACTGAAGGAGGAAGACACGGAGTTGAGGGGACTGAAGGAGGAAGACATGGAGTAGAGGGGACTGAGGGAGGAAGACACGGAGTTGAGGGGACTGAAGGAGGAAGACATGGGGTTGAGGGGGCTGAAGGAGGAAGACTCGGAGTTGAGGGTGCTGAAGGAGGAAGACACGGAGTTGAGGGGACTGAGGGAGGAAGACACGGAGTTTAGGGGACTGAAGGAGGAAGACTTGGAGTTGGGGGAACTGAAGGAGGAAGACACGGAGTTGAAGGGGCTGAAGGAGGAAGACACGGAGTTGAAGGGACAGAAGGTGGAAGACATGGAGTTGAAGGGACTGAAGGAGGAAGACACCTGGTTGAAGGGACTGAAGGAGGAAGAATAGGAGTTAAGGGGAATGAAGCAGGAAGACACGGAGTTGAGGGGACTGAAGGAGGAAGACATGGAGTAGTGGGGACTGAAGGAGGAAGGCTCGGACTTCAGGGGACTGAAAGAGGAAGACACGGATTTGAGGGGACTGAAGGAGGAAGACACGGAGTTGAGGGGACTGAAGGAGGAAGACTTGGAGTTGAGGGGACTGAAGGAGGAAAACTTGGAGTTGAGGGGACTGAAGGAGGAAGACTTGGAGTTGAGGGGACTGAAGGGGAAGACACGGAGTGGAGGGGCTGAAGGAAGAAGACACGGAGTTGATGGGACTGAAGGAGGAAGACAGAGAGTTGAAGGGGCTAAAGGAGGAAGCCACAGAGTTGAAGGGACTGAAGGAGGAAGACACGGGGTTGAAGGGGCTGAAGGAGGAAGACTCGGAGTTGAGGGTGCTGAAGGAGGAAGACACGGAGTTGAAGGGACAGAAGGAGGAAAACTTGGAGTTGACGGAACTGAAGGAGGAAGACACGGAGTTGAGGGGCCTGAAGGAAGAAGACATGTAGTAGAGGGGACTGAAGGAGGAAGACTTGGAGTTGAGCGGACTGAAGGAGGATGACATGGAGTTGAGGGGACTGAAGGAGGAAGACACGGAGTAGATGGGACTGAAGGAGGAAGACATGGAGTTGAGGGGGGCTGAGGGAGGAAGACATGGAGTAGAGGGGACTGAAGGAGTAAGACACGGAGTGGAGGGGGCTGAAGGAGGAAGACATGGAGTTGAAGGGACTGAAGGAGGAAGACACGGAGTTGAAGGGACTGAAGAAGGAAGACACGGAGTTGAAGGGACTGAAGGAGGAAGACACAGAGTTGGAGGTACAGAAGGAGGAAGACACGGAGTTGAAGGGACTGAAGGAGGAAGACACGGAGTTTAGGGGACTTAAGGAGGAAGACTTGGAGTTGGGGGAACTGAAGGAGGAAGACACGGAGTTGAAGGGGCTGAAGGAGGAAAACACGGAGTTGAGGGGCTTGAAGGAAGAAGACACCAAGTTGAGGGTGCTGAAGGAGGAACACTTGGAGTTGAGGGTGCTGAAGGAGGAAGACACGGAGTTAAGGGGCCTGAAGGAAGAAGACATGGATTTGAGGGGGCTGAAGGAGGAAGACACGGAGTAGATGGGACTGAAGGAGGAAGACATGGAGTTGAGGGGGGCTAAGGGAGGAAGACATGGAGTAGACGGGACTGAAGGAGGATGACATGGGGTTGAGGGGGCTGAAGGAGGAAGACTCGGAGTTGAGGGTGCTGAAGGAGGAAGACACGGAGTTGAGGGGACTGAGGGAGGAAGACACGGAGTTGAGGGGACTGAAGGAGGAAGACACGGAGTTGAGGGGACTGAAGGAGGAAGACATGGAGTAGAGGGGACTGAGGGAGGAAGACACGGAGTTGAGGGGACTGAAGGAGGAAGACATGGGGTTGAGGGGGCTGAAGGAGGAAGACTCGGAGTTGAGGGTGCTGAAGGAGGAAGACACGGAGTTGAGGGGACTGAGGGAGGAAGACACGGAGTTGAGGGGACTGAAGGAGGAAGACATGGAGTAGAGGGGACTGAGGGAGGAAGACACGGAGTTGAGGGGACTGAAGGAGGAAGACACGGAGATGAGGAGACTGCAGGAGGAAGGCACGGACTTGCGGAGACTGAAGGAGAAAGACACGGAGTTGAGGGGACTGAAGGAAGAAGACACGGAGTTGAGGGGACTGAAGGAAGAAGACATGGATTTGAGGGGACTGAAGGAGGAAAACACGGAGTTGAGGGGACTGAAGGAGGAAGACTTGGAGTTGAGGGGACTGAAGGAGGAAAACTTGGATTTGAGGGGACTGAAGGAGGAAGACTTGGAGTTGAGGGGACTGAAGGGGAAGACACGGAGTGGAGGGGCTGAAGGAGGAAGACACGGAGTTGATGGGACTGAAGGAGGAAGACACAGAGTTGAAGGGACTAAAGGAGGAAGCCACAGAGTTGAAGGGACTGAAGGAGGAAGACTTGGAGTTGAGGCTGCTGAGGGAGGAAGACGCGGAGTTGAGGGGGCTGAAAGAGGAACACACAGAGTTGAAGGGACAGAAGGAGGAAGACACAGAGATGAAGGGACAGAAGGGGGAAGACATGGAGTTGAAGGGACTGAAGGAGGAAGACACCTGGTTGAAGGGACTGAAGGAGGAAGAATAGGAGTTAAGGGGAATGAAGCAGGAAGACCCGGAGTTGATGGAGGTGAAGGAGGAAGACACAGAGTTGAAGGTACTGACGGAGGAAGACACAGAGTTGAAGGGACTGGAGGAGGAAGACACGGAGTTGAGGGGACTGAAGGAGGAAGACACGGAGTTGAGAGGCCTGAAGGAAGAAGACATGTAGTAGAGGGGACTGAAGGAGGAAGACTTGGAGTTAAACGGACTGAAGAAGGATGACATGGAGTTGAGGGGACTGAAGGAGGAAGACACGGAGTAGATGGGACTGAAGGAGGAAGACATGGAGTTGAAGGGGGCTGAGGGAGGAAGACAGGGAGTAGAGGGGACTGAAGGAGTAAGACACGGAGTGGAGGGGGCTGAAGGAGGAAGACACTGAGTTGAAGGGACTGAAGGAGGAAGACACGGAGTTGAAGGGACTGAAGAAGGAAGACACGGAGTTGAAGGGACTGAAGGAGGAAGACACAGAGTTGGAGGTACAGAAGGAGGAAGACACGGTGTTGAAGGGACTGAAGGAGGAAGGCACATAGTTGAAGGGACTGAAGGAGGAAGGCACATAGTTGAAGGGACTGAAGGAGGAAGACTTGGAGTTAAAGGGACTGAAGGAGGAAGACACGGAGTTGGGGGAACTGAAGGAGGAAGACACGGAGTTGAAGGGGCTGAAGGAGGAAGACACGGAGTTGAGGGACTTGAAGGAAGAAGACACCAAGTTGAGGGTGCTGAAGGAGGAAGACTTGGAGTTGAGGGTGCTGAAGGAGGAAGACAGGGAGTTAAGGGGCCTGAAGGAAGAAGACATGGATTTGAGGGGGCTGAAGGAGGAAGACACGGAGTTGAAGGGACTAAAGGAGGAAGCCACAGAGTTGAAGGGACTGAAGGAGGAAGACTTGGAGTTGAGGCTGCTGAGGGAGGAAGACGCGGAGTTGAGGGGGCTGAAAGAGGAACACACAGAGTTGAAGGGACAGAAGGAGGAAGACACAGAGTTGAAGGGACAGAAGGGGGAAGACATGGAGTTGAAGGGACTGAAGGAGGAAGACACCTGGTTGAAGGGACTGAAGGAGGAAGAATAGGAGTTAAGGGGAATGAAGCAGGAATACCCGGAGTTGATGGAGCTGAAGGAGGAAGACACAGAGTTGAAGATACTGACGGAGGAAGACACAGAGTTGAAGGGACTGGAGGAGGAAGACACGGAGTTGAGGGGACTGAAGGAGGAAGACACGGAGTTGAGAGGCCTGAAGGAAGAAGACATGTAGTAGAGGGGACTGAAGGAGGAAGACTTGGAGTTAAACGGACTGAAGAAGGATGACATGGAGTTGAGGGGACTGAAGGAGGAAGACACGGAGTAGATGGGACTGAAGGAGGAAGACATGGAGTTGAAGGGGGCTGAGGGAGGAAGACAGGGAGTAGAGGGGACTGAAGGAGTAAGACACGGAGTGGAGGGGGCTGAAGGAGGAAGACACTGAGTTGAAGGGACTGAAGGAGGAAGACACGGAGTTGAAGGGACTGAAGAAGGAAGACACGGAGTTGAAGGGACTGAAGGAGGAAGACACAGAGTTGGAGGTACAGAAGGAGGAAGACACGGTGTTGAAGGGACTGAAGGAGGAAGGCACATAGTTGAAGGGACTGAAGGAGGAAGGCACATAGTTGAAGGGACTGAAGGAGGAAGACTTGGATTTAAAGGGACTGAAGGAGGAAGACACGGAGTTGGGGGAACTGAAGGAGGAAGACACGGAGTTGAAGGGGCTGAAGGAGGAAGACACGGAGTTGAGGGACTTGAAGGAAGAAGACACCAAGTTGAGGGTGCTGAAGGAGGAAGACTTGGAGTTGAGGGTGCTGAAGGAGGAAGACAGGGAGTTAAGGGGCCTGAAGGAAGAAGACATGGATTTGAGGGGGCTGAAGGAGGAAGACACGGAGTAGATGGGACTGAAGGAGGAAGACATGGAGTTGAGGGGGGCTAAGGGAGGAAGACATGGAGTAGACGGGACTGAAGGAGGATGACATGGGGTTGAGGGGGCTGAAGGAGGAAGACTCGGAGTTGAGGGTGCTGAAGGAGGAAGACACGGAGTTGAGGGGACTGAGGGAGGAAGAAACGGAGTTGAGGGGACTGAAGGAGGAAGACACGGAGTTGAGGGGACTGAAGGAGGAAGACATGGAGTAGAGGGGACTGAGGGAGGAAGAGACGGAGTTGAGGGGACTGAAGGAGGAAGACATGGGGTTGAGGGGGCTGAAGGAGGAAGACTCGGAGTTGAGGGTGCTGAAGGAGGAAGACACGGAGTTGAGGGGACTGAGGGAGGAAGACACGGAGTTTAGGGGACTGAAGGAGGAAGACTTGGAGTTGGGGGAACTGAAGGAGGAAGACACGGAGTTGAAGGGGCTGAAGGAGGAAGACACGGAGTTGAAGGGACAGAAGGGGGAAGACATGGAGTTGAAGGGACTGAAGGAGGAAGACACCTGGTTGAAGGGACTGAAGGAGGAAGAATAGGAGTTAAGGGGAATGAAGCAGGAAGACACGGAGTTGAGGGGACTGAAGGAGGAAGACATGGAGTAGTGGGGACTGAAGGAGGAAGGCTCGGACTTCAGGGGACTGAAAGAGGAAGACACGGATTTGAGGGGACTGAAGGAGGAAGACACGGAGTTGAGGGGACTGAAGGAGGAAGACTTGGAGTTGAGGGGACTGAAGGAGGAAAACTTGGAGTTGAGGGGACTGAAGGAGGAAGACTTGGAGTTGAGGGGACTGAAGGGGAAGACACGGAGTGGAGGGGCTGAAGGAAGAAGACACGGAGTTGATGGGACTGAAGGAGGAAGACAGAGAGTTGAAGGGGCTAAAGGAGGAAGCCACAGAGTTGAAGGGACTGAAGGAGGAAGACACGGGGTTGAAGGGGCTGAAGGAGGAAGACTACTCGGAGTTGAGGGTGCTGAAGGAGGAAGACTCGGAGTTGAAGGGACAGAAGGAGGAAAACTTGGAGTTGACGGAACTGAAGGAGGAAGACACGGAGTTGACGGAACTGAAGGAGGAAGACACGGAGTTGAGGGGCCTGAAGGAAGAAGACATGTAGTAGAGGGGACTGAAGGAGGAAGACTTGGAGTTGAGCGGACTGAAGGAGGATGACATGGAGTTGAGGGGACTGAAGGAGGAAGACACGGAGTAGATGGGACTGAAGGAGGAAGACATGGAGTTGATGGGGGCTGAGGGAGGAAGACATGGAGTAGAGGGGACTGAAGGAGTAAGACACGGAGTGGAGGGGGCTGAAGGAGGAAGACATGGAGTTGAAGGGACTGAAGGAGGAAGACACGGAGTTGAAGGGACTGAAGAAGGAAGACACGGAGTTGAAGGGACTGAAGGAGGAAGACACAGAGTTGGAGGTACAGAAGGAGGAAGACACGGAGTTGAAGGGACTGAAGGAGGAAGACTTGGAGTTAAAGGGACTGAAGGAGGAAGACACGGAGTTTAGGGGACTTAAGGAGGAAGACTTGGAGTTGGGGGAACTGAAGGAGGAAGACACGGAGTTGAAGGGGCTGAAGGAGGAAAACACGGAGTTGAGGGGCTTGAAGGAAGAAGACACCAAGTTGAGGGTGCTGAAGGAGGAACACTTGGAGTTGAGGGTGCTGAAGGAGGAAGACACGGAGTTAAGGGGCCAGAAGGAAGAAGACATTGATTTGAGGGGGCTGAAGGAGGAAGACACGGAGTAGATGGGACTGAAGGAGGAAGACATGGAGTTGAGGGGGGCTAAGGGAGGAAGACATGGAGTAGACGGGACTGAAGGAGGATGACATGGGGTTGAGGGGGCTGAAGGAGGAAGACTCGGAGTTGAGGGTGCTGAAGGAGGAAGACACGGAGTTGAGGGGACTGAGGGAGGAAGACACGGAGTTGAGGGGACTGAAGGAGGAAGACACGGAGTTGAGGGGACTGAAGGAGGAAGACATGGAGTAGAGGGGACTGAGGGAGGAAGACACGGAGTTGAGGGGACTGAAGGAGGAAAACATGGGGTTGAGGGGGCTGAAGGAGGAAGACTCGGAGTTGAGGGTGCTGAAGGAGGAAGACACTGAGTTGAGGGGACTGAGGGAGGAAGACACGGAGTTGAGGGGACTGAAGGAGGAAGACATGGAGTAGAGGGGACTGAGGGAGGAAGACACGGAGTTGAGGGGACTGAAGGAGGAAGACACGGAGATGAGGAGACTGCAGGAGGAAGGCACGGACTTACGGGGACTGAAGGAGAAAGACACGGAGTTGAGGGGACTGAAGGAGGAAGACACGGAGTTGAGGGGACTGAAGGAGGAAGACATGGATTTGAGGGGACTGAAGGAGGAAGACACGGAGTTGAGGGGACTGAAGGAGGAAGACTTGGAGTTGAGGGGACTGAAGGAGGAAAACTTGGAGTTGAGGGGACTGAAGGAGGAAGACTTGGAGTTGAGGGGACTGAAGGGGAAGACACGGAGTGGAGGGGCTGAAGGAGGAAGACACGGAGTTGATGGGACTGAAGGAGGAAGACACAGAGTTGAAGGGACTAAAGGAGGAAGCCACAGAGTTGAAGGGACTGAAGGAGGAAGACTTGGAGTTGAGGCTGCTGAGGGAGGAAGACGCGGAGTTGAGAGGGCTGAAAGAGGAAGACACAGAGTTGAAGGGACTATAGGAGGAAGCCACAGAGTTGAAGGGACAGAAGGGGGAAGACATGGAGTTGAAGGGACTGAAGGAGGAAGACACCTGGTTGAAGGGACTGAAGGAGGAAGAATAGGAGTTAAGGGGAATGAAGCAGGAAGACACGGAGTTGAGGGAGCTGAAGGAGGAAGACACAGAGTTGAAGGTACTGACGGAGGAAGACACAGAGTTGAAGGGACTGGAGGAGGAAGACACGGAGTTGAGGGGACTGAAGGAGGAAGACACGGAGTTAAGGGGCCTGAAGGAAGAAGACATGTAGTAGAGGGGACTGAAGGAGGAAGACTTGGAGTTAAACGGACTGAAGAAGGATGACATGGAGTTGAGGGGACTGAAGGAGGAAGACACGGAGTAGATGGGACTGAAGGAGGAAGACATGGAGTTGAGGGGGGCTGAGGGAGGAAGACAGGGAGTAGAGAGGACTGAAGGAGTAAGACACGGAGTGGAGGGGGCTGAAGGAGGAAGACACTGAGTTGAAGGGACTGAAGGAGGAAGACACGGAGTTGAAGGGACTGAAGAAGGAAGACACGGAGTTGAAGGGACTGAAGGAGGAAGACACAGAGTTGGAGGTACAGAAGGAGGAAGACACGGTGTTGAAGGGACTGAAGGAGGAAGGCACATAGTTGAAGGGACTGAAGGAGGAAGGCACATAGTTGAAGGGACTGAAGGAGGAAGACTTGGAGTTAAAGGGACTGAAGGAGGAAGACACGGAGTTGGGGGAACTGAAGGAGGAAGACACGGAGTTGAAGGGGCTGAAGGAGGAAGACACGGAGTTGAGGGACTTGAAGGAAGAAGACACCAAGTTGAGGGTGCTGAAGGAGGAAGACTTGGAGTTGAGGGTGCTGAAGGAGGAAGACAGGGAGTTAAGGGGCCTGAAGGAAGAAGACATGGATTTGAGGGGGCTGAAGGAGGAAGACACGGAGTAGATGGGACTGAAGGAGGAAGACATGGAGTTGAGGGGGGCTAAGGGAGGAAGACATGGAGTAGACGGGACTGAAGGAGGATGACATGGGGTTGAGGGGGCTGAAGGAGGAAGACTCGGAGTTGAGGGTGCTGAAGGAGGAAGACACGGAGTTGAGGGGACTGAGGGAGGAAGACACGGAGTTGAGGGGACTGAAGGAGGAAGACATGGAGTAGTGGGGACTGAAGGAGGAAGGCTCGGACTTCAGGGGACTGAAAGAGGAAGACACGGATTTGAGGGGACTGAAGGAGGAAGACACGGAGTTGAGGGGACTGAAGGAGGAAGACTTGGAGTTGAGGGGACTGAAGGAGGAAAACTTGGAGTTGAGGGGACTGAAGGAGGAAGACTTGGAGTTGAGGGGACTGAAGGGGAAGACACGGAGTGGAGGGGCTGAAGGAAGAAGACACGGAGTTGATGGGACTGAAGGAGGAAGACAGAGAGTTGAAGGGGCTAAAGGAGGAAGCCACAGAGTTGAAGGGACTGAAGGAGGAAGACACGGGGTTGAAGGGGCTGAAGGAGGAAGACTCGGAGTTGAGGGTGCTGAAGGAGGAAGACTCGGAGTTGAAGGGACAGAAGGAGGAAAACTTGGAGTTGACGGAACTGAAGGAGGAAGACACGGAGTTGACGGAACTGAAGGAGGAAGACACGGAGTTGAGGGGCCTGAAGGAAGAAGACATGTAGTAGAGGGGACTGAAGGAGGAAGACTTGGAGTTGAGCGGACTGAAGGAGGATGACATGGAGTTGAGGGGACTGAAGGAGGAAGACACGGAGTAGATGGGACTGAAGGAGGAAGACATGGAGTTGAGGGGGGCTGAGGGAGGAAGACATGGAGTAGAGGGGACTGAAGGAGTAAGACACGGAGTGGAGGGGGCTGAAGGAGGAAGACATGGAGTTGAAGGGACTGAAGGAGGAAGACACGGAGTTGAAGGGACTGAAGAAGGAAGACACGGAGTTGAAGGGACTGAAGGAGGAAGACACAGAGTTGGAGGTACAGAAGGAGGAAGACACGGAGTTGAAGGGACTGAAGGAGGAAGACTTGGAGTTAAAGGGACTGAAGGAGGAAGACACGGAGTTTAGGGGACTTAAGGAGGAAGACTTGGAGTTGGGGGAACTGAAGGAGGAAGACACGGAGTTGAAGGGGCTGAAGGAGGAAAACACGGAGTTGAGGGGCTTGAAGGAAGAAGACACCAAGTTGAGGGTGCTGAAGGAGGAACACTTGGAGTTGAGGGTGCTGAAGGAGGAAGACACGGAGTTAAGGGGCCAGAAGGAAGAAGACATGGATTTGAGGGGGCTGAAGGAGGAAGACACGGAGTAGATGGGACTGAAGGAGGAAGACATGGAGTTGAGGGGGGCTAAGGGAGGAAGACATGGAGTAGACGGGACTGAAGGAGGATGACATGGGGTTGAGGGGGCTGAAGGAGGAAGACTCGGAGTTGAGGGTGCTGAAGGAGGAAGACACGGAGTTGAGGGGACTGAGGGAGGAAGACACGGAGTTGAGGGGACTGAAGGAGGAAGACACGGAGTTGAGGGGACTGAAGGAGGAAGACATGGAGTAGAGGGGACTGAGGGAGGAAGACACGGAGTTGAGGGGACTGAAGGAGGAAGACATGGGGTTGAGGGGGCTGAAGGAGGAAGACTCGGAGTTGAGGGTGCTGAAGGAGGAAGACACTGAGTTGAGGGGACTGAGGGAGGAAGACACGGAGTTGAGGGGACTGAAGGAGGAAGACATGGAGTAGAGGGGACTGAGGGAGGAAGACACGGAGTTGAGGGGACTGAAGGAGGAAGACACGGAGATGAGGAGACTGCAGGAGGAAGGCACGGACTTACGGGGACTGAAGGAGAAAGACACGGAGTTGAGGGGACTGAAGGAGGAAGACACGGAGTTGAGGGGACTGAAGGAGGAAGACATGGATTTGAGGGGACTGAAGGAGGAAGACACGGAGTTGAGGGGACTGAAGGAGGAAGACTTGGAGTTGAGGGGACTGAAGGAGGAAAACTTGGAGTTGAGGGGACTGAAGGAGGAAGACTTGGAGTTGAGGGGACTGAAGGGGAAGACACGGAGTGGAGGGGCTGAAGGAGGAAGACACGGAGTTGATGGGACTGAAGGAGGAAGACACAGAGTTGAAGGGACTAAAGGAGGAAGCCACAGAGTTGAAGGGACTGAAGGAGGAAGACTTGGAGTTGAGGCTGCTGAGGGAGGAAGACGCGGAGTTGAGAGGGCTGAAAGAGGAAGACACAGAGTTGAAGGGACTAAAGGAGGAAGCCACAGAGTTGAAGGGACAGAAGGGGGAATACATGGAGTTGAAGGGACTGAAGGAGGAAGACACCTGGTTGAAGGGACTGAAGGAGGAAGAATAGGAGTTAAGGGGAATGAAGCAGGAAGACACGGAGTTGAGGGAGCTGAAGGAGGAAGACACAGAGTTGAAGGTACTGACGGAGGAAGACACAGAGTTGAAGGGACTGGAGGAGGAAGACACGGAGTTGAGGGGACTGAAGGAGGAAGACACGGAGTTAAGGGGCCTGAAGGAAGAAGACATGTAGTAGAGGGGACTGAAGGAGGAAGACTTGGAGTTAAACGGACTGAAGAAGGATGACATGGAGTTGAGGGGACTGAAGGAAGAAGACACGGAGTAGATGGGACTGAAGGAGGAAGACATGGAGTTGAGGGGGGCTGAGGGAGGAAGACAGGGAGTAGAGGGGACTGAAGGAGTAAGACACGGAGTGGAGGGGGCTGAAGGAGGAAGACACTGAGTTGAAGGGACTGAAAGAGGAAGACACGGAGTTGAAGGGACTGAAGAAGGAAGACACGGAGTTGAAGGGACTGAAGGAGGAAGACACGGAGTTGGAGGTACAGAAGGAGGAAGACACGGTGTTGAAGGGACTGAAGGAGGAAGGCACATAGTTGAAGGGACTGAAGGAGGAAGGCACATAGTTGAAGGGACTGAAGGAGGAAGACTTGGAGTTAAAGGGACTGAAGGAGGAAGACACGGAGTTGGGGGAACTGAAGGAGGAAGACACGGAGTTGAAGGGGCTGAAGGAGGAAGACACGGAGTTGAGGGACTTGAAGGAAGAAGACACCAAGTTGAGGGTGCTGAAGGAGGAAGACTTGGAGTTGAGGGTGCTGAAGGAGGAAGACAGGGAGTTAAGGGGCCTGAAGGAAGAAGACATGGATTTGAGGGGGCTGAAGGAGGAAGACACGGAGTAGATGGGACTGAAGGAGGAAGACATGGAGTTGAGGGGGGCTAAGGGAGGAAGACATGGAGTAGACGGGACTGAAGGAGGATGACATGGGGTTGAGGGGGCTGAAGGAGGAAGACTCGGAGTTGAGGGTGCTGAAGGAGGAAGACACGGAGTTGAGGGGACTGAGGGAGGAAGACACGGAGTTGAGGGGACTGAAGGAGGAAGACATGGAGTAGTGGGGACTGAAGGAGGAAGGCTCGGACTTCAGGGGACTGAAAGAGGAAGACACGGATTTGAGGGGACTGAAGGAGGAAGACACGGAGTTGAGGGGACTGAAGGAGGAAGACTTGGAGTTGAGGGGACTGAAGGAGGAAAACTTGGAGTTGAGGGGACTGAAGGAGGAAGACTTGGAGTTGAGGGGACTGAAGGGGAAGACACGGAGTGGAGGGGCTGAAGGAAGAAGACACGGAGTTGATGGGACTGAAGGAGGAAGACAGAGAGTTGAAGGGGCTAAAGGAGGAAGCCACAGAGTTGAAGGGACTGAAGGAGGAAGACACGGGGTTGAAGGGGCTGAAGGAGGAAGACTCGGAGTTGAGGGTGCTGAAGGAGGAAGACTCGGAGTTGAAGGGACAGAAGGAGGAAAACTTGGAGTTGACGGAACTGAAGGAGGAAGACACGGAGTTGACGGAACTGAAGGAGGAAGACACGGAGTTGAGGGGCCTGAAGGAAGAAGACATGTAGTAGAGGGGACTGAAGGAGGAAGACTTGGAGTTGAGCGGACTGAAGGAGGATGACATGGAGTTGAGGGGACTGAAGGAGGAAGACACGGAGTAGATGGGACTGAAGGAGGAAGACATGGAGTTGAGGGGGGCTGAGGGAGGAAGACATGGAGTAGAGGGGACTGAAGGAGTAAGACACGGAGTGGAGGGGGCTGAAGGAGGAAGACATGGAGTTGAAGGGACTGAAGGAGGAAGACACGGAGTTGAAGGGACTGAAGAAGGAAGACACGGAGTTGAAGGGACTGAAGGAGGAAGACACAGAGTTGGAGGTACAGAAGGAGGAAGACACGGAGTTGAAGGGACTGAAGGAGGAAGACTTGGAGTTAAAGGGACTGAAGGAGGAAGACACGGAGTTTAGGGGACTTAAGGAGGAAGACTTGGAGTTGGGGGAACTGAAGGAGGAAGACACGGAGTTGAAGGGGCTGAAGGAGGAAAACACGGAGTTGAGGGGCTTGAAGGAAGAAGACACCAAGTTGAGGGTGCTGAAGGAGGAACACTTGGAGTTGAGGGTGCTGAAGGAGGAAGACACGGAGTTAAGGGGCCAGAAGGAAGAAGACATGGATTTGAGGGGGCTGAAGGAGGAAGACACGGAGTAGATGGGACTGAAGGAGGAAGACATGGAGTTGAGGGGGGCTAAGGGAGGAAGACATGGAGTAGACGGGACTGTAGGAGGATGACATGGGGTTGAGGGGGCTGAAGGAGGAAGACTCGGAGTTGAGGGTGCTGAAGGAGGAAGACACGGAGTTGAGGGGACTGAGGGAGGAAGACACGGAGTTGAGGGGACTGAAGGAGGAAGACACGGAGTTGAGGGGACTGAAGGAGGAAGACATGGAGTAGAGGGGACTGAGGGAGGAAGACACGGAGTTGAGGGGACTGAAGGAGGAAGACATGGGGTTGAGGGGGCTGAAGGAGGAAGACTCGGAGTTGAGGGTGCTGAAGGAGGAAGACACTGAGTTGAGGGGACTGAGGGAGGAAGACACGGAGTTGAGGGGACTGAAGGAGGAAGACATGGAGTAGAGGGGACTGAGGGAGGAAGACACGGAGTTGAGGGGACTGAAGGAGGAAGACACGGAGATGAGGAGACTGCAGGAGGAAGGCACGGACTTACGGGGACTGAAGGAGAAAGACACGGAGTTGAGGGGACTGAAGGAGGAAGACACGGAGTTGAGGGGACTGAAGGAGGAAGACATGGATTTGAGGGGACTGAAGGAGGAAGACACGGAGTTGAGGGGACTGAAGGAGGAAGACTTGGAGTTGAGGGGACTGAAGGAGGAAAACTTGGAGTTGAGGGGACTGAAGGAGGAAGACTTGGAGTTGAGGGGACTGAAGGGGAAGACACGGAGTGGAGGGGCTGAAGGAGGAAGACACGGAGTTGATGGGACTGAAGGAGGAAGACACAGAGTTGAAGGGACTAAAGGAGGAAGCCACAGAGTTGAAGGGACTGAAGGAGGAAGACTTGGAGTTGAGGCTGCTGAGGGAGGAAGACGCGGAGTTGAGAGGGCTGAAAGAGGAAGACACAGAGTTGAAGGGACTAAAGGAGGAAGCCACAGAGTTGAAGGGACAGAAGGGGGAAGACATGGAGTTGAAGGGACTGAAGGAGGAAGACACCTGGTTGAAGGGACTGAAGGAGGAAGAATAGGAGTTAAGGGGAATGAAGCAGGAAGACACGGAGTTGAGGGAGCTGAAGGAGGAAGACACAGAGTTGAAGGTACTGACGGAGGAAGACACAGAGTTGAAGGGACTGGAGGAGGAAGACACGGAGTTGAGGGGACTGAAGGAGGAAGACACGGAGTTAAGGGGCCTGAAGGAAGAAGACATGTAGTAGAGGGGACTGAAGGAGGAAGACTTGGAGTTAAACGGACTGAAGAAGGATGACATGGAGTTGAGGGGACTGAAGGAGGAAGACACGGAGTAGATGGGACTGAAGGAGGAAGACATGGAGTTGAGGGGGGCTGAGGGAGGAAGACAGGGAGTAGAGGGGACTGAAGGAGTAAGACACGGAGTGGAGGGGGCTGAAGGAGGAAGACACTGAGTTGAAGGGACTGAAGGAGGAAGACACGGAGTTGAAGGGACTGAAGAAGGAAGACACGGAGTTGAAGGGACTGAAGGAGGAAGACACAGAGTTGGAGGTACAGAAGGAGGAAGACACGGTGTTGAAGGGACTGAAGGAGGAAGGCACATAGTTGAAGGGACTGAAGGAGGAAGGCACATAGTTGAAGGGACTGAAGGAGGAAGACTTGGAGTTAAAGGGACTGAAGGAGGAAGACACGGAGTTGGGGGAACTGAAGGAGGAAGACACGGAGTTGAAGGGGCTGAAGGAGGAAGACACGGAGTTGAGGGACTTGAAGGAAGAAGACACCAAGTTGAGGGTGCTGAAGGAGGAAGACTTGGAGTTGAGGGTGCTGAAGGAGGAAGACAGGGAGTTAAGGGGCCTGAAGGAAGAAGACATGGATTTGAGGGGGCTGAAGGAGGAAGACACGGAGTAGATGGGACTGAAGGAGGAAGACATGGAGTTGAGGGGGGCTAAGGGAGGAAGACATGGAGTAGACGGGACTGAAGGAGGATGACATGGGGTTGAGGGGGCTGAAGGAGGAAGACTCGGAGTTGAGGGTGCTGAAGGAGGAAGACACGGAGTTGAGGGGACTGAGGGAGGAAGACACGGAGTTGAGGGGACTGAAGGAGGAAGACACGGAGTTGAGGGGACTGAAGGAGGAAGACATGGAGTAGAGGGGACTGAGGGAGGAAGACACGGAGTTGAGGGGACTGAAGGAGGAAGACATGGGGTTGAGGGGGCTGAAGGAGGAAGACTCGGAGTTGAGGGGACTGAGGGAGGAAGACACGGAGTTTAGGGGACTGAAGGAGGAAGACTTGGAGTTGGGGGAACTGAAGGAGGAAGACACGGAGTTGAAGGGGCTGAAGGAGGAAGACACGGAGTTGAAGGGACAGAAGGGGGAAGACATGGAGTTGAAGGGACTGAAGGAGGAAGACACCTGGTTGAAGGGACTGAAGGAGGAAGAATAGGAGTTAAGGGGAATGAAGCAGGAAGACACGGAGTTGAGGGGACTGAAGGAGGAAGACATGGAGTAGTGGGGACTGAAGGAGGAAGGCTCGGACTTCAGGGGACTGAAAGAGGAAGACACGGATTTGAGGGGACTGAAGGAGGAAGACACGGAGTTGAGGGGACTGAAGGAGGAAGACTTGGAGTTGAGGGGACTGAAGGAGGAAAACTTGGAGTTGAGGGGACTGAAGGAGGAAGACTTGGAGTTGAGGGGACTGAAGGGGAAGACACGGAGTGGAGGGGCTGAAGGAAGAAGACACGGAGTTGATGGGACTGAAGGAGGAAGACAGAGAGTTGAAGGGGCTAAAGGAGGAAGCCACAGAGTTGAAGGGACTGAAGGAGGAAGACACGGGGTTGAAGGGGCTGAAGGAGGAAGACTCGGAGTTGAGGGTGCTGAAGGAGGAAGACACGGAGTTGAAGGGACAGAAGGAGGAAAACTTGGAGTTGACGGAACTGAAGGAGGAAGACACGGAGTTGACGGAACTGAAGGAGGAAGACACGGAGTTGAGGGGCCTGAAGGAAGAAGACATGTAGTAGAGGGGACTGAAGGAGGAAGACTTGGAGTTGAGCGGACTGAAGGAGGATGACATGGAGTTGAGGGGACTGAAGGAGGAAGACACGGAGTAGATGGGACTGAAGGAGGAAGACATGGAGTTGAGGGGGGCTGAGGGAGGAAGACATGGAGTAGAGGGGACTGAAGGAGTAAGACACGGAGTGGAGGGGGCTGAAGGAGGAAGACATGGAGTTGAAGGGACTGAAGGAGGAAGACACGGAGTTGAAGGGACTGAAGAAGGAAGACACGGAGTTGAAGGGACTGAAGGAGGAAGACACAGAGTTGGAGGTACAGAAGGAGGAAGACACGGAGTTGAAGGGACTGAAGGAGGAAGACTTGGAGTTAAAGGGACTGAAGGAGGAAGACACGGAGTTTAGGGGACTTAAGGAGGAAGACTTGGAGTTGGGGGAACTGAAGGAGGAAGACACGGAGTTGAAGGGGCTGAAGGAGGAAAACACGGAGTTGAGGGGCTTGAAGGAAGAAGACACCAAGTTGAGGGTGCTGAAGGAGGAACACTTGGAGTTGAGGGTGCTGAAGGAGGAAGACACGGAGTTAAGGGGCCTGAAGGAAGAAGACATGGATTTGAGGGGGCTGAAGGAGGAAGACACGGAGTATATGGGACTGAAGGAGGAAGACATGGAGTTGAGGGGGGCTAAGGGAGGAAGACATGGAGTAGACGGGACTGAAGGAGGATGACATGGGGTTGAGGGGGCTGAAGGAGGAAGACTCGGAGTTGAGGGTGCTGAAGGAGGAAGACACGGAGTTGAGGGGACTGAGGGAGGAAGACACGGAGTTGAGGGGACTGAAGGAGGAAGACACGGAGTTGAGGGGACTGAAGGAGGAAGACATTTAGTAGAGGGGACTGAGGGAGGAAGACACGGAGTTGAGGGGACTGAAGGAGGAAGACATGGGGTTGAGGGGGCTGAAGGAGGAAGACTCGGAGTTGAGGGTGCTGAAGGAGGAAGACACTGAGTTGAGGGGACTGAGGGAGGAAGACACGGAGTTGAGGGGACTGAAGGAGGAAGACATGGAGTAGAGGGGACTGAGGGAGGAAGACGCGGAGTTGAGGGGGCTGAAAGAGGAAGACACAGAGTTGAAGGGACTAAAGGAGGAAGCCACAGAGTTGAAGGGACTGGAGGAGGAAGACACGGAGTTGAGGGGACTGAAGGAGGAAGACACGGAGTTAAGGGGCCTGAAGGAAGAAGACATGTAGTAGAGGGGACTGAAGGAGGAAGACTTGGAGTTAAACGGACTGAAGAAGGATGACATGGAGTTGAGGGGACTGAAGGAGGAAGACACGGAGTAGATGGGACTGAAGGAGGAAGACATGGAGTTGAGGGGGGCTGAGGGAGGAAGACATGGAGTAGAGGGGACTGAAGGAGTAAGACACGGAGTGGAGGGGGCTAAAGGAGGAAGACATTGAATTGAAGGGACTGAAGGAGGAAGACACGGAGTTGAAGGGACTGAAGAAGGAAGACACGGAGTTGAAGGGACTGAAGGAGGAAGACACAGAGTTGGAGGTACAGAAGGAGGAAGACACGGTGTTGAAGGGACTGAAGAAGGAAGACAGATTTGAAGGGACTGAAGGAGGAAGGCACATAGTTGAAGGGATTGAAGGAGGAAGGCACATAGTTGAAGGGACTGAAGGAGGAAGACTTGGAGTTAAAGGGACTGAAGGAGGAAGACACGGAGTTGGGGGAACTGAAGGAGGAAGACACGGAGTTGAAGGGGCTGAAGGAGGAAGACACGGAGTTGAGGGGCTTGAAGGAAGAAGACACCAAGTTGAGGGTGCTGAAGGAGGAAGACTTGGAGTTGAGGGTGCTGAAGGAGGAAGACACGGAGATAAGGGGCCTGAAGGAAGAAGACATGGATTTGAGGGGGCTGAAGGAGGAAGACACGGAGTAGATGGGACTGAAGGAGGAAGACATGGAGTTGAGGGGGGCTAAGGGAGGAAGACATGGAGTAGACGGGACTGAAGGAGTATGATATGGGGTTGAGAGGGCTGAAGGAGGAAGACTCGGAGTTGAGGGTGCTGAAGGAGGAAGACACGGAGTTGAGGGGACTGAGGGAGGAAGACACGGAGTTGAGGGGACTGAAGGAGGAAGACACGGAGTTGAGGGGACTGGAGGAGGAAGACATGGAGTAGAGGGGACTGAGGGAGGAAGACACGGAGTTGAGGGGACTGAAGGAGGAAGACATGGGGTTGAGGGGGCTGAAGGAGGAAGACTCGGAGTTGAGGGTGCTGAAGGAGGAAGACACGGAGTTGAGGGGACTGAGGGAGGAAGACACGGAGTTTAGGGGACTGAAGGAGGAAGACTTGGAGTTGGGGGAACTGAAGGAGGAAAACACGGTGTTGAAGGGGCTGAAGGAGGAAGACACGGAGTTGAGGGGCTTGAAGGAAGAAGGCACGGACTTGCGGGGACTGAAGGAGAAAGACACGGAGTTGAGGGGACTGAAGGAGGAAGAAACAGAGTTGAGGGGACTGAAGGAGGAAGACTTGGAGTAGTGGGGACTGAAGGAGGAAGGCACGGACTTGAGGGGACTGAAGGAGGAAGACACGGATTTGAGGGGACTGAAGGAGGAAGACACGGAGTTGAGGAGACTGAAGGAGGAAGACACGGAGTAGATGGGACTGAAGGAGGAAGACATGGAGTTGAGGGGGGCTGAGGGAGGAAGACATGGAGTAGAGGGGACTGAAGGAGTAAGACACGGAGTGGAGGGGGCTAAAGGAGGAAGACATTGAATTGAAGGGACTGAAGGAGGAAGACACGGAGTTGAAGGGACTGAAGAAGGAAGACACGGAGTTGAAGGGACTGAAGGAGGAAGACACAGAGTTGGAGGTACAGAAGGAGGAAGACACGGTGTTGAAGGGACTGAAGAAGGAAGACACAGATTTGAAGGGACTGAAGGAGGAAGGCACATAGTTGAAGGGATTGAAGGAGGAAGGCACATAGTTGAAGGGACTGAAGGAGGAAGACTTGGAGTTAAAGGGACTGAAGGAGGAAGACACGGAGTTGGGGGAACTGAAGGAGGAAGACACGGAGTTGAAGGGGCTGAAGGAGGAAGACACGGAGTTGAGGGGCTTGAAGGAAGAAGACACCAAGTTGAGGGTGCTGAAGGAGGAAGACTTGGAGTTGAGGGTGCTGAAGGAGGAAGACACGGAGATAAGGGGCCTGAAGGAAGAAGACATGGATTTGAGGGGGCTGAAGGAGGAAGACACGGAGTAGATGGGACTGAAGGAGGAAGACATGGAGTTGAGGGGGGCTAAGGGAGGAAGACATGGAGTAGACGGGACTGAAGGAGTATGATATGGGGTTGAGAGGGCTGAAGGAGGAAGACTCGGAGTTGAGGGTGCTGAAGGAGGAAGACACGGAGTTGAGGGGACTGAGGGAGGAAGACACGGAGTTGAGGGGACTGAAGGAGGAAGACACGGAGTTGAGGGGACTGGAGGAGGAAGACATGGAGTAGAGGGGACTGAGGGAGGAAGACACGGAGTTGAGGGGACTGAAGGAGGAAGACATGGGGTTGAGGGGGCTGAAGGAGGAAGACTCGGAGTTGAGGGTGCTGAAGGAGGAAGACACGGAGTTGAGGGGACTGAGGGAGGAAGACACGGAGTTTAGGGGACTGAAGGAGGAAGACTTGGAGTTGGGGGAACTGAAGGAGGAAAACACGGTGTTGAAGGGGCTGAAGGAGGAAGACACGGAGTTGAGGGGCTTGAAGGAAGAAGGCACGGACTTGCGGGGACTGAAGGAGAAAGACACGGAGTTGAGGGGACTGAAGGAGGAAGAAACAGAGTTGAGGGGACTGAAGGAGGAAGACTTGGAGTAGTGGGGACTGAAGGAGGAAGGCACGGACTTGAGGGGACTGAAGGAGGAAGACACGGATTTGAGGGGACTGAAGGAGGAAGACACGGAGTTGAGGAGACTGAAGGAGGAAGACTTGGAGTTGAGGGGACTGAAGGAGGAAAACTTGGAGTTGAGGGGACTGAAGGGGAAGACACGGAGTGGAGGGGCTGAAGGAGGAAGACACGGAGTTGATGGGACTGAAGGAGGAAGACACAGAGTTGAAGGGACTATAGGAGGAAGCCACAGAGTTGAAGGGACTGAAGGAGGAAGACTTGGAGTTGAGGCTGCTGAGGGAGGAAGACGCGGAGTTGAGGGGGCTGAAAGAGGAACACACAGAGTTGAAGGTACAGAAGGAGGAAGACACAGAGTTGAAGGGACAGAAGGGGGAAGACATGGAGTTGAAGGGACTGAAGGAGGAAGACACCTGGTTGAAGGGACTGAAGGAGGAAGAATAGGAGTTAAGGGGAATGAAGCAGGAAGACACGGAGTTGAGGGAGCTGAAGGAGGAAGACACGGAGTAGATGGGACTGAAGGAGGAAGACGTGGAGTTGAGGGGGGCTGAGGGAGGAAGACATGGAGTAGAGGGGACTGAAGGAGTAAGACACGGAGTGGAGGGGGCTGAAGGAGGAAGACACTGAGTTGAAGGGACTGAAGGAGGAAGACACGGAGTTGAAGGGACTGAAGACGGAAGACACGGAGTTGAAGGGACTGAAGGAGGAAGACACAGAGTTGGAGGTACAGAAGGAGGAAGACACGGAGTTGAAGGGACTGAAGAAGGAAGACACAGAGTTGAAGGGACTGAAGGAGGAAGGCACATAGTTGAAGGGACTGAAGGAGGAAGACACGGAGTTTAGGGGACTGAAGGAGGAAGACTTGGAGTTGAGGGAACTGAAGGAGGGAGACACGGAGTTGAAGGGGCTGAAGGAGGAAGACACGGAGTTGAGGGGCTTGAAGGAAGAAGACGCCAAGTTGAGGGAGCTGAAGGAGGAAGACTTGGAGTTGAGGGTGCTGAAGGAGGAAGACACGGAGTTAAGGGGCCTGAAGGAAGAAGACATGGATTTGAGGGGCCTGAAGGAAGAAGACATGGAGTAGAGGGGACTGAAGGAGGAATACTTGGAGTTGAGGGGACTGAAGGAGGAAGACACGGATTTGAGGGGACTGAAGGAGGAAGACACGGAGTTGAGGAGACTGAAGGAGGAAGACTTGGAGTTGAGGGGACTGAAGGAGGAAAACTTGGAGTTGAGGGGACTGAAGGGGAAGACACGGAGTGGAGGGGCTGAAGGAGGAAGACACGGAGTTGATGGGACTGAAGGAGGAAGACACAGAGTTGAAGGGACTATAGGAGGAAGCCACAGAGTTGAAGGGACTGAAGGAGGAAGACTTGGAGTTGAGGCTGCTGAGGGAAGAAGACGCGGAGTTGAGGGGGCTGAAAGAGGAACACACAGAGTTGAAGGGACAGAAGGAGGAAGACACAGAGTTGAAGGGACATAAGGGGGAAGACATGGAGTTGAAGGGACTGAAGGAAGAAGACACCTGGTTGAAGGGACTGAAGGAGGAAGAATAGGAGTTAAGGGGAATGAAGCAGGAAGACACGGAGTTGAGGGAGCTGAAGGAGGAAGACACAGAGTTGAAGGTACTGACGGAGGAAGACACAGAGTTGAAGGGACTGGAGGAGGAAGACACGGAGTTGAGGGGACTGAAGGAGGAAGACACGGAGTTGAGGGGCCTGAAGGAAGAAGACATGTAGTAGAGGGGACTGAAGGAGGAAGACTTGGAGTTGAGCGGACTGAAGGAGGATGACATGGAGTTGAGGGGACTGAAGGAGGAAGACACGGAGTCGATGGGACTGAAGGAGGAAGACGTTGAGTTGAGGGGGGCTGAGGGAGGAAGACATGGAGTAGAGGGGACTGAAGGAGTAAGACACGGAGTGGAGGGGGCTGAAGGAGGAAGACACTGAGTTGAAGGGACTGAAGGAGGAAGACACGGAGTTGAAGGGACTGAAGACGGAAGACACGGAGTTGAAGGGACTGAAGGAGGAAGACACAGAGTTGGAGGTACAGAAGGAGGAAGACACGGAGTTGAAGGGACTGAAGAAGGAAGACACAGAGTTGAAGGGACTGAAGGAGGAAGGCACATAGTTGAAGGGACTGAAGAAGGAAGACACGGAGTTTAGGGGACTGAAGGAGGAAGACTTGGAGTTGAGGGAACTGAAGGAGGGAGACACGGAGTTGAAGGGGCTGAAGGAGGAAGACACGGAGTTGAGGGGCTTGAAGGAAGAAGACGCCAAGTTGAGGGTGCTGAAGGAGGAAGACTTGGAGTTGAGGGTGCTGAAGGAGGAAGACACGGAGCTAAGGGGCCTGAAGGAAGAAGACATGGATTTGAGGGGCCTGAAGGAAGAAGACATGGAGTAGAGGGGACTGAAGGAGGAATACTTGGAGTTGAGGGGACTGAAGGAGGAAGACACGGATTTGAGGGGACTGAAGGAGGAAGACACGGAGTTGAGGAGACTGAAGGAGGAAGACTTGGTGTTGAGGGGACTGAAGGAGGAAAACTTGGAGTTGAGGGGACTGAAGGAGGAAGACACGGAGTTAAGGGGCCTGAAGGAAGAAGACATGGATTTGAGGGGCCTGAAGGAAGAAGACAAGGAGTAGAGGGGACTGAAGGAGGAATACTTGGAGTTGAGGGGACTGAAGGAGGGTGACATGGGGTTGAGGGGGCTGAAGGAGGAAGACACGGTGTAGATGGGACTGAAGGAGGAAGACATGGAGTTGAGGGGACTGAAGGAGGAAGACTCGGAATTGAGGGTGCTGAAGGAGGAAGACACGGAGTTGAGGGGACTGAGGGAGGAAGACACGGAGTTGAGGGGACTGAAGGAGGAAGACACGGAGTTGAGGGGACTGAAGGAGGAAGACATGGAGTAGAGGGGACTGAGGGAGGAAGACACGGAGTTGAGGGGACTGAAGGAGGAAGACACGGAGTTGAGGGGACTGAAGGAGGAAGACTCGGAGTTGAGGGTGCTGAAGGAGGAAGACACGGAGTTGAGGGGACTGAGGGAGGAAGACACGGAGTTGAGGGGACTGAAGGAGGAAGACATGAAGTAGAGGGGACTGAGGGAGGAAGACACGGAGTTGAGGGGACTGAAGGAGGAAGACACGGAGATGAGGAGACTGCATGAGGAAGGCACGGACTTGCGGGGACTGAAGGAGAAAGACACGGAGTTGAAGGGACTGAAGGAGGAAGACACGGAGTTGAGGGGACTGAAGGAGGAAGACATGGAGTAGTGGGGACTGAAGGAGGAAGGCACGGACTTGAGGGGAATGAAGGAGGAAGACACGGATTTGAGGGGACTGAAGGAGGAAGACACGGAGTTGAGGGTGCTGAAGGAGGAAGACACGGAGTTAAGGGGCCTGAAGGAAGGAGACATGGATTTGAGGGGCCTGAAGGAAGAAGACATGGAGTAGAGGGGACTGAAGGAGGAATACTTGGAGTTGAGGGGACTGAAGGAGGATGACATGGGGTTGAGGGGGCTGAAGGAGGAAGACACGGTGTAGATGGGACTGAAGGAGGAAGACATGGAGTTGAGGGGACTGAAGGAGGAAGACTCGGAATTGAGGGTGCTGAAGGAGGAAGACACGGAGTTGAGGGGACTGAGGGAGGAAGACACGGAGTTGAGGGGACTGAAGGAGGAAGACACGGAGTTGAGGGGACTGAAGGAGGAAGACATGGAGTAGAGGGGACTGAGGGAGGAAGACACGGAGTTGAGGGGACTGAAGGAGGAAGACACGGAGTTGAGGGGACTGAAGGAGGAAGACTCGGAGTTGAGGGTGCTGAAGGAGGAAGACACGGAGTTGAGGGGACTGAGGGAGGAAGACACGGAGTTGAGGGGACTGAAGGAGGAAGACATGAAGTAGAGGGGACTGAGGGAGGAAGACACGGAGTTGAGGGGACTGAAGGAGGAAGACACGGAGATGAGGAGACTGCATGAGGAAGGCACGGACTTGCGGGGACTGAAGGAGAAAGACACGGAGTTGAAGGGACTGAAGGAGGAAGACACGGAGTTGAGGGGACTGAAGGAGGAAGACATGGAGTAGTGGGGACTGAAGGAGGAAGGCACGGACTTGAGGGGAATGAAGGAGGAAGACACGGATTTGAGGGGACTGAAGGAGGAAGACACGGAGTTGAGGGGACTGAATGAGGAAGACTTGCAGTTGAGGGGACTGAAGGAGGAAGACTTGGAGTTGAGGGGACTGAAGGAGGAAAACTTGGAGTTGAGGGGACTGAAGGAGGAAGACTTGGAGTTGAGGGGACTGAAGGGGAAGACACGGAGTGGAGGGGCTGAAGGAGGAAGACACGGAGTTGATGGGACTGAAGGAGGAAGACACAGAGTTGAAGGGACTAAAGGAGGAAGCCACAGAGTTGAAGGGACTGAAGGAGGAAGACTTGGAGTTGAGGCTGCTGAGGGAGGAAGACGCGGAGTTGAGGGGGCTGAAAGAGGAAGACACAGAGTTGAAGGGACTAAAGGAGGAAGCCACAGAGTTGAAGGGACAGAAGGGGGAAGACATGGAGTTGAAGGGACTGAAGGAGGAAGACACCTGGTTGAAGGGACTGAAGGAGGAAGAATAGGAGTTAAGGGGAATGAAGCAGGAAGACACGGAGTTGAGGGAACTGAAGGAGGAAGACACAGAGTTGAAGGTACTGACGGAGGAAGACACATAGTTGAAGGGACTGGAGGAGGAAGACACGGAGTTGAGGGGACTGAAGGAGGAAGACACGGAGTTAAGGGGCCTGAAGGAAGAAGACATGTAGTAGAGGGGACTGAAGGAGGAAGACTTGGAGTTAAACGGACTGAAGAAGGATGACATGGAGTTGAGGGGACTGAAGGAGGAAGACACGGAGTTGAGGGGACTGAGGGAGGAAGACACGGAGTTGAGGGGACTGAAGGAGGAAGACATGGAGTAGAGGGGACTGAGGGAGGAAGACACGGAGTTGAGGGGACTGAAGGACTGCATGAGGAAGGCACGGACTTGCGGGGACTGAAGGAGAAAGACACGGAGTTGAAGGGACTGAAGGAGGAAGACACGGAGTTGAGGGGACTGAAGGAGGAAGACATGGAGTAGTGGGGACTGAAGGAGGAAGGCACGGACTTGCGGGGACTGAAGGAGAAAGACACGGAGTTGAAGGGACTGAAGCAGGAAGACACGGAGTTGAGGGAACTGAAGGAGGAAGACACAGAGTTGAAGGTACTGACGGAGGAAGACACAGAGTTGAAGGGACTGGAGGAGGAAGACACGGAGTTGAGGGGACTGAAGGAGGAAGACACGGAGTTAAGGGGCCTGAAGGAGGAAGACACGGAGTTGAGGGGACTGAATGAGGAAGACTTGCAGTTGAGGGGACTGAAGGAGGAAGACTTGGAGTTGAGGGGACTGAAGGAGGAATACTTGGAGTTGAGGGGACTGAAGGAGGGTGACATGGGGTTGAGGGGGCTGAAGGAGGAAGACACGGTGTAGATGGGACTGAAGGAGGAAGACATGGAGTTGAGGGGACTGAAGGAGGAAGACTCGGAATTGAGGGTGCTGAAGGAGGAAGACACGGAGTTGAGGGGACTGAGGGAGGAAGACACGGAGTTGAGGGGACTGAAGGAGGAAGACACGGAGTTGAGGGGACTGAAGGAGGAAGACATGGAGTAGAGGGGACTGAGGGAGGAAGACACGGAGTTGAGGGGACTGAAGGAGGAAGACACGGAGTTGAGGGGACTGAAGGAGGAAGACTCGGAGTTGAGGGTGCTGAAGGAGGAAGACACGGAGTTGAGGGGACTGAGGGAGGAAGACACGGAGTTGAGGGGACTGAAGGAGGAAGACATGAAGTAGAGGGGACTGAGGGAGGAAGACACGGAGTTGAGGGGACTGAAGGAGGAAGACACGGAGATGAGGAGACTGCATGAGGAAGGCACGGACTTGCGGGGACTGAAGGAGAAAGACACGGAGTTGAAGGGACTGAAGGAGGAAGACACGGAGTTGAGGGGACTGAAGGAGGAAGACATGGAGTAGTGGGGACTGAAGGAGGAAGGCACGGACTTGAGGGGAATGAAGGAGGAAGACACGGATTTGAGGGGACTGAAGGAGGAAGACACGGAGTTGAGGGTGCTGAAGGAGGAAGACACGGAGTTAAGGGGCCTGAAGGAAGGAGACATGGATTTGAGGGGCCTGAAGGAAGAAGACATGGAGTAGAGGGGACTGAAGGAGGAATACTTGGAGTTGAGGGGACTGAAGGAGGATGACATGGGGTTGAGGGGGCTGAAGGAGGAAGACACGGTGTAGATGGGACTGAAGGAGGAAGACATGGAGTTGAGGGGACTGAAGGAGGAAGACTCGGAATTGAGGGTGCTGAAGGAGGAAGACACGGAGTTGAGGGGACTGAGGGAGGAAGACACGGAGTTGAGGGGACTGAAGGAGGAAGACACGGAGTTGAGGGGACTGAAGGAGGAAGACATGGAGTAGAGGGGACTGAGGGAGGAAGACACGGAGTTGAGGGGACTGAAGGAGGAAGACACGGAGTTGAGGGGACTGAAGGAGGAAGACTCGGAGTTGAGGGTGCTGAAGGAGGAAGACACGGAGTTGAGGGGACTGAGGGAGGAAGACACGGAGTTGAGGGGACTTAAGGAGGAAGACATGAAGTAGAGGGGACTGAGGGAGGAAGACACGGAGTTGAGGGGACTGAAGGAGGAAGACACGGAGATGAGGAGACTGCATGAGGAAGGCACGGACTTGCGGGGACTGAAGGAGAAAGACACGGAGTTGAAGGGACTGAAGGAGGAAGACACGGAGTTGAGGGGACTGAAGGAGGAAGACATGGAGTAGTGGGGACTGAAGGAGGAAGGCACGGACTTGAGGGGAATGAAGGAGGAAGACACGGATTTGAGGGGACTGAAGGAGGAAGACACGGAGTTGAGGGGACTGAATGAGGAAGACTTGCAGTTGAGGGGACTGAAGGAGGAAGACTTGGAGTTGAGGGGACTGAAGGAGGAAAACTTGGAGTTGAGGGGACTGAAGGAGGAAGACTTGGAGTTGAGGGGACTGAAGGGGAAGACACGGAGTGGAGGGGCTGAAGGAGGAAGACACGGAGTTGATGGGACTGAAGGAGGAAGACACAGAGTTGAAGGGACTAAAGGAGGAAGCCACAGAGTTGAAGGGACTGAAGGAGGAAGACTTGGAGTTGAGGCTGCTGAGGGAGGAAGACGCGGAGTTGAGGGGGCTGAAAGAGGAAGACACAGAGTTGAAGGGACTAAAGGAGGAAGCCACAGAGTTGAAGGGACAGAAGGGGGAAGACATGGAGTTGAAGGGACTGAAGGAGGAAGACACCTGGTTGAAGGGACTGAAGGAGGAAGAATAGGAGTTAAGGGGAATGAAGCAGGAAGACACGGAGTTGAGGGAACTGAAGGAGGAAGACACAGAGTTGAAGGTACTGACGGAGGAAGACACAGAGTTGAAGGGACTGGAGGAGGAAGACACGGAGTTGAGGGGACTGAAGGAGGAAGACACGGAGTTAAGGGGCCTGAAGGAAGAAGACATGTAGTAGAGGGGACTGAAGGAGGAAGACTTGGAGTTAAACGGACTGAAGAAGGATGACATGGAGTTGAGGGGACTGAAGGAGGAAGACACGGAGTTGAGGGGACTGAGGGAGGAAGACACGGAGTTGAGGGGACTGAAGGAGGAAGACATGGAGTAGAGGGGACTGAGGGAGGAAGACACGGAGTTGAGGGGACTGAAGGACTGCATGAGGAAGGCACGGACTTGCGGGGACTCAAGGAGAAAGACACGGAGTTGAAGGGACTGAAGGAGGAAGACACGGAGTTGAGGGGACTGAAGGAGGAAGACATGGAGTAGTGGGGACTGAAGGAGGAAGGCACGGACTTGCGGGGACTGAAGGAGAAAGACACGGAGTTGAAGGGACTGAAGCAGGAAGACACGGAGTTGAGGGAACTGAAGGAGGAAGACACAGAGTTGAAGGTACTGACGGAGGAAGACACAGAGTTGAAGGGACTGGAGGAGGAAGACACGGAGTTGAGGGGACTGAAGGAGGAAGACACGGAGTTAAGGGGCCTGAAGGAGGAAGACACGGAGTTGAGGGGACTGAATGAGGAAGACTTGCAGTTGAGGGGACTGAAGGAGGAAGACTTGGAGTTGAGGGGACTGAAGGAGGAAAACTTGGAGTTGAGGGGACTGAAGGAGGAAGACTTGGAGTTGAGGGGACTGAAGGGGAAGACACGGAGTGGAGGGGCTGAAGGAGGAAGACACGGAGTTGATGGGACTGAAGGAGTAAGACACAGAGTTGAAGGGACTAAAGGAGGAAGCCACAGAGTTGAAGGGACTGAAGGAGGAAGACTTGGAGTTGAGGCTGCTGAGGGAGGAAGACGCGGTGTTGAGGGGGCTGAAAGAGGAACACACAGAGTTGAAGGGACAGAAGGAGGAAGACACAGAGTTGAAGGGACAGAAGGAGGAAGACATGGAGTTGTGGGGGGCTAAGGGAGGAAGACATGGAGTAGACGGGACTGAAGGAGTATGATATGGGGTTGAGAGGGCTGAAGGAGGAAGACTCGGAGTTGAGGGTGCTGAAGGAGGAAGACACGGAGTTGAGGGGACTGAGGGAGGAAGACACGGAGTTGAGGGGACTGAAGGAGGAAGACACGGAGTTGAGGGGACTGAAGGAGGAAGACATGGAGTAGAGGGGACTGAGGGAGGAAGACACGGAGTTGAGGGGACTGAAGGAGGAAGACATGGGGTTGAGGGGGCTGAAGGAGGAAGACTCGGAGTTGAGGGTGCTGAAGGAGGAAGACACGGAGTTGAGGGGACTGAGGGAGGAAGACACGGAGTTTAGGGGACTGAAGGAGGAAGACTTGGAGTTGGGGGAACTGAAGGAGGAAAACACGGTGTTGAAGGGGCTGAAGGAGGAAGACACGGAGTTGAGGGGCTTGAAGGAAGAAGGCACGGACTTGCGGGGACTGAAGGAGAAAGACACGGAGTTGAGGGGACTGAAGGAGGAAGACACAGAGTTGAGGGGACTGAAGGAGGAAGACTTGGAGTAGTGGGGACTGAAGGAGGAAGGCACGGACTTGAGGGGACTGAAGGAGGAAGACACGGATTTGAGGGGACTGAAGGAGGAAGACACGGAGTTGAGGAGACTGAAGGAGGAAGACTTGGAGTTGAGGGGACTGAAGGAGGAAAACTTGGAGTTGAGGGGACTGAAGGGGAAGACACGGAGTGGAGGGGCTGAAGGAGGAAGACACGGAGTTGATGGGACTGAAGGAGGAAGACACAGAGTTGAAGGGACTATAGGAGGAAGCCACAGAGTTGAAGGGACTGAAGGAGGAAGACTTGGAGTTGAGGCTGCTGAGGGAGGAAGACGCGGAGTTGAGGGGGCTGAAAGAGGAACACACAGAGTTGAAGGTACAGAAGGAGGAAGGCACAGAGTTGAAGGGACAGAAGGGGGAAGACATGGAGTTGAAGGGACTGAAGGAGGAAGACACCTGGTTGAAGGGACTGAAGGAGGAAGAATAGGAGTTAAGGGGAATGAAGCAGGAAGACACGGAGTTGAGGGAGCTGAAGGAGGAAGACACAGAGTTGAAGGTACTGACGGAGGAAGACACAGAGTTGAAGGGACTGGAGGAGGAAGACACGGAGTTGAGGGGACTGAAGGAGGAAGACACGGAGTTGAGGGGCCTGAAGGAAGAAGACATGTAGTAGAGGGGACTGAAGGAGGAAGACTTGGAGTTGAGCGGACTGAAGGAGGATGACATGGAGTTGAGGGACTGAAGGAGGAAGAGACGGAGTAGATGGGACTGAAGGAGGAAGACGTGGAGTTGAGGGGGGCTGAGGGAGGAAGACATGGAGTAGAGGGGACTGAAGGAGTAAGACACGGAGTGGAGGGGGCTGAAGGAGGAAGACACTGAGTTGAAGGGACTGAAGGAGGAAGACACGGAGTTGAAGGGACTGAAGACGGAAGACACGGAGTTGAAGGGACTGAAGGAGGAAGACACAGAGTTGGAGGTACAGAAGGAGGAAGACACGGAGTTGAAGGGACTGAAGAAGGAAGACACAGAGTTGAAGGGACTGAAGGAGGAAGGCACATAGTTGAAGGGACTGAAGGAGGAAGACACGGAGTTTAGGGGACTGAAGGAGGAAGACTTGGAGTTGAGGGAACTGAAGGAGGGAGACACGGAGTTGAAGGGGCTGAAGGAGGAAGACACGGAGTTGAGGGGCTTGAAGGAAGAAGACGCCAAGTTGAGGGAGCTGAAGGAGGAAGACTTGGAGTTGAGGGTGCTGAAGGAGGAAGACACGGAGTTAAGGGGCCTGAAGGAAGAAGACATGGATTTGAGGGGCCTGAAGGAAGAAGACATGGAGTAGAGGGGACTGAAGGAGGAATACTTGGAGTTGAGGGGACTGAAGGAGGAAGACACGGATTTGAGGGGACTGAAGGAGGAAGACACGGAGTTGAGGAGACTGAAGGAGGAAGACTTGGAGTTGAGGGGACTGAAGGAGGAAAACTTGGAGTTGAGGGGACTGAAGGGGAAGACACGGAGTGGAGGGGCTGAAGGAGGAAGACACGGAGTTGATGGGACTGAAGGAGGAAGACACAGAGTTGAAGGGACTATAGGAGGAAGCCACAGAGTTGAAGGGACTGAAGGAGGAAGACTTGGAGTTGAGGCTGCTGAGGGAAGAAGACGCGGAGTTGAGGGGGCTGAAAGAGGAACACACAGAGTTGAAGGGACAGAAGGAGGAAGACACAGAGTTGAAGGGACAGAAGGGGGAAGACATGGAGTTGAAGGGACTGAAGGAAGAAGACACCTGGTTGAAGGGACTGAAGGAGGAAGAATAGGAGTTAAGGGGAATGAAGCAGGAAGACACGGAGTTGAGGGAGCTGAAGGAGGAAGACACAGAGTTGAAGGTACTGACGGAGGAAGACACAGAGTTGAAGGGACTGGAGGAGGAAGACACGGAGTTGAGGGGACTGAAGGAGGAAGACACGGAGTTGAGGGGCCTGAAGGAAGAAGACATGTAGTAGAGGGGACTGAAGGAGGAAGACTTGGAGTTGAGCGGACTGAAGGAGGATGACATGGAGTTGAGGGGACTGAAGGAGGAAGACACGGAGTAGATGGGACTGAAGGAGGAAGACGTTGAGTTGAGGGGGGCTGAGGGAGGAAGACATGGAGTAGAGGGGACTGAAGGAGTAAGACACGGAGTGGAGGGGGCTGAAGGAGGAAGACACTGAGTTGAAGGGACTGAAGGAGGAAGACACGGAGTTGAAGGGACTGAAGACGGAAGACACGGAGTTGAAGGGACTGAAGGAGGAAGACACAGAGTTGGAGGTACAGAAGGAGGAAGACACGGAGTTGAAGGGACTGAAGAAGGAAGACACAGAGTTGAAGGGACTGAAGGAGGAAGGCACATAGTTGAAGGGACTGAAGGAGGAAGACAGGGAGTTTAGGGGACTGAAGGAGGAAGACTTGGAGTTGAGGGAACTGAAGGAGGGAGACACGGAGTTGAAGGGGCTGAAGGAGGAAGACACGGAGTTGAGGGGCTTGAAGGAAGAAGACGCCAAGTTGAGGGTGCTGAAGGAGGAAGACTTGGAGTTGAGGGTGCTGAAGGAGGAAGACACGGAGCTAAGGGGCCTGAAGGAAGAAGACATGGATTTGAGGGGCCTGAAGGAAGAAGACATGGAGTAGAGGGGACTGAAGGAGGAATACTTGGAGTTGAGGGGACTGAAGGAGGATGACATGGGGTTGAGGGGGCTGAAGGAGGAAGACACGGTGTAGATGGGACTGAAGCAGGAAGACATGGAGTTGAGGGGACTGAAGGAGGAAGACTCGGAATTGAGGGTGCTGAAGGAGGAAGACACGGAGTTGAGGGGACTGAGGGAGGAAGACACGGAGTTGAGGGGACTGAAGGAGGAAGACAAGGAGTTGAGGGGACTGAAGGAGGAAGACATGGAGTAGAGGGGACTGAGGGAGGAAGACACGGAGTTGAGGGGACTGAAGGACTGCATGAGGAAGGCACGGACTTGCGGGGACTGAAGGAGAAAGACACGGAGTTGAAGGGACTGAAGGAGGAAGACACGGAGTTGAGGGGACTGAAGGAGGAAGACATGGAGTAGTGGGGACTGAAGGAGGAAGGCACGGACTTGAGGGGAATGAAGGAGGAAGACACGGAGTTGAGGGGACTGAAGGAGGAAGACACGGAGTTGAGGGGACTGAATGAGGAAGACTTGCAGTTGAGGGGACTGAAGGAGGAAGACTTGGAGTTGAGGGGACTGAAGGAGGAAAACTTGGAGTTGAGGGGACTGAAGGAGGAAGACTTGGAGTTGAGGGGACTGAAGGGGAAGACACGGAGTGGAGGGGCTGAAGGAGGAAGACACGGAGTTGATGGGACTGAAGGAGTAAGACACAGAGTTGAAGGGACTAAAGGAGGAAGCCACAGAGTTGAAGGGACTGAAGGAGGAAGACTTGGAGTTGAGGCTGCTGAGGGAGGAAGACGCGGTGTTGAGGGGGCTGAAAGAGGAACACACAGAGTTGAAGGGACAGAAGGAGGAAGACACAGAGTTGAAGGGACAGAAGGGGGAAGACATGGAGTTGAAGGGACTGAAGGAGGAAGACACCTGGTTGAAGGGACTGAAGGAGGAAGAATAGGAGTTAAGGGGAATGAAGCAGGAAGACACGGAGTTGAGGGAGCTGAAGAAGGAAGACACAGAGTTGAAGGTACTGACGGAGGAAGACACAGAGTTGAAGGGACTGGAGGAGGAAGACACGGAGTTGAGGGGACTGAAGGAGGAAGACACGGAGTTGAGGGGCCTGAAGGAAGAAGACATGTAGTAGAGGGGACTGAAGGAGGAAGACTTGGAGTTGAGCGGACTCAAGGAGGATGGCATGGAGTTGAGGGGACTGAAGGAGGAAGACACGGAGTAGATGGACTGAAGGAGGAAGACATGGAGTTGAGGGGGGCTGAGGGAGGAAGACATGGAGTAGAGGGGACTGAAGGAGTAAGACACGGAGTGGAGGGGGCTGAAGGAGGAAGACACTGAGTTGAAGGGACTGAAGGAGGAAGACACGGTGTTGAAGGGACTGAAGAAGGAAGACACGGAGTTGAAGGGACTGAAGGAGGAAGACACAGAGTTGGAGGTACAGAAGGAGGAAGACACGGAGTTGAAGGGCCTGAAGAAGGAAGACAAAGAGTTGAAGGGACTGAAGGAGGAAGGCACATAGTTGAAGGGACTGAAGGAGGAAGACTTGGAGTTAAAGGGACTGAAGGAGGAAGACACGGAGTTTAGGGGACTGAAGGAGGAAGACTTGGAGTTGAGGGAACTGAAGGAGGGAGACACGGAGTTGAAGTGGCTGAAGGAGGAAGACACGGAGTTGAGGGGCTTGAAGGAAGAAGACACCAAGTTGAGGGTGCTGAAGGAGGAAGACTTGGAGTTGAGGGTGCTGAAGGAGGAAGACACGGAGTTAAGGGGCCTGAAGGAAGAAGACATGGATTTGAGGGGCCTGAAGGAAGAAGACATGGAGTAGAGGGGACTGAAGGAGGAATACTTGGAGTTGAGGGGACTGAAGGAGGATGACATGGGGTTGAGGGGGCTGAAGGAGGAAGACACGGAGTAGATGGGATTGAAGGAGGAAGACATGGAGTTGAGGGGGGCTAAGGGAGGAAGACATGGAGTAGACGGGACTGAAGGAGGATGACATGGGGTTGAGGGGGCTGAAGGAGGAAACCTCGGAATTGAGGGTGCTGAAGGAGGAAGACACGGAGTTGAAGGGACTGAAGGAGGAAGACACGGAGTTGAGGGGACAGAAGGAGGAAGACATGGAGTAGAGGGGACTGAGGGAGGAAGACACGGAGTTGAGGGGACTGAAGGGGGAAGACATGGGGTTGAGGGGGCTGAAGGAGGAAGACTCGGAGTTGAGGGTGCTGAAGGAGGAAGACACGGAGTTGAGGGGACTGAGGGAGGAAGACACGGAGTTGAGGGGACTGAAGGAGGAAGACATGGAGTAGAGGGGACTGAGGGAGGAAGACACGGAGTTGAGGGGATTGAAGGAGGAAGACACGGAGATGAGGAGACTGCAGGAGGAAGGCACGGACTTGCGGGGACTGAAGGAGAAAGACACGGAGTTGAGGGGACTGAAGGAGGAAGACACGGAGTTGAGGGGACTGAAGGAGGAAGACATGGAGTAGTGGGGACTGAAGGAGGAAGGCACGGACTTGAGGGGACTGAAGGAGGAAGACACGGATTTGAGGGGACTGAAGGAGGAAGACACGGAGTTGAGGGGACTGAAGGAGGAAGACTTGGAGTTGAGGGGACTGAAGGAGGAAAACTTGGAGTTGAGGGGACTGAAGGAGGGAGACACGGAGTTGAAGGGGCTGAAGGAGGAAGACACGGAGTTGAGGGGCTTGAAGGAAGAAGACGCCAAGTTGAGGGTGCTGAAGGAGGAAGACTTGGAGTTGAGGGTGCTGAAGGAGGAAGACACAGAGTTAAGGGGCCTGAAGGAAGAAGACATGGATTTGAGGGGCCTGAAGGAAGAAGACAAGGAGTAGAGGGGACTGAAGGAGGAATACTTGGAGTTGAGGGGACTGAAGGAGGGTGACATGGGGTTGAGGGGGCTGAAGGAGGAAGACACGGTGTAGATGGGACTGAAGGAGGAAGACATGGAGTTGAGGGGACTGAAGGAGGAAGACTCGGAATTGAGGGTGCTGAAGGAGGAAGACACGGAGTTGAGGGGACTGAGGGAGGAAGACACGGAGTTGAGGGGACTGAAGGAGGAAGACACGGAGTTGAGGGGACTGAAGGAGGAAGACATGGAGTAGAGGGGACTGAGGGAGGAAGACACGGAGTTGAGGGGACTGAAGGAGGAAGACACGGAGTTGAGGGGACTGAAGGAGGAAGACTCGGAGTTGAGGGTGCTGAAGGAGGAAGACACGGAGTTGAGGGGACTGAGGGAGGAAGACACGGAGTTGAGGGGACTGAAGGAGGAAGACATGAAGTAGAGGGGACTGAGGGAGGAAGACACGGAGTTGAGGGGACTGAAGGAGGAAGACACGGAGATGAGGAGACTGCATGAGGAAGGCACGGACTTGCGGGGACTGAAGGAGAAAGACACGGAGTTGAAGGGACTGAAGGAGGAAGACACGGAGTTGAGGGGACTGAAGGAGGAAGACATGGAGTAGTGGGGACTGAAGGAGGAAGGCACGGACTTGAGGGGAATGAAGGAGGAAGACACGGATTTGAGGGGACTGAAGGAGGAAGACACGGAGTTGAGGGTGCTGAAGGAGGAAGACACGGAGTTAAGGGGCCTGAAGGAAGAAGACATGGATTTGAGGGGCCTGAAGGAAGAAGACATGGAGTAGAGGGGACTGAAGGAGGAATACTTGGAGTTGAGGGGACTGAAGGAGGATGACGTGGGGTTGAGGGGCTGAAGGAGGAAGACACGGTGTAGATGGGACTGAAGGAGGAAGACATGGAGTTGAGGGGACTGAAGGAGGAAGACTCGGAATTGAGGGTGCTGAAGGAGGAAGACACGGAGTTGAGGGGACTGAGGGAGGAAGACACGGAGTTGAGGGGACTGAAGGAGGAAGACACGGAGTTGAGGGGACTGAAGGAGGAAGACATGGAGTAGAGGGGACTGAGGGAGGAAGACACGGAGTTGAGGGGACTGAAGGAGGAAGACACGGAGTTGAGGGGACTGAAGGAGGAAGACTCGGAGTTGAGGGTGCTGAAGGAGGAAGACACGGAGTTGAGGGGACTGAGGGAGGAAGACACGGAGTTGAGGGGACTGAAGGAGGAAGACATGAAGTAGAGGGGACTGAGGGAGGAAGACACGGAGTTGAGGGGACTGAAGGAGGAAGACACGGAGATGAGGAGACTGCATGAGGAAGGCACGGACTTGCGGGGACTGAAGGAGAAAGACACGGAGTTGAAGGGACTGAAGGAGGAAGACACGGAGTTGAGGGGACTGAAGGAGGAAGACATGGAGTAGTGGGGACTGAAGGAGGAAGGCACGGACTTGAGGGGAATGAAGGAGGAAGACACGGATTTGAGGGGACTGAAGGAGGAAGACACGGAGTTGAGGGGACTGAAGGAGGAAAACTTGGAGTTGAGGGGACTGAAGGAGGAAGACTTGGAGTTGAGGGGACTGAAGGGGAAGACACGGAGTGGAGGGGCTGAAGGAGGAAGACACGGAGTTGATGGGACTGAAGGAGGAAGACACAGAGTTGAAGGGACTAAAGGAGGAAGCCACAGAGTTGAAGGGACTGAAGGAGGAAGACTTGGAGTTGAGGCTGCTGAGGGAGGAAGACGCGGAGTTGAGGGGGCTGAAAGAGGAACACACAGAGTTGAAGGGACAGAAGGAGGAAGACACAGAGTTGAAGGGACAGAAGGGGGAAGACATGGAGTTGAAGGGACTGAAGGAGGAAGACACCTGGTTGAAGGGACTGAAAGAGGAAGAATAGGAGTTAAGGGGAATGAAGCAGGAAGACACGGAGTTGAGGGAGCTGAAGAAGGAAGACACAGAGTTGAAGGTACTGACGGAGGAAGTCACAGAGTTGAAGGGACTGGAGGAGGAAGACACGGAGTTGAGGGGACTGAAGGAGGAAGACACGGAGTTGAGGGGCCTGAAGGAAGAAGACATGTAGTAGAGGGGACTGAAGGAGGAAGACTTGGAGTTGAGCGGACTGAAGGAGGATGACATGGAGTTGAGGGGACTGAAGGAGGAAGACACGGAGTAGATGGGACTGAAGGAGGAAGACATGGAGTTGAGGGGGGCTGAGGGAGGAAGACATGGAGTAGAGGGGACTGAAGGAGTAAGACACGGAGTGGAGGGGGCTGAAGAAGGAAGACACGGAGTTGAAGGGACTGAAGGAGGAAGACACAGAGTTGGAGGTACAGAAGGAGGAAGACACGGAGTTGAAGGGACTGAAGAAGGAAGACAAAGTGTTGAAGGGACTGAAGGAGGAAGGCACATAGTTGAAGGGACTGAAGGAGGAAGACTTGGAGTTAAAGGGACTGAAAGAGGAAGACACGGAGTTTAGGGGACTGAAGGAGGAAGACTTGGAGTTGAGGGAACTGAAGGAGGGAGACACGGAGTTGAAGTGGCTGAAGGAGGAAGACACGGAGTTGAGGGGCTTGAAGGAAGAAGACACCAAGTTGAGGGTGCTGAAGGAGGAAGACTTGGAGTTGAGGGTGCTGAAGGAGGAAGACACGGAGTTAAGGGGCCTGAAGGAAGAAGACATGGATTTGAAGGGCCTGAAGGAAGAAGACATGGAGTAGAGGGGACTGAAGGAGGAATACTTGGAGTTGAGGGGACTGAAGGAGGATGACATGGGGTTGAGGGGGCTGAAGGAGGAAGACACGGAGTAGATGGGACTGAAGGAGGAAGACATGGAGTTGAGGGGGGCTAAGGGAGGAAGACATGGAGTAGACGGGACCGAAGGAGGATGACATGGGGTTGAGGGGGCTGAAGGAGGAAGCCTCGGAATTGAGGGTGCTGAAGGAGGAAGACACGGAGTTGAGGGGACTGAGGGAGGAAGACACGGAGTTGAAGGGACTGGAGGAGGAAGACTTGGAGTTAAGGGGACTGAAGCAGGAAGACATGGAGTTTAGGGGGCTGAAGGAGGAAGACACAGAGTTGAAGGGACTGAAGGAGGAAAACTTGGAGTTGACGGAACTGAAGGAGGAAGACACGGAGTTGAGGGGACTGAAGGGGGAAGACACGGAGTTGAGGGGCCTGAAGGAAGAAGACATGTAGTAGAGGGGACTGAAGGAGGAAGACTTGGAGTTGAGCGGACTGAAGGAGGATGACATGGAGTTGAGGGGACTGAAGGAGGAAGACACGGAGTAGATGGGACTGAAGGAGGACGACATGGAGTTGAGGGGGCTGAAGGAGGAAGACACTGAGTTGAAGGGACTGAAGGGGAAGACACGGAGTGGAGGGGCTGAAGGAGGAAGACACGGAGTTGATGGGACTGAAGGAGGAAGACACAGAGTTGAAGGGACTAAAGGAGGAAGCCACAGAGTTGATTGAAGGGACTGAAGGAGAACGACTTGGAGTTGAGGCTGCTGAGGGAGGAAGACGCGGAGTTCAGGGGGCTGAAAGAGGAACACACAGAGTTGAAGCGACAGAAGGAGGAAGACACAGAGTTGAAGGGACAGAAGGGGGAAGACATGGAGTTGAAGGGACTGAAGGAGGAAGACACCTGGTTGAAGGGACTGAAGGAGGAAGAATTGGAGTTAAGGGGAATGAAGCAGGAAGACACGGAGTTGAGAGAGCTGAAGGAGGAAGACACAGAGTTGAAGGTACTGACGGAGGAAGACACAGAGTTGAAGGGACTGAAGGAGGAAAACTTGGAGTTGACGGAACTGAAGTAGGAAGACACGGAGTTGAGGGGACTGAAGGAGGAAGACACGGTGTTGAGGGGCCTGAAGGAAGAAGACATGTAGTAGAGGGGACTGAAGGAGGAAGACTTGGAGTTGAGCGGACTGAAGGAGGATGACATGGAGTTGAGGGGACTGAAGGAGGACGACATGGAGTTGAGGGGGCTGAAGGAGGAAGACACTGAGTTGAAGGGACAGCAGGAGGAAGACAGGCAGTTGAAGAGACTAAAGAAGGAAGACACGGAGTTGAAGGGACTGAAGGAGGAAGACACAGAGTTGAAGGGACAGAAGGAGGAAGACACGGAGTTGAAGGGACTGAAGAAGGAAGCCACAGAGTTGAAGGGACTGAAGGAGGAAGACACATCGTTGAAGGGACTGAAGGAGGAAGACTTGGAGTTGAGGGTGCTGAAGGAGGAAGACACGGAGTTAAGGGGCCTGAAGGAAGAAGACATGGATTTGAGGGGCCTGAAGGAAGAAGACATGGAGTAGAGGGGACTGAAGGAGGAATACTTGGAGTTGAGGGGACTGAAGGAGGATGACATGGGGTTGAGGGGGCTGAAGGAGGAAGACACGGAGTAGATGGGACTGAAGGAGGAAGACATGGAGTTGAGGGGGGCTAAGGGAGGAAGACATGGAGTAGACGGGACCGAAGGAGGATGACATGGGGTTGAGGGGGCTGAAGGAGGAAGCCTCGGAATTGAGGGTGCTGAAGGAGGAAGACACGGAGTTGAGGGGACTGAGGGAGGAAGACACGGAGTTGAAGGGACTGAAGGAGGAAGACACGGAGTTGAGGGGACTGAAGGAGGAAGACATGGAGTAGAGGGGACTGAGGGAGGAAGACACGGAGTTGAGGGGACTGAAGGGGGAAGACATGGGGTTGAGGGGGCTGAAGGAGGAAGATTCGGAGTTGAGGGTGCTGAAGGAGGAAGACACGGAGTTGAGGGGACTGAGGGAGGAAGACACGGAGTTGAGGGGACTGAAGGAGGAAGACATGGAGTAGAGGGGACTGAGGGAGGAAGACACGGAGTTGAGGGGACTGAAGGAGGAAGACACGGAGATGAGGAGACTGCAGGAGGAAGGCACGGACTTGCGGGGACTGAAGGAGAAAGACACGGAGTTGAGGGGACTGAAGGAGGAAGACACGGAGTTGAGGGGACTGAAGGAGGAAGACATGGAGTAGTGGGGACTGAAGGAGGAAGGCACGGACTTGAGGGGACTGAAGGAGGAAGACACGGATTTGAGGGGACTGAAGGAGGAAGACACGGAGTTGAGGGGACTGAAGGAGGAAGACTTGGAGTTGAGGGGACTGAAGGAGGAAAACTTGGAGTTGAGGGGACTGAAGGAGGAAGACTTGGAGTTGAGGGGACAGAAGGGGAAGACACGGAGTGGAGGGGCTGAAGGAGGAAGACACGGAGTTGATGGGACTGAAGGAGGAAGACACAGAGTTGAAGGGACTAAAGGAGGAAGCCACAGAGTTGAAGGGACTGAAGGAGGAAGACTTGGAGTTGAGGCTACTGAGGGAGGAAGACGCGGAGTTGAGGGGGCTGAAAGAGGAACACACAGAGTTGAAGGGACAGAAGGAGCAAGACACAGAGTTGAAGGACAGAAGGGGGAAGACATGGAGTTGAAGGGACTGAAGGAGGAAGACACCTGGTTGAAGGGACTGAAGGAGGAAGAATAGGAGTTAAGGGGAATGAAGCAGGAAGACACGGAGTTGAGGGAGCTGAAGGAGGAAGACACAGAGTTGAAGGTACTGACGGAGGAAGACACAGAGTTGAAGGGACTGGAGGAGAAAGACACGGAGTTGAGGGGACTGAAGGAGGAAGACACGGAGTTGAGGGGCCTGAAGGAAGAAGACATGTAGTAGAGGGGACTGAAGGAGGAAGACTTGGAATTGAGCGGACTGAAGGAGGATGACATGGAGTTGAGGGGACTGAAGGAGGAAGACACGGAGTAGATGGGACTGAAGGAGGAAGACATGGAGTTGAGGGGGCCTGAGGGAGGAAGACATGGAGTAGAGGGGACTGAAGGAGTAAGAAACGCAGTGGAGGGGGCTGAAGGAGGAAGACACTGAGTTGAAGGGACTGAAGGAGGAAGACACGATGTTGAATGGACTGAAGAAGGAAGACACGGAGTTGAAGGGACTGAAGGAGGAAGACACAGAGTTGGAGGTACAGAAGGAGGAAGACACGGAGTTGAAGGGACTGAAGAAGGAAGACACGGAGTTTAGGGGACTGAAGGAGGAAGACTTGGAGTTGAGGGAACTGAAGGAGGAAGACACGGAGTTGAAGGGGCTGAAGGAGGAAGACACGGAGTTGAGGGGATTGAAGGAAGAAGACACCAAGTTGAAGGTGCTGAAGGATGAAAACTTGGAGTTGAGGGTGCTGAAGGAGGAAGACACGGAGTTAAGGGGCCTGAAGGAAGAAGACATGGATTTGAGGGGCCTGAAGGAAGAAGACATGGAGTAGAGGGGACTGAAGGAGGAATACTTGGAGTTGAGGGGACTGAAGGAGGATGACATGGGGTTGAGGGGGCTGAAGGAGGAAGACACGGAGTAGATGGGACTGAAGGAGGAAGACATAGAGTTGAGGGGGCTAAGGGAGGAAGACATGGAGTAGACGGGACTGAAGGAGGATGACATGGGGTTGAGGGGGCTGAAGGAGGAAGACTCGGAGCTGAGGGTGCTGAAGGAGGAAGACACGGAGTTGAGGGGACTGAGGGAGGAAGACACGGAGTTGAGGGGACTGAAGGAGGAAGACATGGAGTAGAGGGGACTGAGGGAGGAAGGCACGGATTTGCGGGGACTGAAGGAGAAAGACACGGAGTTGAAGGGACTGAAGGAGGAAGACACGGAGTTGAGGGGACTGAAGGAGGAAGACATGGAGTAGTGGGGACTGAAGGAGGAAGGCACGGACTTGAGGGGACTGAAGGAGGAAGACACGGATTTGAGGGGACTGAAGGAGGAAGACACGGAGTTGAGGGGACTGAAGGAGGAAGACTTGCAGTTGAGGGGACTGAAGGAGGAAGACTTGGAGTTGAGGGGACTGAAGGAGGAAGACTTGGAGTTGAAGGGACTGAAGGGGAAGACACGGAGTGGAGGGGCTGAAGGAGGAAGACACGGAGTTGATGGGACTGAAGGAGGAAAACACAGAGTTGAAGGGACTGAAGGAGGAAGGCACATAGTTGAAAGGACTGAAGGAGGAAGACTTGGAGTTAAAGGGACTGAAGAAGGAAGACACGGAGTTTAGGGGACTGAAGGAGGAAGACTTGGAGTTGAGGGAACTGAAGGAGGAAGACACGGAGTTGAAGGGGCTGAAGGAGGAAGACACGGAGTTGAGGGGCTTGAAGGAAGAAGACACCAAGTTGAGGGTGCTGAAGGATGAAAACTTGGAGTTGAGGATGCTGAAGGAGGAAGACACGGAGTTAAGGGGCCTGAAGGAAGAAGACATGGATTTGAGGGGCCTGAAGGAAGAAGACATGGAGTAGAGGGGACTGAAGGAGGAATACTTGAAGTTGAGGGGACTGAAGGAGGATGACATGGGGTTGAGGGGGCTGAAGGAGGAAGACACGGAGTAGATGGGACTGAAGGAGGAAGACATAGAGTTGAGGGGGGCTAAGGGAGGAAGACATGGAGTAGACGGGACTGAAGGAGGATGACATGGGGTTGAGGGGGCTGAAGGAGGAAGACTCGGAGCTGAGGGTGCTGAAGGAGGAAGACACGGAGTTGAGGGGACTGAGGGAGGAAGACACGGAGTTGAGGGGACTGAAGGAGGAAGACATGGAGTAGAGGGGACTGAGGGAGGAAGACACGGAGTTGAGGGGACTGAAGGAGGAAGACACGGAGATGAGAAGACTGCAGGAGAAAGGCACGGATTTGCGGGGACTGAAGGAGAAAGACACGGAGTTGAAGGGACTGAAGGAGGAAGACACGGAGTTGAGGGGACTGAAGGAGGAAGACATGGAGTAGTGGGGACTGAAGGAGGAAAGCACGGACTTGAGGGGACTGAAGGAGGAAGACACGGATTTGAGGGGACTGAAGGAGGAAGACACGGAGTTGAGGGGACTGAAGGAGGAAGACTTGCAGTTGAGGGGACTGAAGGAGGAAGACTTGGAGTTGAAGGGACTGAAGGGGAAGACACGGAGTGGAGGGGCTGAAGGAGGAAGACACGGAGTTGATGGGACTGAAGGAGGAAAACACAGAGTCGAAGGGACTAAAGGAGGAAGCCACAGACTTGATTGAAGGGACTGAAGGAGGACGACTTGGAGTTGAGGCTGCTGAGGGAGGAAGACGCGGAGTTGAGGGGGCTGAAAGAGGAACACACAGAGTTGAAGGGACAGAAGGAGGAAGACACAGAGTTGAAGGGACAGAAGGGGGAAGACATGGAGTTGAAGGGACTGAAGGAGGAAGACACCTGGTTGAAGGGACTGAAGGAGGAAGAATTGGAGTTAAGGGGAATGAAGCAGGAAGACACGGAGTTGAGAGAGCTGAAGGAGGAAGACACAGAGTTGAAGGTATTGAGGAAGGAAGACACAGAGTTGAAGGGACTGGAGGAGGAAGACTTGGAGTTAAGGGGACTGAAGCAGGAAGACATGGAGTTTAGGGGGCTGAAGGAGGAAGACACAGAGTTGAAGGGACTGAAGGAGGAAAACTTGGAGTTGACGGAACTGAAGGAGGAAGACACGGAGTTGAGGGGCCTGAAGGAAGAAGACATGTAGTAGAGGGGACTGAAGGAGGAAGACTTGGAGTTGAGCGGACTGAAGGAGGATGACATGGAGTTGAGGGGACTGAAGGAGGAAGACACGGAGTAGATGGGACTGAAGGAGGACGACATGGAGTTGAGGGGGCTGAAGGAGGAAGACACTGAGTTGAAGGGACTGAAGGGGAAGACACGGAGTGGAGGGGCTGAAGGAGGAAGACACGGAGTTGATGGGACTGAAGGAGGAAGACACAGAGTTGAAGGGACTAAAGGAGGAAGCCACAGAGTTGATTGAAGGGACTGAAGGAGAACGACTTGGAGTTGAGGCTGCTGAGGGAGGAAGACGCGGAGTTCAGGGGGCTGAAAGAGGAACACACAGAGTTGAAGGGACAGAAGGAGGAAGACACAGAGTTGAAGGGACAGAAGGGGGAAGACATGGAGTTGAAGGGACTGAAGGAGGAAGACACCTGGTTGAAGGGACTGAAGGAGGAAGAATTGGAGTTAAGGGGAATGAAGCAGGAAGACACGGAGTTGAGAGAGCTGAAGGAGGAAGACACAGAGTTGAAGGTACTGACGGAGGAAGACACAGAGTTGAAGGGACTGGAGGAGGAAGACTTGGAGTTAAGGGGACTGAAGGAGGAAGACATGGAGTTTAGGGGGCTGAAGGAGGAAGACACAGAGTTGAAGGGACTGAAGGAGGAAAACTTGGAGTTGACGGAACTGAAGTAGGAAGACACGGAGTTGAGGGGACTGAAGGAGGAAGACACGGTGTTGAGGGGCCTGAAGGAAGAAGACATGTAGTAGAGGGGACTGAAGGAGGAAGACTTGGAGTTGAGCGGACTGAAGGAGGATGACATGGAGTTGAGGGGACTGAAGGAGGACGACATGGAGTTGAGGGGGCTGAAGGAGGAAGACACTGAGTTGAAGGGACAGCAGGAGGAAGACACGCAGTTGAAGAGACTAAAGAAGGAAGACACGGAGTTGAAGGGACTGAAGGAGGAAGACACAGAGTTGAAGGGACAGAAGGAGGAAGACACGGAGTTGAAGGGACTGAAGAAGGAAGACACAGAGTTGAAGGGACTGAAAGAGGAAGACACATAGTTGAAGGGACTGAAGGAGGAAGACTTGGAGTTAAAGGGACTGAAGGAGGAAGACACGGAGTTTAGGGGACTGAAGGAGGAAGACTTGGAATTGAGGGAACTGAAGGAGGAAGACACGGATTTGAAGGGGCTGAAGGAAGAAGACACGGAGTTGAGGGGCTTGAAGGAAGAAGACACCAAGTTGAGGGTGATGAAGGAGGAACACTTGGAGTTGAGGGTGCTGAAGGAGGAAGACACGGAGTTAAGGGGCCTGAAGGAAGAAGACATGGAGTTGAGGGGCCTGAAGGAAGAAGACATGGAGTAGAGGGGACTGAAGGAGGAATACTTGGAGTTGAGGGGACTGAAGGAGGATGACATGGGGTTGAGGGGGCTGAAGGAGGAAGACTGGGAGTTGAGGGTGGTGATGGAGGAAGACACGGAGTTGAGGGGACTGAGGAAGGAAGACACGGAGTTGAGGGGACTGGAGGAGAAAGACATGGAGTAGAGGGGACTGAGGGAGGAAGACACGGAGTTGAAGGGACTGAAGAAGGAAGACACAGAATTGAAGGGACTGAAGGAGGAAAACACATAGTTGAAGGGACTGAAGGAGTAAGACACGGAGCTGAAGGGGCTGAAGGAGGAAGACACGCAGTTGAGGGGCTTAAAGGAAGAAGACACCAAGTTAAGGGTGCTGAAGGAAGAAGACTTGTAGTTGAGGGGGCTGAAGGATGAAGATACAGAGTTAAGGGGCCTGAAGGAAGAAGACATGGAGTTGAGGGGTCTGAAGGAAGAAGACGTGGAGTAGAGGGGATTGAATGAGGAAAACTTGGAGTTGAGGGGACTGAAGGAGGAAGACTTGGAGTTGAGGGGACTGAAGGGGAAGACACGGAGTTGAGGGGACTGAAGGAGGAAGACACGGGGTTGATGGGACTGAAGGAGGAAGACACAGAGTTGAAGGGACTAAAGGAGGAAGCCACAGAGTTGAAGGGACTGAAGGAGGAAGACTTGGAGATGAGGGTGCTGAGGGAGGAAGACACAGAGTTGAAGGGACAGAAGGAGGAAGACACAGAGTTGAAGGGACAGAAGGAGGAAGACATGGAGTTGAAGGGACTGAAGGAGGAAGACACCGGGTTGAAGGGACTGAAGGAGGAAGACTTGGAGTGAAGGGGACTGAAGCAGGAAGACACGGAGTTGAGGAGCTGAAGGAGGAAGACACAGAGTTGAAGGTACTGACGGAGGAAGCCACAGAGTTGAAGGGACTGGAGGAGGAAGACTTGGAGTTAAGGGGACTGAAGGAGGAAGACATGGAGTTTGGGGGGTGAAGGAGGAAGACACAGAGTTGAAGGGACTGAAGGAGGAAGACTTGGAGTTGACGGAACTGAAGGAAGAAGACACGGAGTTTAGGGGACTGAAGGAGGAAGACACGGAGTTGAGGGGCCTGAAGGAAGAAGACATGTAGTAGAGGGGACTGAAGGAGGAAGACTTGGAGTTGAGGGGACTGAAGGAGGATGACATGGAGTTGAGGGGACTGAAGGAGGAAGACACGGAGTAGATGGGACTGAAGGAGGAAGACATGGAGTTGAGGGGGGCTGAGGGAGGAAGACATGGAGTAGAGGGGACTGAAGGAGTAAGGCACGGAGTGGAGGGGGCTGAAGGAGGAAGACACTGAGTTGAAGGGACTGAAGGAGGAAGACACGGAGTTGAAGGGACTGAAGAAGGAAGACACGGAGTTGAAGGGACTGAAGGAGGAAGACACAGAGTTAAAGGGACAGAAGGAGGAAGACACGGTGTTGAAGGGACTGAAGAAGGAAGACACAGAGTTGAAGGGACTGAAGGAGGAAGACACATAGTTGAAGGGACTGAAGGAGGAAGAATTGGAGTTAAAGGGACTGAAGGAGGAAGACACGGAGTTTATGGGGCTGAAGGAGGAAGACATGGAATTTAGGGGACTGAAAGAGGAAGACTTGGAGTTGAGGGGACTGAAGGAGGAAGACACGGAGTAGATGGGACTGAATGAGGAAGACATGGAGTTGAGGGGGGCTGAGGGAGGAAGACATGGAGTAGAGGGGACTGAAGGAGTAAGACACGGAGTGGAGGGGTCTGAAGGAGGAAGACACTGATTTGAAGGGACTGAAGGAGGAAGACACGGTGTTGAAGGGACTGAAGAAGGAAGACACGGAGTTGTAGGGACTGAAGGAGGAAGACACGGAGTTGAAGGGACTGAAGAAGGAAGACACAGAGTTGAAGGGACTGAAGGAGGAAGACACATAGTTGAAGGGACTGAAGGAGGAAGCCACGGAGTTTAGGGGGCTGAAGGAGGAAGACATGGAATTTAGGGGACTGAAGGAGGAAGACTTGGAGTTGAGGGAACTGAAGGAGGAAGACACGGAGTTGAAGGGGCTGAAGGAGGAAGACACGGAGTTGAGGGGCTTGAAGGAAGAAGACACCAAGTTGAGAGTGCTGAAGGAGCAAGACTTGGAGTTGAGGGTGCTGAAGGAGGAAGACACGGAGTTAAGGGGCCTGAAGGAAGAAGACATGGAGTTGAGGGGCCTGAAGGAAGAAGACATGGAGTAGAGGGGACTGAAGGAGGAATACTTGGAGTTGAGGGGACTGAAGGAGGATGACATGGGGTTGAGGGGGCTGAAGGAGGAAGACTCGGAGTTGAGGGTGGTGAAGGAGGAAGACACGGAGTTGAGGGGCCTGAAGAAGGAAGACACGGAGTTGAGGGGACTGAAGGAGGAAGACATGGAGTAGAGGGGACTGAAGGAGGAAGACACGGAGTTGAGGGAGCTGAAGGAGGAAGACACAGAGTTGAAGGGACTGGAGGAGGAAGACTTGGAGTTAAGGGGACTGAAGGAGGAAGACATGGAGTTTGGGGGGTGAAGGAGGAAGACACAGAGTTCAAGGGACTGAAGGAGGAAGACTTGGAGTTGACGGAACTGAAGGAGGAAGACACGGAGTTGAGGGGACTGAAGGAGGAAGACACGGAGTTGAGGGGCCTGAAGGAAGAAGACATGTAGTAGAGGGGACTGAAGGAGGAAGACTTGGAGTTGAGCGGACTGAAGGAGGATGACATGGAGTTGAGGGACTGAAGGAGGAAGACACGGAGTAGATGGGACTGAAGGAGGAAGACGTTGAGTTGAGGGGGGCTGAGGGAGGAAGACATGGAGTAGAGGGGACTGAAGGAGTAAGACACGGAGTGGAGGGGGCTGAAGGAGGAAGACACTGAGTTGAAGGGACTGAAGGAGGAAGACACGGAGTTGAAGGGACTGAAGACGGAAGACACGGAGTTGAAGGGACTGAAGGAGGAAGACACAGAGTTGGAGGTACAGAAGGAGGAAGACACGGAGTTGAAGGGACTGAAGAAGGAAGACACAGAGTTGAAGGGACTGAAGGAGGAAGGCACATAGTTGAAGGGACTGAAGGAGGAAGACACGGAGTTTAGGGGACTGAAGGAGGAAGACTTGGAGTTGAGGGAACTGAAGGAGGGAGACACGGAGTTGAAGGGGCTGAAGGAGGAAGACACGGAGTTGAGGGGCTTGAAGGAAGAAGACGCCAAGTTGAGGGTGCTGAAGGAGGAAGACTTGGAGTTGAGGGTGCTGAAGGAGGAAGACACGGAGTTAAGGGGCCTGAAGGAAGAAGACATGGATTTGAGGGGCCTGAAGGAAGAAGACATGGAGTAGAGGGGACTGAAGGAGGAATACTTGGAGTTGAGGGGACTGAAGGAGGATGACATGGGGTTGAGGGGGCTGAAGGAGGAAGACACGGTGTAGATGGGACTGAAGCAGGAAGACATGGAGTTGAGGGGACTGAAGGAGGAAGACTCGGAATTGAGGTTGCTGAAGAAGGAAGACACGGAGTTGAGGGGACTGAGGGAGGAAGACACGGAGTTGAGGGGACTGAAGGAGGAAGACACGGAGTTGAGGGGACTGAAGGAGGAAGACATGGAGTAGAGGGGACTGAGGGAGGAAGACACGGAGTTGAGGGGACTGAAGGAGGAAGACACGGAGTTGAGGGGACTGAAGGAGGAAGACACGGAGTTGAGGGGACTGAAGGAGGAAGACATGGAGTAGAGGGGACTGAGGGAGGAAGACACGGCGTTGAGGGGACTGAAGGAGGAAGACATGGGGTTGAGGGGGCTGAAGGAGGAAGACTCGGAGTTGAGGGTGCTGAAGGAGGAAGACACGGAGTTGAGGGGACTGAGGGAGGAAGACACGGAGTTGAGGGGACTGAAGGAGGAAGACACGGAGATGAGGAGACTGCATGAGGAAGGCACGGACTTGCGGGGACTGAAGGAGAAAGACACGCAGTTGAAGGGACTGAAGGAGGAAGACACGGAGTTGAGGGGACTGAAGGAGGAAGACATGGAGTAGTGGGGACTGAAGGAGGAAGGCACGGACTTGAGGGGAATGAAGGAGGAAGACACGGAGTTGAGGGGACTGAAGGAGGAAGACATGGAGTTGAGGGGACTGAATGAGGAAGACTTGCAGTTGAGGGGACTGAAGGAGGAAGACTTGGAGTTGAGGGGACTGAAGGAGGAAAACTTGGAGTTGAGGGGACTGAAGGAGGAAGACTTGGAGTTGAGGGGACTGAAGGGGAAGACACGGAGTGGAGGGGCTGAAGGAGGAAGACACGGAGTTGATGGGACGGAAGGAGTAAGACACAGAGTTGAAGGGACTAAAGGAGGAAGCCACAGAGTTGAAGGGACTGAAGGAGGAAGACTTGGAGTTGAGGCTGCTGAGGGAGGAAGACGCGGAGTTGAGGGGGCTGAAACAGGAACACACAGAGTTGAAGGGACAGAAGGAGGAAGACACAGAGTTGAAGGGACAGAAGGGGGAAGACATGGAGTTGAAGGGACTGAAGGAGGAAGACACGTGGTTGAAGGGACTGAAGGAGGAAGAATAGGAGTTAAGGGGAATGAAGCAGGAAGACACGGAGTTGAGGGAGCTGAAGAAGGAAGACACAGAGTTGAAGGTACTGACGGAGGAAGACACAGAGTTGAAGGGACTGGAGGAGGAAGACACGGAGTTGAGGGGACTGAAGGAGGAAGACACGGAGTTGAGGGGCCTGAAGGAAGAAGACATGTAGTAGAGGGGACTGAAGGAGGAAGACTTGGAGTTGAGCGGACTCAAGGAGGATGACATGGAGTTGAGGGGACTGAAGGAGGAAGACACGGAGTAGATGGACTGAAGGAGGAAGACATGGAGTTGAGGGGGGCTGAGGGAGGAAGACATGGAGTAGAGGGGACTGAAGGAGTAAGACACGGAGTGGAGGGGGCTGAAGGAGGAAGACACTGAGTTGAAGGGACTGAAGGAGGAAGACACGGTGTTGAAGGGACTGAAGAAGGAAGACACGGAGTTGAAGGGACTGAAGGAGGAAGACACAGAGTTGGAGGTACAGAAGGAGGAAGACACGGAGTTGAAGGGCCTGAAGAAGGAAGACAAAGAGTTGAAGGGACTGAAGGAGGAAGGCACATAGTTGAAGGGTCTGAAGGAGGAAGACTTGGAGTTAAAGGGACTGAAGGAGGAAGACACGGAGTTTAGGGGACTGAAGGAGGAAGACTTGGAGTTGAGGGAACTGAAGGAGGGAGACACGGAGTTGAAGTGGCTGATGGAGGAAGACACGGAGTTGAGGGGCTTGAAGGAAGAAGACACCAAGTTGAGGGTGCTGAAGGAGGAAGACTTGGAGTTGAGGGTGCTGAAGGAGGAAGACACGGAGTAGAGGGGACTGATGGAGGAATACTTGGAGTAGAGGGGCCTGAAGGAAGAAGACATGGAGTAGAGGGGACTGATGGAGGAATACTTGGAGTTGAGGGGACTGAAGGAGGATGACATGGGGTTGAGGGGGCTGAAGGAGGAAGACTCGGAGTTGAGGGTGGTGAAGGAGGAAGACACGGAGTTGAGGGGACTGAAGGAGGAAGACATGGAGTAGAGGGGTGTGAGGGAGGAAGACACGGAGTTGAGGGGACTGAAGGAGGAAGACACGGAGTTGAGGGGACTGAAGGAGGAAGACACGGAGATGAGGAGACTGCAGGAGGAAGGCATGGACTTGCGGGGACTGAAGGAGGAAGACACGGAGTTGAGGGGACTGAAGGAGGAAGACATGGAGTAGAGGGGACTGAAGGAGGAAAACACGGAGTTGAGGGAGCTGAAGGAGGAAGACACAGAGTTAAAGGGTCTGAAGGAGGAAGACACAGAGTTGAAGGGACTGGAGGAGGAAGACTTGGAGTTGAGGGGACTGAAGGAGGATGACATGGAGTTGAGGGGACTGAAGGAGGAAGACACGGAGTAGATGGGACTGAAGGAGGAAGACATGGAGTTGAGGGGGGCTGAGGGAGGAAGACATGGAGTAGAGGGGACTGAAGGAGTAAGACACGGAGTGGAGGGGGCTGAAGGAGGAAGACACTGAGTTGAAGGGACTGAAGGAGGAAGACACGGAGATGAAGGGACTGAAGAAGAAAGACACGGAGTTGAAGGGACTGAAGGAGGAAGACACAGAGTTGAAGGGACAGAAGGAGGAAGACACGGAGTTGAAGAGACTGAAGAAGGAAGACACAGAGTTGAAGGGACTGAAGGAGGAAGACACATAGTTGAAGGGACTGAAGGAGGAAGACTTGGAGTTAAAGTGACTGAAGGAGGAAGACACGGAGTTTAGGGGGCTGAAGGAGGAAGACATGGAATTTAGGGGACTGAAGGATGAGGAGTCTGCAGGAGGAAGGCACGGAATTGCGGGGACTGAGGGAGGAAGACACGGAGTTGAGGGGACTGAAGGAGGAAGACATGGAGTAGAGGGGACTGAGGGAGGAAGACACGGAGTTGAAGGGACTGAAGGAGGAAGACACGGAGATGAGAAGACTGCAGGAGAAAGGCACGGATTTGCGGGGACTGAAGGAGGAAGACATGGAGTTGAGGGAACTGAAGGAGGAAGACACGGAGTTGAAGGGGCTGAAGGAGGAAGACACCAAGTTGAGGGTGCTGAAGGATGAAAACTTGGAGTTGAGGGTGCTGAAGGAGGAAGACACGGAGTTAAGGGGCCTGAAGGAAGAAGACATGGATTTGAGAGGCCTGAAGGAAGAAGACATGGAGTAGAGGGGACTGAAGGAGGATGACATGGGGTTGAGGGGGCTGAAGGAGGAAGACTCGGAGCTGAGGGTGCTGAAGGAGGAAGACACGGAGTTGAGGGGACTGAGGGAGGAAGACACGGAGTTGAGGGGAATGAAGAAGGAAGACATGGAGTAGAGGGGACTGAGGGAGGAAGACACGGAGTTGAGGGGACTGAAGGAGGAAGACACGGAGATGAGAAGACTGCAGGAGAAAGGCACGAATTTGCGGGGACTGAAGGAGAAAGACACGGAGTTGAAGGGACTGAAGGAGGAAGACACGGAGTTGAGGGGACTGAAGGAGGAAGACATGGAGTAGTGGGGACTGAAGGAGGAAGGCACAGACTTGAGGGGACTGAAGGAGGAAGACACGGATTTGAGGGGACTGAAGGAGGAAGACACGGAGTTGAGGGGACTGAAGGAGGATGACTTGCAGTTGAGGGGACTGAAGGAGAAAGACTTGGAGTTGAGGGGACTGAAGGAGGAAGACTTGGAGTTGACGGGACTGAAGGGGAAGACACGGAGTGGAGGGGCTGAAGGAGGAAGACACGGAGTTGATGGGACTGAAGGAGGAAAACACAGAGTTGAAGGGACTAAAGGAGGAAGCCACAGAGTTGATTGAAGGGACTGAAGGAGGACGACTTGGAGTTGAGGCTGCTGAGGGAGGAAGACGCGTAGTTGAGGGGGCTGAAAGAGGAACACACAGAGTTGAAGGGACAGAAGGGGAAGACATGGAGTTGAAGGGACTGAAGGAGGAAGACACCTGGTTGAAGGGACTGAAGGAGGAAGAATTGGAGATAAGGGGAATGAAGCAGGAAGACACGGAGTTGAGAGAGCTGAAGGAGGAAGACACAGAGTTGAAGGTATTGAGGAAGGAAGACACAGAGTTGAAGGGACTGGAGGAGGAAGACTTGGAGTTAAGGGGACTGAAGCAGGAAGACATGGAGTTTAGGGGGCTGAAGGAGGAAGACACAGAGTTGAAGGGACTGAAGGAGGAAAACTTGGAGTTGACGGAACTGAAGGAGGAAGACACGGAGTTGAGGGGACTGAAGGAGGAAGACACGGAGTTGAGGGGCCTGAAGGAAGAAGACATGTAGGTGAGGGGACTGAAGGAGGAAGACTTGGAGTTGAGCGGACTGAAGGAGGATGACATGGAGTTGAGGGGACTGAAGGAGGAAGACACGGAGTAGATGGGACTGAAGGAGGACGACATGGAGTTGAGGGGGCTGAAGGAGGAAGACACTGAGTTGAATGGACTGAAGGGGAAGACACGGAGTGGAGGGGCTGAAGGAGGAAGACACGGAGTTGATGGGACTGAAGGAGGAAGACACAGAGTTGAAGGGACTAAAGGAGGAAGCCACAGAGTTGATTGAAGGGACTGAAGGAGAACGACTTGGAGTTGAGGCTGCTGAGGGAGGAAGACGCGGAGTTCAGGGGGCTGAAAGAGGAACACACAGAGTTGAAGGGACAGAAGGAGGAAGACACAGAGTTGAAGGGACAGAAGGGGGAAGACATGGAGTTGAAGGGACTGAAGGAGGAAGACACCTGGTTGAAGGGACTGAAGGAGGAAGAATTGGAGTTAAGGGGAATGAAGCAGGAAGACACGGAGTTGAGAGAGCTGAAGGAGGAAGACACAGAGTTGAAGGTACTGACGGAGGAAGACACAGAGTTGAAGGGACTGGAGGAGGAAGACTTGGAGTTAAGGGGACTGAAGGAGGAAGACATGGAGTTTAGGGGGCTGAAGGAGGAAGACACAGAGTTGAAGGGACTGAAGGAGGAAAACTTGGAGTTGACGGAACTGAAGTAGGAAGACACGGAGTTGAGGGGACTGAAGGAGGAAGACACGGTGTTGAGGGGCCTGAAGGAAGAAGACATGTAGTAGAGGGGACTGAAGGAGGAAGACTTGGAGTTGAGCGGACTGAAGGAGGATGACATGGAGTTGAGGGGACTGAAGGAGGACGACATGGAGTTGAGGGGGCTGAAGGAGGAAGACACTGAGTTGAAGGGACAGCAGGAGGAAGACACGCAGTTGAAGAGACTAAAGAAGGAAGACATGGAGTTGAAGGGACTGAAGGAGGAAGACACAGAGTTGAAGGGACAGAAGGAGGAAGACACGGAGTTGAAGGGACTGAAGAAGGAAGACACAGAGTTGAAGGGACTGAAGGAGGAAGACACATAGTTGAAGGGACTGAAGGAGGAAGACTTGGAGTTAAAGGGACTGAAGGAGGAAGACACGGAGTTTAGGGGACTGAAGGAGGAAGACTTGGAATTGAGGGAACTGAAGGAGGAAGACACGGAGTTGAAGGGGCTGAAGGAGGAAGACACGGAGTTGAGGGGCTTGAAGGAAGAAGACACCAAGTTGAGGGTGATGAAGGAGGAAGACTTGGAGTTGAGGGTGCTGAAGGAGGAAGACACGGAGTTAAGGGGCCTGAAGGAAGAAGACATGGAGTTGAGGGGCCTGAAGGAAGAAGACATGGAGTAGAGGGGACTGAAGGAGGAATACTTGGAGTTGAGGGGACTGAAGGAGGATGACATGGGGTTGAGGGGGCTGAAGGAGGAAGACTGGGAGTTGAGGGTGGTGATGGAGGAAGACACGGAGTTGAGGGGACTGAGGAAGGAAGACACGGAGTTGAGGGGACTGGAGGAGGAAGACATGGAGTAGAGGGGACTGAGGGAGGAAGACACGGAGTTGAAGGGACTGAAGAAGGAAGACACAGAGTTGAAGGGACTGAAGGAGGAAAACACATAGTTGAAGGGACTGAAGGAGTAAGACACGGAGCTGAAGGGGTTGAAGGAGGAAGACACGCAGTTGAGGGGCTTAAAGGAAGAAGACACCAAGTTAAGGGTGCTGAAGGAAGAAGACTTGTAGTTGAGGGTGCTGAAGGATGAAGATACAGAGTTAAGGGGCCTGAAGGAAGAAGACATGGAGTTGAGGGGTCTGAAGGAAGAAGACGTGGAGTAGAGGGGATTGAATGAGGAAAACTTGGAGTTGAGGGGACTGAAGGAGGAAGACTTGGAGTTGAGGGGACTGAAGGGGAAGACACGGAGTTGAGGGGACTGAAGGAGGAAGACACGGGGTTGATGGGACTGAAGGAGGAAGACACAAAGTTGAAGGGACTAAAGGAGGAAGCCACAGAGTTGAAGGGACTGAAGGAGGAAGACTTGGAGTTGAGGGTGCTGAGGGAGGAAGACACAGAGTTGAAGGGACAGAAGGAGGAAGACACAGAGTTGAAGGGGCAGAAGGAGGAAGACATGGAGTTGAAGGGACTGAAGGAGGAAGACACCGGGTTGAAGGGACTGAAGGAGGAAGACTTGGAGTGAAGGGGACTGAAGCAGGAAGACACGGAGTTGAGGAGCTGAAGGAGGAAGACACAGAGTTGAAGGTACTGACGGAGGAAGCCACAGAGTTGAAGGGACTGGAGGAGGAAGACTTGGAGTTAAGGGGACTGAAGGAGGAAGACATGGAGTTTGGGGGGTGAAGGAGGAAGACACAGAGTTGAAGGGACTGAAGGAGGAAGACTTGGAGTTGAAGGAACTGAAGGAAGAAGACACGGAGTTTAGGGGACTGAAGGAGGAAGACACGGAGTTGAGGGGCCTGAAGGAAGAAGACATGTAGTAGAGGGGACTGAAGGAGGAAGACTTGGAGTTGAGGGGACTGAAGGAGGATGACATAGAGTTGAGGGGACTGAAGGAGGAAGACACGGAGTAGATGGGACTGAAGGAGGAAGACATGGAGTTGAGGGGGGCTGAGGGAGGAAGACATGGAGTAGAGGGGACTGAAGGAGTAAGGCACGGAGTGGAGGGGGCTGAAGGAGGAAGACACTGAGTTGAAGGGACTGAAGGAGGAAGACACGGAGTTGAAGGGACTGAAGAAGGAAAACACGGAGTTGAAGGGACTGAAGGAGGAAGACACAGAGTTAAAGGGACAGAAGGAGGAAGACACGGTGTTGAAGGGACTGAAGAAGGAAGACACAGAGTTGAAGGGACTGAAGGAGGAAGACACATAGTTGAAGGGACTGAAGGAGGAAGAATTGGAGTTAAAGGGACTGAAGGAGGAAGACACGGAGTTTATGGGGCTGAAGGAGGAAGACATGGAATTTAGGGGACTGAAGGAGGAAGACTTGGAGTTGAGGGGACTGAAGGAGGAAGACACGGAGTAGATGGGACTGAAGGAGGAAGACATGGAGTTGAGGGGGGCTGAGGGAGGAAGACATGGAGTAGAGGGGACTGAAGGAGTAAGACACGGAGTGGAGGGGTCTGAAGGAGGAAGACACTGATTTGAAGGGACTGAAGGAGGAAGACACGGTGTTGAAGGGACTGAAGAAGGAAGACACGGAGTTGTAGGGACTGAAGGAGGAAGACACGGAGTTGAAGGGACTGAAGAAGGAAGACACAGAGTTGAAGGGACTGAAGGAGGAAGACACATAGTTGAAGGGACTGAAGGAGGAAGCCACGGAGTTTAGGGGGCTGAAGGAGGAAGACATGGAATTTAGGGGACTGAAGGAGGAAGACTTGGAGTTGAGGGAACTGAAGGAGGAAGACACGGAGTTGAAGGAGCTGAAGGAGGAAGACACGGAGTTGAGGGGCTTGAAGGAAGAAGACACCAAGTTGAGGGTGCTGAAGGAGCAAGACTTGGAGTTGAGGGTGCTGAAGGAGGAAGACACGGAGTTAAGGGGCCTGAAGGAAGAAGACATGGAGTTGAGGGGCCTGAAGGAAGAAGACATGGAGTAGAGGGGACTGAAGGAGGAATACTTGGAGTTGAGGGGACTGAAGGAGGATGACATGGGGTTGAGGGGGCTGAAGGAGGAAGACTCGGAGTTGAGGGTGGTGAAGGAGGAAGACACGGAGTTGAGGGGCCTGAAGAAGGAAGACACGGAGTTGAGGGGACTGAAGGAGGAAGACATGGAGTAGAGGGGACTGAAGGAGGAAGACACGGAGTTGAGGGAGCTGAAGGAGGAAGACACAGAGTTGAAGGGACTGGAGGAGGAAGACTTGGAGTTAAGGGGACTGAAGGAGGAAGACATGGAGTTTTGGGGGGTGAAGGAGGAAGACACAGAGTTGAAGGGACTGAAGGAGGAAGACTTGGAGTTGACGGAACTGAAGGAGGAAGACACGGAGTTGAGGGGACTGAAGGAGGAAGACACGGAGTTGAGGGGCCTGATGGAAGAAGACACGTAGTAGAGGGGACTGAAGGAGGAAGACTTGGAGTTGAGGGGACTGAAGGAGGATAACATGGAGTTGAGGGGACTGAAGGAGGAAGACACGGAGTAGATGGGACTGAAGGAGGAAGACACGGAGTTGAGGGGACTGAGGAAGGAAGACACGGAGTTGAGGGGACTGAAGGAGGAAGACATGGAGTAGAGGGGTCTGAGGGAGGAAGACACGGAGTTGAGGGGACTGAAGGAGGAAGACACGGAGTTGAGGGGACTGAAGGAGGAAGACACGGAGATGAGGAGACTGCAGGAGGAAGGCACGGACTTGCGGGGACTGAAGGAGGAAGACACGGAGTTGAGGGGCTTGAAGGAAGAAGACACCAAGTTGAGGGTGCTGAAGGAGGAAGACTTGGAGTTGAGGGTGCTGAAGAAGGAAGACACGGAGTTAAGGGGCCTGAAGGAAGAAGACATGGAGTTGAGGGGCCTGAAGGAAGAAGACATGGAGTAGAGGGAACTGAAGGAGGAATACTTGGAGTTGAGGGGACTGAAGGAGTATGACATGGGGTTGAGGGGGCTAAAGGAGGAAGACTCGGAGTTGAGGGTGGTGAAGGAGGAAGACACGGAGTTGAGGGGACTGAGGAAGGAAGACACGGAGTTGAAGGGACTGAAGGAGGAAGACACAGAGTTGAAGGGACAGAAGGAGGAAGACACGGAGTTGAAGGGACTGAAGAAGGAAGACACAGAGTTGAAGGGACTGAAGGAGGAAGACACATAGTTGAAAGGACTGAAGGAGGAAGACTTGGAGTTAAAGGGACTGAAGGAGGAAGACACGGAGTTTAGGGGGCTGAAGGAGGAAGACATGGAATTTAGAGGACTGAAGGAGGAAGACTTGGAGTTGAGGGAACTGAAGGAGGAAGACACGGAGTTGAAGGGGCTGAAGGAGGAAGACGCGGAGTTGAGGGGCTTGAAGGAAGAAGACACCAAGTTGAGGGTGGTGAATGAGGAAGACTTGGAGTTGAGGGTGCTGAAGGAGGAAGACACGGAGTTAAGGGGCCTGAAGGAAGAAGACATGGAGTTGAGGGGCCTGAAGGAAGAAGAAATGGAGTAGAGGGGACTGAAGGAGGAATACTTGGAGTTGAGGGGACTGAAGGAGGATGACATGGGGTTGAGGGGGCTGAAGGAGGAAGACTCGGAGTTGAGGGTGGTGAAGGAGGAAGACACGGAGTTGAGGGGACTGAGGAAGGAAGACACGGAGTTGAGGGGACTGAAGGAGGAAGACATGGAGTAGAGGGGTCTGAGGGAGGAAGACACGGAGTTGAGGGGATTGAAGGAGGAAGACACGGAGTTGAGGGGACTGAAGGAGGAAGACACGGAGATGAGGAGACTGCAGGAGGAAGGCACAGACTTGCGGGGACTGAAGGAGGAAGACACGGAGTTGAGGGGACTGAAGGAGGAAGACATGGAGTAGAGGGGACTGAAGGAGGAAGACACGGAGTTGAGTGAGCTGAAGGAGGAAGACACAGAGTTGAAGGGACTGAAGGAGGAAGACACAGAGTTGAAGGGACTGGAGGAGGAAGACTTGGAGTTGAGGGGACTGAAGGAGGATGACATGGAGTTGAGGGGACTGAAGGAGGAACACATGGAGTTGAGGGGGGCTGAGGGAGGAAGACATGGAGTAGAGGGGACTGAAGGAGGAAGACACGGAGTTGAGGGAGCTGAAGGAGGAAGACACAGAGTTAAAGGGTCTGAAGGAGGAAGACACAGAGTTGAAGGGACTGGAGGAGGAAGACTTGGAGTTGAGGGGACTGAAGGAGGATGACATGGAGTTGAGGGGACTGAAGGAGGAAGACACGGAGTAGATGGGACTGAAGGAGGAAGACATGGAGTTGAGGGGGGCTGAGGGAGGAAGACATGGAGTAGAGGGGACTGAAGGAGTAAGACACGGAGTGGAGGGGGCTGAAGGAGGAAGACACGGAGTTGAAGGGACTGAAGGAGGAAGACACAGAGTTGAAGGGACAGAAGGAGGAAGACACGGAGTTGAAGAGACTGAAGAAGGAAGACACATAGTTGAAGGGACTGAAGGAGGAAGACTTGGAGTTAAAGTGACTGAAGGAGGAAGACACGGAGTTTAGGGGGCTGAAGGAGGAAGACATGGAATTTAGGGGACTGAAGGATGAGGAGTCTGCAGGAGGAAGGCACGGAATTGCGGGGACTGAGGGAGGAAGACACGGAGTTGAGGGGACTGAAGGAGGAAGACATGGAGTAGAGGGGACTGAGGGAGGAAGACACGGAGTTGAGGGGACTGAAGGAGGAAGACACGGAGATGAGAAGACTGCAGGAGAAAGGCACGGATTTGCGGGGACTGAAGGAGGAAGACATGGAGTTGAGGGAACTGAAGGAGGAAGACACGGAGTTGAAGGGGCTGAAGGAGGAAGACACCAAGTTGAGGGTGCTGAAGGATGAAAACTTGGAGTTGAGGGTGCTGAAGGAGGAAGACACGGAGTTAAGGGGCCTGAAGGAAGAAGACATGGATTTGAGGGGCCTGAAGGAAGAAGACATGGAGTAGAGGGGACTGAAGGAGGAATACTTGAAGTTGAGGGGACTGAAGGAGGATGACATGGGGTTGAGGGGGCTGAAGGAGGAAGACACGGAGTAGATGGGACTGAAGGAGGAAGACATAGAGTTGAGGGGGGCTAAGGGAGGAAGACATGGAGTAGACGGGACTGAAGGAGGATGACATGGGGTTGAGGGGGCTGAAGGAGGAAGACTCGGAGCTGAGGGTGCTGAAGGAGGAAGACACGGAGTTGAGGGGACTGAGGGAGGAAGACACGGAGTTGAGGGGACTGAAGAAGGAAGACATGGAGTAGAGGGGACTGAGGGAGGAAGACACGGAGTTGAGGGGACTGAAGGAGGAAGACACGGAGATGAGAAGACTGCAGGAGAAAGGCACGAATTTGCGGGGACTGAAGGAGAAAGACACGGAGTTGAAGGGACTGAAGGAGGAAGACACGGAGTTGAGGGGACTGAAGGAGGAAGACATGGAGTAGTGGGGACTGAAGGAGGAAGGCACAGACTTGAGGGGACTGAAGGAGGAAGACACGGATTTGAGCGGACTGAAGGAGGATGACATGGAGTTGAGGGGACTGAAGGAGGAAGACACGGAGTAGATGGGACTGAAGGAGGACGACATGGAGTTGAGGGGGCTGAAGGAGGAAGACACTGAGTTGAATGGACTGAAGGGGAAGACACGGAGTGGAGGGGCTGAAGGAGGAAGACACGGAGTTGATGGGACTGAAGGAGGAAGACACAGAGTTGAAGGGACTAAAGGAGGAAGCCACAGAGTTGATTGAAGGGACTGAAGGAGAACGACTTGGAGTTGAGGCTGCTGAGGGAGGAAGACGCGGAGTTCAGGGGGCTGAAAGAGGAACACACAGAGTTGAAGGGACAGAAGGAGGAAGACACAGAGTTGAAGGGACAGAAGGGGGAAGACATGGAGTTGAAGGGACTGAAGGAGGAAGACACCTGGTTGAAGGGACTGAAGGAGGAAGAATTGGAGTTAAGGGGAATGAAGCAGGAAGACACGGAGTTGAGAGAGCTGAAGGAGGAAGACACAGAGTTGAAGGTACTGACGGAGGAAGACACAGAGTTGAAGGGACTGGAGGAGGAAGACTTGGAGTTAAGGGGACTGAAGGAGGAAGACATGGAGTTTAGGGGGCTGAAGGAGGAAGACACAGAGTTGAAGGGACTGAAGGAGGAAAACTTGGAGTTGACGGAACTGAAGTAGGAAGACACGGAGTTGAGGGGACTGAAGGAGGAAGACACGGTGTTGAGGGGCCTGAAGGAAGAAGACATGTAGTAGAGGGGACTGAAGGAGGAAGACTTGGAGTTGAGCGGACTGAAGGAGGATGACATGGAGTTGAGGGGACTGAAGGAGGACGACATGGAGTTGAGGGGGCTGAAGGAGGAAGACACTGAGTTGAAGGGACAGCAGGAGGAAGACACGCAGTTGAAGAGACTAAAGAAGGAAGACATGGAGTTGAAGGGACTGAAGGAGGAAGACACAGAGTTGAAGGGACAGAAGGAGGAAGACACGGAGTTGAAGGGACTGAAGAAGGAAGACACAGAGTTGAAGGGACTGAAGGAGGAAGACACATAGTTGAAGGGACTGAAGGAGGAAGACTTGGAGTTAAAGGGACTGAAGGAGGAAGACACGGAGTTTAGGGGACTGAAGGAGGAAGACTTGGAATTGAGGGAACTGAAGGAGGAAGACACGGAGTTGAAGGGGCTGAAGGAGGAAGACACGGAGTTGAGGGGCTTGAAGGAAGAAGACACCAAGTTGAGGGTGATGAAGGAGGAAGACTTGGAGTTGAGGGTGCTGAAGGAGGAAGACACGGAGTTAAGGGGCCTGAAGGAAAAAGACATGGAGTTGAGGGGCCTGAAGGAAGAAGACATGGAGTAGAGGGGACTGAAGGAGGAATACTTGGAGTTGAGGGGACTGAAGGAGGAAGACACATAGTTGAAGGGACTGAAGGAGGAAGCCACGGAGTTTAGGGGGCTGAAGGAGGAAGACATGGAATTTAGGGGACTGAAGGAGGAAGACTTGGAGTTGAGGGAACTGAAGGAGGAAGACACGGAGTTGAAGGGGCTGAAGGAGGAAGACACGGAGTTGAGGGGCTTGAAGGAAGAAGACACCAAGTTGAGGGTGCTGAAGGAGCAAGACTTGGAGTTGAGGGTGCTGAAGGAGGAAGACACGGAGTTAAGGGGCCTGAAGGAAGAAGACATGGAGTTGAGGGGCCTGAAGGAAGAAGACATGGAGTAGAGGGGACTGAAGGAGGAATACTTGGAGTTGAGGGGACTGAAGGAGGATGACATGGGGTTGAGGGGGCTGAAGGAGGAAGACTCGGAGTTGAGGGTGGTGAAGGAGGAAGACACGGAGTTGAGGGGCCTGAAGAAGGAAGACACGGAGTTGAGGGGACTGAAGGAGGAAGACATGGAGTAGAGGGGACTGAAGGAGGAAGACACGGAGTTGAGGGAGCTGAAGGAGGAAGACACAGAGTTGAAGGGACTGGAGGAGGAAGACTTGGAGTTAAGGGGACTGAAGGAGGAAGACATGGAGTTTTGGGGGGTGAAGGAGGAAGACACAGAGTTGAAGGGACTGAAGGAGGAAGACTTGGAGTTGACGGAACTGAAGGAGGAAGACACGGAGTTGAGGGGACTGAAGGAGGAAGACACGGAGTTGAGGGGCCTGATGGAAGAAGACACGTAGTAGAGGGGACTGAAGGAGGAAGACTTGGAGTTGAGGGGACTGAAGGAGGATAACATGGAGTTGAGGGGACTGAAGGAGGAAGACACGGAGTAGATGGGACTGAAGGAGGAAGACACGGAGTTGAGGGGACTGAGGAAGGAAGACACGGAGTTGAGGGGACTGAAGGAGGAAGACATGGAGTAGAGGGGTCTGAGGGAGGAAGACACGGAGTTGAGGGGACTGAAGGAGGAAGACACGGAGTTGAGGGGACTGAAGGAGGAAGACACGGAGATGAGGAGACTGCAGGAGGAAGGCACGGACTTGCGGGGACTGAAGGAGGAAGACACGGAGTTGAGGGGCTTGAAGGAAGAAGACACCAAGTTGAGGGTGCTGAAGGAGGAAGACTTGGAGTTGAGGGTGCTGAAGAAGGAAGACACGGAGTTAAGGGGCCTGAAGGAAGAAGACATGGAGTTGAGGGGCCTGAAGGAAGAAGACATGGAGTAGAGGGAACTGAAGGAGGAATACTTGGAGTTGAGGGGACTGAAGGAGTATGACATGGGGTTGAGGGGGCTAAAGGAGGAAGACTCGGAGTTGAGGGTGGTGAAGGAGGAAGACACGGAGTTGAGGGGACTGAGGAAGGAAGACACGGAGTTGAAGGGACTGAAGGAGGAAGACACAGAGTTGAAGGGACAGAAGGAGGAAGACACGGAGTTGAAGGGACTGAAGAAGGAAGACACAGAGTTGAAGGGACTGAAGGAGGAAGACACATAGTTGAAAGGACTGAAGGAGGAAGACTTGGAGTTAAAGGGACTGAAGGAGGAAGACACGGAGTTTAGGGGGCTGAAGGAGGAAGACATGGAATTTAGAGGACTGAAGGAGGAAGACTTGGAGTTGAGGGAACTGAAGGAGGAAGACACGGAGTTGAAGGGGCTGAAGGAGGAAGACGCGGAGTTGAGGGGCTTGAAGGAAGAAGACACCAAGTTGAGGGTGGTGAATGAGGAAGACTTGGAGTTGAGGGTGCTGAAGGAGGAAGACACGGAGTTAAGGGGCCTGAAGGAAGAAGACATGGAGTTGAGGGGCCTGAAGGAAGAAGAAATGGAGTAGAGGGGACTGAAGGAGGAATACTTGGAGTTGAGGGGACTGAAGGAGGATGACATGGGGTTGAGGGGGCTGAAGGAGGAAGACTCGGAGTTGAGGGTGGTGAAGGAGGAAGACACGGAGTTGAGGGGACTGAGGAAGGAAGACACGGAGTTGAGGGGACTGAAGGAGGAAGACATGGAGTAGAGGGGTCTGAGGGAGGAAGACACGGAGTTGAGGGGATTGAAGGAGGAAGACACGGAGTTGAGGGGACTGAAGGAGGAAGACACGGAGATGAGGAGACTGCAGGAGGAAGGCACAGACTTGCGGGGACTGAAGGAGGAAGACACGGAGTTGAGGGGACTGAAGGAGGAAGACATGGAGTAGAGGGGACTGAAGGAGGAAGACACGGAGTTGAGTGAGCTGAAGGAGGAAGACACAGAGTTGAAGGGACTGAAGGAGGAAGACACAGAGTTGAAGGGACTGGAGGAGGAAGACTTGGAGTTGAGGGGACTGAAGGAGGATGACATGGAGTTGAGGGGACTGAAGGAGGAACACATGGAGTTGAGGGGGGCTGAGGGAGGAAGACATGGAGTAGAGGGGACTGAAGGAGGAAGACACGGAGTTGAGGGAGCTGAAGGAGGAAGACACAGAGTTAAAGGGTCTGAAGGAGGAAGACACAGAGTTGAAGGGACTGGAGGAGGAAGACTTGGAGTTGAGGGGACTGAAGGAGGATGACATGGAGTTGAGGGGACTGAAGGAGGAAGACACGGAGTAGATGGGACTGAAGGAGGAAGACATGGAGTTGAGGGGGGCTGAGGGAGGAAGACATGGAGTAGAGGGGACTGAAGGAGTAAGACACGGAGTGGAGGGGGCTGAAGGAGGAAGACACGGAGTTGAAGGGACTGAAGGAGGAAGACACAGAGTTGAAGGGACAGAAGGAGGAAGACACGGAGTTGAAGAGACTGAAGAAGGAAGACACATAGTTGAAGGGACTGAAGGAGGAAGACTTGGAGTTAAAGTGACTGAAGGAGGAAGACACGGAGTTTAGGGGGCTGAAGGAGGAAGACATGGAATTTAGGGGACTGAAGGATGAGGAGTCTGCAGGAGGAAGGCACGGAATTGCGGGGACTGAGGGAGGAAGACACGGAGTTGAGGGGACTGAAGGAGGAAGACATGGAGTAGAGGGGACTGAGGGAGGAAGACACGGAGTTGAGGGGACTGAAGGAGGAAGACACGGAGATGAGAAGACTGCAGGAGAAAGGCACGGATTTGCGGGGACTGAAGGAGGAAGACATGGAGTTGAGGGAACTGAAGGAGGAAGACACGGAGTTGAAGGGGCTGAAGGAGGAAGACACCAAGTTGAGGGTGCTGAAGGATGAAAACTTGGAGTTGAGGGTGCTGAAGGAGGAAGACACGGAGTTAAGGGGCCTGAAGGAAGAAGACATGGATTTGAGGGGCCTGAAGGAAGAAGACATGGAGTAGAGGGGACTGAAGGAGGAATACTTGAAGTTGAGGGGACTGAAGGAGGATGACATGGGGTTGAGGGGGCTGAAGGAGGAAGACACGGAGTAGATGGGACTGAAGGAGGAAGACATAGAGTTGAGGGGGGCTAAGGGAGGAAGACATGGAGTAGACGGGACTGAAGGAGGATGACATGGGGTTGAGGGGGCTGAAGGAGGAAGACTCGGAGCTGAGGGTGCTGAAGGAGGAAGACACGGAGTTGAGGGGACTGAGGGAGGAAGACACGGAGTTGAGGGGACTGAAGAAGGAAGACATGGAGTAGAGGGGACTGAGGGAGGAAGACACGGAGTTGAGGGGACTGAAGGAGGAAGACACGGAGATGAGAAGACTGCAGGAGAAAGGCACGAATTTGCGGGGACTGAAGGAGAAAGACACGGAGTTGAAGGGACTGAAGGAGGAAGACACGGAGTTGAGGGGACTGAAGGAGGAAGACATGGAGTAGTGGGGACTGAAGGAGGAAGGCACAGACTTGAGGGGACTGAAGGAGGAAGACACGGATTTGAGCGGACTGAAGGAGGATGACATGGAGTTGAGGGGACTGAAGGAGGAAGACACGGAGTAGATGGGACTGAAGGAGGACGACATGGAGTTGAGGGGGCTGAAGGAGGAAGACACTGAGTTGAATGGACTGAAGGGGAAGACACGGAGTGGAGGGGCTGAAGGAGGAAGACACGGAGTTGATGGGACTGAAGGAGGAAGACACAGAGTTGAAGGGACTAAAGGAGGAAGCCACAGAGTTGATTGAAGGGACTGAAGGAGAACGACTTGGAGTTGAGGCTGCTGAGGGAGGAAGACGCGGAGTTCAGGGGGCTGAAAGAGGAACACACAGAGTTGAAGGGACAGAAGGAGGAAGACACAGAGTTGAAGGGACAGAAGGGGGAAGACATGGAGTTGAAGGGACTGAAGGAGGAAGACACCTGGTTGAAGGGACTGAAGGAGGAAGAATTGGAGTTAAGGGGAATGAAGCAGGAAGACACGGAGTTGAGAGAGCTGAAGGAGGAAGACACAGAGTTGAAGGTACTGACGGAGGAAGACACAGAGTTGAAGGGACTGGAGGAGGAAGACTTGGAGTTAAGGGGACTGAAGGAGGAAGACATGGAGTTTAGGGGGCTGAAGGAGGAAGACACAGAGTTGAAGGGACTGAAGGAGGAAAACTTGGAGTTGACGGAACTGAAGTAGGAAGACACGGAGTTGAGGGGACTGAAGGAGGAAGACACGGTGTTGAGGGGCCTGAAGGAAGAAGACATGTAGTAGAGGGGACTGAAGGAGGAAGACTTGGAGTTGAGCGGACTGAAGGAGGATGACATGGAGTTGAGGGGACTGAAGGAGGACGACATGGAGTTGAGGGGGCTGAAGGAGGAAGACACTGAGTTGAAGGGACAGCAGGAGGAAGACACGCAGTTGAAGAGACTAAAGAAGGAAGACATGGAGTTGAAGGGACTGAAGGAGGAAGACACAGAGTTGAAGGGACAGAAGGAGGAAGACACGGAGTTGAAGGGACTGAAGAAGGAAGACACAGAGTTGAAGGGACTGAAGGAGGAAGACACATAGTTGAAGGGACTGAAGGAGGAAGACTTGGAGTTAAAGGGACTGAAGGAGGAAGACACGGAGTTTAGGGGACTGAAGGAGGAAGACTTGGAATTGAGGGAACTGAAGGAGGAAGACACGGAGTTGAAGGGGCTGAAGGAGGAAGACACGGAGTTGAGGGGCTTGAAGGAAGAAGACACCAAGTTGAGGGTGATGAAGGAGGAAGACTTGGAGTTGAGGGTGCTGAAGGAGGAAGACACGGAGTTAAGGGGCCTGAAGGAAAAAGACATGGAGTTGAGGGGCCTGAAGGAAGAAGACATGGAGTAGAGGGGACTGAAGGAGGAATACTTGGAGTTGAGGGGACTGAAGGAGGATGACATGGGGTTGAGGGGGCTGAAGGAGGAAGACTGGGAGTTGAGGGTGGTGATGGAGGAAGACACGGAGTTGAGGGGACTGAGGAAGGAAGACACGGAGTTGAGGGGACTGGAGGAGGAAGACATGGAGTAGAGGGGACTGAGGGAGGAAGACACGGAGTTGAAGGGACTGAAGAAGGAAGACACAGAGTTGAAGGGACTGAAGGAGGAAAACACATAGTTGAAGGGACTGAAGGAGTAAGACACGGAGCTGAAGGGGCTGAAGGAGGAAGACACGCAGTTGAGGGGCTTAAAGGAAGAAGACACCAAGTTAAGGGTGCTGAAGGAAGAAGACTTGTAGTTGAGGGTGCTGAAGGATGAAGATACAGAGTTAAGGGGCCTGAAGGAAGAAGACATGGAGTTGAGGGGTCTGAAGGAAGAAGACGTGGAGTAGAGGGGATTGAATGAGGAAAACTTGGAGTTGAGGGGACTGAAGGAGGAAGACTTGGAGTTGAGGGGACTGAAGGGGAAGACACGGAGTTGAGGGGACTGAAGGAGGAAGACACGGGGTTGATGGGACTGAAGGAGGAAGACACAAAGTTGAAGGGACTAAAGGAGGAAGCCACAGAGTTGAAGGGACTGAAGGAGGAAGACTTGGAGTTGAGGGTGCTGAGGGAGGAAGACACAGAGTTGAAGGGACAGAAGGAGGAAGACACAGAGTTGAAGGGACAGAAGGAGGAAGACATGGAGTTGAAGGGACTGAAGGAGGAAGACACCGGGTTGAAGGGACTGAAGGAGGAAGACTTGGAGTGAAGGGGACTGAAGCAGGAAGACACGGAGTTGAGGAGCTGAAGGAGGAAGACACAGAGTTGAAGGTACTGAAGGAGGAAGACACGGAGTCAAGGGGCCTGAAGGAAGAAGACATGGAGTTGAGGGGCCTGAAGGAAGAAGAAATGGAGTAGAGGGGACTGAAGGAGGAATACTTGGAGTTGAGGGGACTGAAGGAGGATGACATGGGGTTGAGGGGGCTGAAGGAGGAAGACTCGGAGTTGAGGGTGGTGAAGGAGGAAGACACGGAGTTGAGGGAACTGAGGAAGGAAGACACGGAGTTGAGGGGACTGAAGGAGTAAAACACGGAGTGGAGGGGGCTGAAGGAGGAAGACACTGAGTTGAAGGGACTGAAGGAGGAAGACACGGGGTTGAAGGGACTGAAGAAGGAAGACACGGAGTTGAAGGGACTGAAGGAGGAAGACACGGAGTTGAAGGGGCTGAAGGAGGAAGACGCGGAGTTGAGGGGCTTGAAGCAAGAAGACACCAAGTTGAGGGTGCTGAAGGAGGAAGACTTGGAGTTGAGGGTGCTGAAGAAGGAAGACACGGAGTTAAGGGGCCTGAAGGAAGAAGACATGGAGTTGAGGGGCCTGAAGGAAGAAGACATGGTGTAGAGGGAACTGAAGGAGGAATACTTGGAGTTGAGGGGACTGAAGGAGTATGACATGGGGTTGAGGGGGCTAAAGGAGGAAGACTCGGAGGTGAGGGTGGTGAAGGAGGAAGACACGGAGTTGAGGGGACTGAGGAAGGAAGACACGGAGTTGAAGGGACTGAAGGAGGAAGACACAGAGTTGAAGGGACAGAAGGAGGAAGACACGGAGTTGAAGGGACTGAAGAAGGAAGACACAGAGTTGAAGGGACTGAAGGAGGAAGACACATAGTTGAAAGGACTGAAGGAGGAAGACTTGGAGTTAAAGGGACTGAAGGAGGAAGACACGGAGTTTAGGGGGCTGAAGGAGGAAGACATGGAATTTAGAGGACTGAAGGAGGAAGACTTGGAGTTGAGGGAACTGAAGGAGGAAGACACGGAGTTGAAGGGGCTGAAGGAGGAAGACTCGGAGTTGAGGGGCTTGAAGGAAGAAGACACCAAGTTGAGGGTGGTGAAGGAGGAAGACTTGGAGTTGAGGGTGCTGAAGGAGGAAGACACGGAGTTAAGGGGCCTGAAGGAAGAAGACATGGAGTTGAGGGGCCTGAAGGAAGAAGAAATGGAGTAGAGGGGACTGAAGGAGGATGACATGGGGTTGAGGGGGCTGAAGGAGGAAGACTCGGAGTTGAGGGTGGTGAAGGAGGAAGACACGGAGTTGAGGGGACTGAGGAAGGAAGACACGGAGTTGAGGGGACTGAAGGAGGAAGACATGGAGTAGAGGGGTCTGAGGGAGGAAGACACGGAGTTGAGGGGACTGAAGGAGGAAGACACGGAGTTGAGGGGACTGAAGGAGGAAGACACGGAGATGAGGAGACTGCAGGAGGAAGGCACGGACTTGCGGGGACTGAAGGAGGAAGACACGGAGTTGAGGGGACTGAAGGAGGAAGACATGGAGTAGAGGGGACTGAAGGAGGAAGACACGGAGTTGAGTGAGCTGAAGGAGGAAGACACAGAGTTGAAGGGACTGAAGGAGGAAGACACAGAGTTGAAGGGACTGGAGGAGGAAGACTTGGAGTTGAGGGGACTGAAGGAGGATGACATGGAGTTGAGGGGACTGAAGGAGGAACACATGGAGTTGAGGGGGGCTGAGGGAGGAAGACATGGATTAGAGGGGACTGAAGGAGTAAGACACGGAGTGGAGGGGGCTGAAGGAGGAGAGGAAGACACTGAGTTGAAGGGACTGAAGGAGGAAGACACGGAGTTGAAGGGACTGAAGAAGGAAGACACGGAGTTGAAGGGACTGAAGGAGGAAGACACAGAGTTGAAGGGACAGAAGGAGGAAGACACGGGGTTGAGGGGACTGAAGGAGGATGACATGGAGTTGAAGGGGCTTAAGGAGGAAGACACGGAGTTGAGGGGCTTGAAGGAAGAAGACACCAAGTTGAGGGTGGTGAAGGAGGAAGACTTGGAGTTGAGGGTGCTGAAGGAGGAAGACACGGAGTTAAGGGGCCTGAAGGAAGAAGACATGGAGTTGAGGGGCCTGAAGGAAGAAGACATGGAGTAGAGGGGACTGATGGAGGAATACTTGGAGTTGAGGGGACTGAAGGAGGATGACATGGGGTTGAGGGGGCTGAAGGAGGAAGACTCGGAGTTGAGGGTGGTGAAGGAGGAAGACACGGAGTTGAGGGGACTGAAGGAGGAAGACATGGAGTAGAGGGGTGTGAGGGAGGAAGACACGGAGTTGAGGGGACTGAAGGAGGAAGACACGGAGTTGAGGGGACTGAAGGAGGAAGACACGGAGATGAGGAGACTGCAGGAGGAAGGCACGGACTTGCGGGGACTGAAGGAGGAAGACACGGAGTTGAGGGGACTGAAGGAGGAAGACATGGAGTAGAGGGGACCGAAGGAGGAAGACACGGAGTTGAGGGAGCTGAAGGAGGAAGACACAGAGTTAAAGGGTCTGAAGGAGGAAGACACAGAGTTGAAGGGACTGGAGGAGGAAGACTTGGAGTTGAGGGGACTGAAGGAGGATGACATGGAGTTGAGGGGATTGAAGGAGGAAGACACGGAGTAGATGGGACTGAAGGAGGAAGACATGGAGTTGAGGGGGGCTGGGGGAGGAAGACATGGAGTAGAGGGGACTGAAGGAGTAAGACACGGAGTGGAGGGGGCTGAAGGAGGAAGACACTGAGTTGAAGGGACTGAAGGAGGAAGACACGGAGTTGAAGGGACTGAAGAAGAAAGACACGGAGTTGAAGGGACTGAAGGAGGAAGACACAGAGTTGAAGGGACAGAAGGAGGAAGACACGGAGTTGAAGAGACTGAAGAAGGAAGACACAGAGTTGAAGGGACTGAAGGAGGAAGACACATAGTTGAAGGGACTGAAGGAGGAAGACTTGGAGTTAAAGTGACTGAAGGAGGAAGACACGGAGTTTAGGGGGCTGAAGGAGGAAGACATGGAATTTAGGGGACTGAAGGATGAGGAGTCTGCAGGAGGAAGGCACGGACTTGCGGGGACTGAAGGAGGAAGACACGGGGTTGAGGGGACTGAAGGAGGAAGATACGGAGTTGAGGGGACTGAAGGAGGAAGACATGGAGTAGAGGGGACTGAAGGAGGAAGACACGGAGTTGAGGGAGCTGAAGGAGGAAGACACAGAGTTGAAGGGACTGAAGGAGGAAGACACGGAGTTGAGGGAGCTGAAGGAGGAAGACACAGAGTTGAAGGGACTGAAGGAGGAAGACACAGTGTTGATGGGACTGGAGGAGGTAGACTTGGAGTTGAGGGGGGCTGAGGGAGGAAGACATGGAGTAGAGGGGACTGAAGGAGTAAGACACGGAGTGGAGGGGCTGAAGGAGGAAGAGACTGAGTTGAAGGGACTGAAGGAGGAAGACACGGAGTTGAAGGGACTGAAGAAGGAAGACACGGAGTTGAAGGGACTGAAGGAGGAAGACACAGAGTTAAAGGGACAGAAGGAGGAAGACACGGAGTTGAAGGGACTGAAGAAGGAAGACGCGGAGTTGAAGGGACTGAAGGAGGAAGACATAGTTGAAGGGACTGAAGGAGGAAGACTTGGAGTTAAAGGGACTGAAGGAGGAAGACATGGAATTTAGGGGACTGAAGGAGGAAGACTTGGAGTTGAGGGAACTAAAGGAGGAAGACACGGAGTTGAAGGGGCTGAAGGAGGAAGACACGGAGTTGAGGGGCTTGAAGGAAGAAGACACCAAGTTGAGGGTGCTGAAGGAGGAAGACTTGGAGTTGAGGGTGCTGAAGGAGGAAGACACGGAGTTAAGGGGCATGAAGGAAGAAGACATGGAGTTGAGGGGCCTGAATGAAGAAGACATGGAGTAGAGGGGACTGAAGGAGGATGACATGGGGTTGAGGGGGCTGAAGGAGGAAGACACGGGGTTGAGGGGACTGAAGGAGGAAGACACGGAGTTGAGGGGACTGAAGGAGGAAGACATGGAGTAGAGGGGACTAAAGGAGGAAGACACGGAGTTGAGGGAGCTGAAGGAGGAAGACACAGAGTTGAAGGAACTGAAGGAGGAAGACACAGTGTTGAAGGGAGTGGAGGAGGTAGACTTGGAGTTGAGGGGACTGAAGGAGGATGACATGGAGTTGAGGGGACTGAAGGAGGAAGACACGGAGTAGATTGGACTGAAGGAGGAAGACATGGAGTTGAGGGGGGCTGAGGGAGGAAGACATGGAGTAGAGGGGACTGAAGGAGTAAGACACGGAGTGGAGGGGGCTGAAGGAGGAAGAGACTGAGTTGAAGGGACTGAAGGAGGAAGACACGGAGTTGAAGGGACTGAAGAAGGAAGACACGGAGTTGAAGGGACTGAAGGAGGAAGACACAGAGTTAAAGGGACAGAAGGAGGAAGACACGGGGTTGAAGGGACTGAAGAAGGAAGACACAGAGGTGAAGGGACTGAAGGAGGAAGACACATAGTTGAAGGGACTGAAGGAGGAAGACTTGGAGTTAAAGGGACTGAAGGAGGAAGACACGGGGTTGAAGGGGCTGAAGGAGGAAGACACGGAGTTGAGGGGCTTGAAGGAAGAAGACACCAAGTTGAGGGTGCTAAAGGAGGAAGACTTGGAGTTGAGGGTGCTGAAGGAGGAAGACACGGAGTTAAGGTGCCTGAAGGAAGAAGACATGGAGTTGAGGGGCCTGAAGGAAGAAGACATGGAGTAGAGAGGACTGAAGGAGGAATACTTGGAGTTGAGGGGACTGAAGGAGGATGACATGGGGTTGAGGGGGAAGACTCGGAGTTGAGGGTGCTGAAGGAGGAAGACACGGAGTTGAGGGGATTGAGGGAGGAAGACACGGAGTTGAGGGGACTGAAGGAGGAAGACACGGAGATGAGGAGACTGCAGGAGGAAGGCACGGACTTGCGGGGACTGAAGGAGGAAGACACGGAGTTGAGGGGACTGAAGGAGGAAGACATGGAGTAGAGGGGACTGAAGGAGGAAGACACGGAGTTGAGGGAGCTGAAGGAGGAAGACACAGAGTTGAAGGGACTGAAGAAGAAAGACACGGAGTTGAAGGGACTGAAGGAGGAAGACACAGAGTTGAAGGGACAGAAGGAGGAAGACACGGAGTTGAAGAGACTGAAGAAGGAAGACACAGAGTTGAAGGGACTGAAGGAGGAAGACACATAGTTGAAGGGACTGAAGGAGGAAGACTTGGAGTTAAAGTGACTGAAGGAGGAAGACACGGAGTTTAGGGGGCTGAAGGAGGAAGACATGGAATTTAGGGGACTGAAGGATGAGGAGTCTGCAGGAGGAAGGCACGGACTTGCGGGGACTGAAGGAGGAAGACACGGGGTTGAGGGGACTGAAGGAGGAAGACACGGAGTTGAGGGGACTGAAGGAGGAAGACATGGAGTAGAGGGGACTGAAGGAGGAAGACACGGAGTTGAGGGAGTTGAAGGAGGAAGACACAGAGTTGAAGGGACTGAAGGAGGAAGACACAGTGTTGATGGGACTGGAGGAGGTAGACTTGGAGTTGAGGGGGGCTGAGGGAGGAAGACATGGAGTAGAGGGGACTGAAGGAGTAAGACACGGAGTGGAGGGGCTGAAGGAGGAAGAGACTGAGTTGAAGGGACTGAAGGAGGAAGACACGGAGTTGAAGGGACTGAAGAAGGAAGACACGGAGTTGAAGGGACTGAAGGAGGAAGACACAGAGTTAAAGGGACAGAAGGAGGAAGACACGGAGTTGAAGGGACTGAAGAAGGAAGATGCGGAGTTGAAGGGACTGAAGGAGGAAGACATAGTTGAAGGGACTGAAGGAGGAAGACTTGGAGTTAAAGGGACTGAAGGAGGAAGACATGGAATTTAGGGGACTGAAGGAGGAAGACTTGGAGTTGAGGGAACTAAAGGAGGAAGACACGGAGTTGAAGGGGCTGAAGGAGGAAGACACGGAGTTGAGGGGACTGAGGAAGGAAGACACGGAGTTGAAGGGACTGAAGGAGGAAGACACAGAGTTGAAGGGACAGAAGGAGGAAGACACGGAGTTGAAGGGACTGAAGAAGGAAGACACAGAGTTGAAGGGACTGAAGGAGGAAGACACATAGTTGAAAGGACTGAAGGAGGAAGACTTGGAGTTAAAGGGACTGAAGGAGGAAGACACGGAGTTTAGGGGGCTGAAGGAGGAAGACATGGAATTTAGAGGACTGAAGGAGGAAGACTTGGAGTTGAGGGAACTGAAGGAGGAAGACACGGAGTTGAAGGGGCTGAAGGAGGAAGACTCGGAGTTGAGGGGCTTGAAGGAAGAAGACACCAAGTTGAGGGTGGTGAAGGAGGAAGACTTGGAGTTGAGGGTGCTGAAGGAGGAAGACACGGAGTTAAGGGGCCTGAAGGAAGAAGACATGGAGTTGAGGGGCCTGAAGGAAGAAGAAATGGAGTAGAGGGGACTGAAGGAGGATGACATGGGGTTGAGGGGGCTGAAGGAGGAAGACTCGGAGTTGAGGGTGGTGAAGGAGGAAGACACGGAGTTGAGGGGACTGAGGAAGGAAGACACGGAGTTGAGGGGACTGAAGGAGGAAGACATGGAGTAGAGGGGTCTGAGGGAGGAAGACACGGAGTTGAGGGGACTGAAGGAGGAAGACACGGAGTTGAGGGGACTGAAGGAGGAAGACACGGAGATGAGGAGACTGCAGGAGGAAGACACATAGTTGAAGGGACTGAAGGAGGAAGACTTGGAGTTAAAGGGACTGAAGGAGGAAGACACGGGGTTGAAGGGGCTGAAGGAGGAAGACACGGAGTTGAGGGGCTTGAAGGAAGAAGACACCAAGTTGAGGGTGCTAAAGGAGGAAGACTTGGAGTTGAGGGTGCTGAAGGAGGAAGACACGGAGTTAAGGTGCCTGAAGGAAGAAGACATGGAGTTGAGGGGCCTGAAGGAAGAAGACATGGAGTAGAGAGGACTGAAGGAGGAATACTTGGAGTTGAGGGGACTGAAGGAGGATGACATGGGGTTGAGGGGGAAGACTCGGAGTTGAGGGTGCTGAAGGAGGAAGACACGGAGATGAGGAGACTGCAGGAGGAAGGCACGGACTTGCGGGGACTGAAGGAGGAAGACACGGAGTTGAGGGGACTGAAGGAGGAAGACATGGAGTAGAGGGGACTGAAGGAGGAAGACACGGAGTTGAGGGAGCTGAAGGAGGAAGACACAGAGTTGAAGGGACTGAAGGAGGAAGACACAGAGTTGAAGGGACTGGAGGAGGAAGACTTGGAGTTGAGGGGACTGAAGGAGGATGACATGGAGTTGAGGGGACTGAAGGAGGAACACATGGAGTTGAGGGGGGCTGAGGGAGGAAGACATGGAGTAGAGGGGACTGAAGGAGTAAGACACGGAGTGGAGGGGGCTGAAGGAGGAAGACACTGAGTTGAAGGGACTGAAGGAGGAAGACACGGAGTTGAAGGGACTGAAGAAGGAAGACACGGAGTTGAAGGGACTGAAGGAGGAAGACACAGAGTTGAAGGGACAGAAGGAGGAAGACACGGGGTTGAGGGGACTGAAGGAGGATGACATGGAGTTGAAGGGGCTGAAGGAGGAAGACACGGAGTTGAGGGGCTTGAAGGAAGAAGACACCAAGTTGAGGGTGGTGAAGGAGGAAGACTTGGAGTTGAGGGTGCTGAAGGAGGAAGACACGGAGTTAAGGGGCCTGAAGGAAGAAGACATGGAATTGAGGGGCCTGAAGGAAGAAGACATGGAGTAGAGGGGACTGATGGAGGAATACTTGGAGTTGAGGGGACTGAATGAGGATGACATGGGGTTGAGGGGGCTGAAGGAGGAAGACTCGGAGTTGAGGGTGGTGAAGGAGGAAGACACGGAGTTGAGGGGACTGAAGGAGGAAGACATGGAGTAGAGGGGTGTGAGGGAGGAAGACACGGAGTTGAGGGGACTGAAGGAGGAAGACACGGAATTGAGGGGACTGAAGGAGGAAGACACGGAGATGAGGAGACTGCAGGAGGAAGGCACGGTCTTGCGGGGACTGAAGGAGGAAGACACGGAGTTGAGGGGACTGAAGGAGGAAGACATGGAGTAGAGGGGACCGAAGGAGGAAGACACGGAGTTGAGGGAGCTGAAGGAGGAAGACACAGAGTTAAAGGGTCTGAAGGAGGAAGACACAGAGTTGAAGGGACTGGAGGAGGAAGACTTGGAGTTGAGGGGACTGAAGGAGGATGACATGGAGTTGAGGGGACTGAAGGAGGAAGACACGGAGTAGATGGGACTGAAGGAGGAAGACATGGAGTTGAGGGGGGCTGAGGGAGGAAGACATGGAGTAGAGGGGACTGAAGGAGTAAGACACGGAGTGGAGGGGGCTGAAGGAGGAAGACACTGAGTTGAAGGGACTGAAGGAGGAAGACACGGAGTTGAAGGGACTGAAGAAGAAAGACACGGAGTTGAAGGGACTGAAGGAGGAAGACACAGAGTTGAAGGGACAGAAGGAGGAAGACACGGAGTTGAAGAGACTGAAGAAGGAAGACACAGAGTTGAAGGGACTGAAGGAGGAAGACACATAGTTGAAGGGACTGAAGGAGGAAGACTTGGAGTTAAAGTGACTGAAGGAGGAAGACACGGAGTTTAGGGGGCTGAAGGAGGAAGACATGGAATTTAGGGGACTGAAGGATGAGGAGTCTGCAGGAGGAAGGCACGGACTTGCGGGGACTGAAGGAGGAAGACACGGGGTTGAGGGGACTGAAGGAGGAAGACACGGAGTTGAGGGGACTGAAGGAGGAAGACATGGAGTAGAGGGGACTGAAGGAGGAAGACACGGAGTTGAGGGAGCTGAAGGAGGAAGACACAGAGTTGAAGGGACTGAAGGAGGAAGACACAGTGTTGATTGGACTGGAGGAGGTAGACTTGGAGTTGAGGGGACTGAAGGAGGATGACATGGAGTTGAGGGGACTGAAGGAGGAAGACACGGAGTAGATTGGACTGAAGGAGGAAGACATGGAGTTGAGGGGGGCTGAGGGAGGAAGACATGGAGTGGAGGGGCTGAAGGAGGAAGAGACTGAGTTGAAGGGACTGAAGGAGGAAGACATGGAGTTGAAGGGACTGAAGAAGGAAGACACGGAGTTGAAGGGACTGAAGGAGGAAGACACAGAGTTAAAGGGACAGAAGGAGGAAGACACGGAGTTGAAGGGACTGAAGAAGGAAGATGCGGAGTTGAAGGGACTGAAGGAGGAAGACATAGTTGAAGCGACTGAAGGAGGAAGACTTGGAGTTAAAGGGACTGAAGGAGGAAGACATGGAATTTAGGGGACTGAAGGAGGAAGACTTGGAGTTGAGGGAACTAAAGGAGGAAGACAGGGAGTTGAAGGGGCTGAAGGAGGAAGACACGGAGTTGAGGGGCTTGAAGGAAGAAGACACCAAGTTGAGGGTGCTGAAGGAGGAAGACTTGGAGTTGAGGGTGCTGAAGGAGGAAGACACGGAGTTAAGGGGCATGAAGGAAGAAGACATGGAGTTGAGGGGCCTGAATGAAGAAGACATGGAGTAGAGGGGACTTAAGGAGGATGACATGGGGTTGAGGGGGCTGAAGGAGGAAGACACGGAGTTGAGGGGACTGAAGGAGGAAGACACGGAGTTGAGGGGACTGAAGGAGGAAGACATGGAGTAGAGGGGACTGAAGGAGGAAGACACGGAGTTGAGGGAGCTGAAGGAGGAAGACACAGAGTTGAAGGAACTGAAGGAGGAAGACACAGTGTTGAAGGGAGTGGAGGAGGTAGACTTGGAGTTGAGGGGACTGAAGGAGGATGACATGGAGTTGAGGGGACTGAAGGAGGAAGACACGGAGTAGATTGGACTGAAGGAGGAAGACATGGAGTTGAGGGGGGCTGAGGGAGGAAGACATGGAGTAGAGGGGACTGAAGGAGTAAGACACGGAGTGGAGGGGGCTGAAGGAGGAAGAGACTGAGTTGAAGGGACTGAAGGAGGAAGACACGGAGTTGAAGGGACTGAAGAAGGAAGACACGGAGTTGAAGGGACTGAAGGAGGAAGACACAGAGTTAAAGGGACAGAAGGAGGAAGACACGGGGTTGAAGGGACTGAAGAAGGAAGACACAGAGGTGAAGGGACTGAAGGAGGAAGACACATAGTTGAAGGGACTGAAGGAGGAAGACTTGGAGTTAAAGGGACTGAAGGAGGAAGACACGGGGTTGAAGGGGCTGAAGGAGGAAGACACGGAGTTGAGGGGCTTGAAGGAAGAAGACACCAAGTTGAGGGTGCTAAAGGAGGAAGACTTGGAGTTGAGGGTGCTGAAGGAGGAAGACACGGAGTTAAGGTGCCTGAAGGAAGAAGACATGGAGTTGAGGGGCCTGAAGGAAGAAGACATGGAGTAGAGGGGACTGAAGGAGGAATACTTGGAGTTGAGGGGACTGAAGGAGGATGACATGGGGTTGAGGGGGCTGAAGGAGGAAGACTCGGAGTTGAGGGTGCTGAAGGAGGAAGACACGGAGTTGAGGGGATTGAGGGAGGAAGACACGGAGTTGAGGGGACTGAAGGAGGTAGATATGGAGTCGAGTGGACTGAGGGAGGAAGTCACGGAGTTGAGGGGACTGAAGGAGGAAGACACGGAGTTGAGGGGACTGAAGGAGGAAGACACGGAGATGAGGAGACTGCAGGAGGAAGGCACGGACTTGCGGGGACTGAAGGAGGAAGACACAGAGTTGAGGGGACTGAAGGAGGAAGACACGGAGTTGAGGGGACTGAAGGAGGAAGACATGGAGTAGAGGGGACTGAAGGAGGAAGACACGGAGTTGAGGGAGTTGAAGGAGGAAGACACATAGTTGAAGGGACTGAAGGAGGAAGACACAGAGTTGAAGGGACTGGAGGAGGAAGACTTGGAGTTAAGAGGACTGAAGGAGGAAGACACGGAGTTTAGGGGGCTGAAGGAGGAAGACATGGAGTTTTGGGGACTGAAGGAGGAAGACTTGTAGTTGACGGAACTGAAGGAGGAAGACACGGAGTTGAGGGGACTGAAGGAGGAAGACACGGAGTTGAAGGGCCTGAAGGAAGAAGACTTGGAGTTGAGGGGACTGAAGGAGGATGACATGGAGTTGAGGGGGCTGAAGGACGAAGACACGGAGTTGAGGGTGCTGAAGGAGGAAGACACGGAGTTGAGGGGACTGAAGGAGGAAGACACGGAGTTGAGGGAGCTGAAGGAGGAAGACACAGAGTTGAAGGGACTGAAGGAGGAAAACTTGGAGTTGACGGAACTGAAGGAGGAAGACACGGAGTTGAGGGGACTGAAGGAGGATGACATGGAGTTGAGGGGACTGAAGGAGGAAGACACGGAGTTGAAGGTACTGAAGGAGGAAGACACAGAGTTGAAGGGACTGGAGGAGGAAGACTTGGAGTTAAGGGGACTGAAGGAGGATGACATGGAGTTGAGGGGACTGAAGGAGGAAGACACGGAGTTGAAGGTACTGAAGGAGGAAGACTCGGAGTTGAGGGTGCTGAAGGAGGAAGACACGGTGTTGAGGGGACTGAAGTAGGAAGACACGGAGTTGAGGGGCCTGAAGGAAGAAGACACGTAGTAGAGGGGACTGAAGGAGGAAGACTTGGAGTTGAGGGGACGGAAGGAGGATGACATGGAGTTGAGGGGACTGAAGGAGGAAGACACGGAGTAGATGGGACTGAAGGAGGAAGACATGGAGTTGAGGGGGGCTGAGGGAGGAAGACATGGAGTAGAGGGGATTGAAAGAGTAAAACACGGAGTGGAGGGGGCTGAAGGAGGAAGACACTGAGTTGAAGGGACTGAAGGAGGAAGGCACGGGGTTGAAGGGACTGAAGAAGGAAGACACGGAGTTGAAGGGACTGAAGGAGGAAGACACGGAGTTGAAGGGGCTGGAGGAGGAAGACACGGAGTTGAGGGGCTTGAAGGAAGAAGACACCAAGTTGAGGGTGCTGAAGGAGGAAGACTTGGAGTTGATGGTGCTGAAGAAGGAAGACACGGAGTTAAGGGGCCTGAAGGAAGAAGACATGGAGTTGAGGGGCATGAAGGAAGAAGACATGGAGTAGAGGGAACTGAAGGAGGAATACTTGGAGTTGAGGGGACTGAAGGAGAATGACATGGGGTTGAGGGGGCTGAAGGAGGAAGACTCGGAGTTGAGGGTGGTGAAGGAGGAAGACACGGAGTTGAGGGGACTGAGGAAGGAAGACACGGAGTTGAGGGGACTGAAGGAGGAAGACATGGAGTAGAGGGGACTGAGGGAGGAAGACACGGAGTTGAGGGGACTGAAGGAGGAAGACACGGAGTTGAGGGGACTGAAGGAGGAAGACACGGAGATGAGGAGACTGCAGGAGGAAGGCACGGACTTGCGGGGACTGAACGAGGAAGACAAGGAGTTGAGGGGACTGAAGGAGGAAGACACGGAGTTGAGGGGACTGAAGGAGGAAGACACGGAGTTGAGGGAGCTGAAGGAGGAAGACACAGAGTTGAAGGGACTGAAGGAGGAAGACATGGAGTTGAGGGGGGCTGAGGGAGGAAGAGATGGAGTAGAGGGGACTGAAGGAGTAATACACGGAGTGGAGGGGGCTGAAGGGGGAAGACACTGAGTTGAAGGGACTGAAGGAGGAAGACACGAAGTTGAAGGGACTGAAGAAGGAAGACACGGAGTTGAAGGGACAGAACGAGGAAGAGACGGAGTTGAAGGGACTGAAGAAGGAAGACACAGAGTTGAAGGGACTGAAGAAGGAAGACACATAGTTGAAGGGACTGAAGGAGGAAGATTTGGAGTGAAAGGGACTGAAGGAGGAAGACACGGAGTTTAGGGGGCTGAAGGAGGAAGACATGGAATTTAGGGGACTGAAGGAGGAAGACTTGGAGTTGAGGGGACTGAAGGAGGATGACATGGAGTTGACGGAACTGAAGGAGGAAGACACGGAGTTGAGGGGACTGAAGGAGGAAGACACGGAGTTGAGGGGCCTGAAGGAAGAAGACATGTAGTAGAGGGGACTGAAGGAGGAAAACTTGGAGTTGAGCGGACTGAAGGAGGATGACACGGGGTTGAAGGGGCTGAAGGAGGAAGACACGGAGTTGAGGGGCTTGAAGGAAGAAGACACCAAGTTGAGGGTGCTAAAGGAGGAAGACTTGGAGTTGAGGGTGCTGAAGGAGGAAGACACGGAGTTAAGGTGCCTGAAGGAAGAAGACATGGAGTTGAGGGGCCTGAAGGAAGAAGACATGGAGTAGAGGGGACTGAAGGAGGAATACTTGGAGTTGAGGGGACTGAAGGAGGATGACATGGGGTTGAGGGGGAAGACTCGGAGTTGAGGGTGCTGAAGGAGGAAGACACGGAGTTGAGGGGATTGAGGGAGGAAGACACGGAGTTGAGGGGACTGAAGGAGGAAGACATGGAGTAGAGGGGTCTGAGGGAGGAAGACACGGAGTTGAGGGGACTGAAGGAGGAAGACACGGAGTTGAGGGGACTGAAGGAGGAAGACACGGAGATGAGGAGACTGCAGGAGGAAGGCACGGACTTGCGGGGACTGAAGGAGGAAGACACGGAGTTGAGGGGACTGAAGGAGGAAGACATGGAGTAGAGGGGACTGAAGGAGGAAGACACGGAGTTGAGGGAGCTGAAGGAGGAAGACACAGAGTTGAAGGGACTGAAGGAGGAAGACACAGAGTTGAAGGGACTGGAGGAGGAAGACTTGGAGTTGAGGGGACTGAAGGAGGATGACATGGAGTTGAGGGGACTGAAGGAGGAACACATGGAGTTGAGGGGGGCTGAGGGAGGAAGACATGGAGTAGAGGGGACTGAAGGAGTAAGACACGGAGTGGAGGGGGCTGAAGGAGGAAGACACTGAGTTGAAGGGACTGAAGGAGGAAGACACGGAGTTGAAGGGACTGAAGAAGGAAGACACGGAGTTGAAGGGACTGAAGGAGGAAGACACAGAGTTGAAGGGACAGAAGGAGGAAGACACGGGGTTGAGGGGACTGAAGGAGGATGACATGGAGTTGAGGGGACTGAAGGAGGAAGACACATAGTTGAAGGGACTGAAGGAGGAAGACTTGGAGTTAAAGTGACTGAAGGAGGAAGACACGGAGTTTAGGGGGCTGAAGGAGGAAGACATGGAATTTAGGGGACTGAAGGATGAGGAGTCTGCAGGAGGAAGGCACGGACTTGCGGGGACTGAAGGAGGAAGACACGGGGTTGAGGGGACTGAAGGAGGAAGACACGGAGTTGAGGGGACTGAAGGAGGAAGACATGGAGTAGAGGGGACTGAAGGAGGAAGACACGGAGTTGAGGGAGCTGAAGGAGGAAGACACAGAGTTGAAGGGACTGAAGGAGGAAGACACAGTGTTGATGGGACTGGAGGAGGTAGACTTGGAGTTGAGGGGACTGAAGGAGGATGACATGGAGTTGAGGGGACTGAAGGAGGAAGACACGGAGTAGATTGGACTGAAGGAGGAAGACATGGAGTTGAGGGGGGCTGAGGGAGGAAGACATGGAGTGGAGGGGCTGAAGGAGGAAGAGACTGAGTTGAAGGGACAGAAGGAGGAAGACACGGAGTTGAAGGGACTGAAGAAGGAAGATGCGGAGTTGAAGGGACTGAAGGAGGAAGACATGGTTGAAGGGACTGAAGGAGGAAGACTTGGAGTTAAAGGGACTGAAGGAGGAAGACATGGAATTTAGGGGACTGAAGGAGGAAGACTTGGAGTTGAGGGAACTAAAGGAGGAAGACAGGGAGTTGAAGGGGCTGAAGGAGGAAGACACGGAGTTGAGGGGCTTGAAGGAAGAAGACACCAAGTTGAGGGTGCTGAAGGAGGAAGACTTGGAGTTGAGGGTGCTGAAGGAGGAAGACACGGAGTTAAGGGGCATGAAGGAAGAAGACATGGAGTTGAGGGGCCTGAATGAAGAAGACATGGAGTAGAGGGGACTGAAGGAGGATGACATGGGGTTGAGGGGGCTGAAGGAGGAAGACACGGGGTTGAGGGGACTGAAGGAGGAAGACACGGAGCTGAGGGGACTGAAGGAGGAAGACATGGAGTAGAGGGGACTAAAGGAGGAAGACACGGAGTTGAGGGAGCTGAAGGAGGAAGACACAGAGTTGAAGGAACTGAAGGAGGAAGACACAGTGTTGAAGGGAGTGGAGGAGGTAGACTTGGAGTTGAGGGGACTGAAGGAGGATGACATGGAGTTGAGGGGACTGAAGGAGGAAGACACGGAGTAGATTGGACTGAAGGAGGAAGACATGGAGTTGAGGGGGGCTGAGGGAGGAAGACATGGAGTAGAGGGGACTGAAGGAGTAAGACACGGAGTGGAGGGGGCTGAAGGAGGAAGAGACTGAGTTGAAGGGACTGAAGGAGGAAGACACGGAGTTGAAGGGACTGAAGAAGGAAGACACGGAGTTGAAGGGACTGAAGGAGGAAGACACAGAGTTAAAGGGACAGAAGGAGGAAGACACGGGGTTGAAGGGACTGAAGAAGGAAGACACAGAGGTGAAGGGACTGAAGGAGGAAGACACATAGTTGAAGGGACTGAAGGAGGAAGACTTGGAGTTAAAGGGACTGAAGGAGGAAGACACGGGGTTGAAGGGGCTGAAGGAGGAAGACACGGAGTTGAGGGGCTTGAAGGAAGAAGACACCAAGTTGAGGGTGCTAAAGGAGGAAGACTTGGAGTTGAGGGTGCTGAAGGAGGAAGACACGGAGTTAAGGTGCCTGAAGGAAGAAGACATGGAGTTGAGGGGCCTGAAGGAAGAAGACATGGAGTAGAGAGGACTGAAGGAGGAATACTTGGAGTTGAGGGGACTGAAGGAGGATGACATGGGGTTGAGGGGGAAGACTCGGAGTTGAGGGTGCTGAAGGAGGAAGACACGGAGTTGAGGGGATTGAGGGAGGAAGACACGGAGTTGAGGGGACTGAAGGAGGAAGACACGGAGATGAGGAGACTGCAGGAGGAAGGCACGGACTTGCGGGGACTGAAGGAGGAAGACACGGAGTTGAGGGGACTGAAGGAGGAAGACATGGAGTAGAGGGGACTGAAGGAGGAAGACACGGAGTTGAGGGAGCTGAAGGAGGAAGACACAGAGTTGAAGGGACTGAAGAAGAAAGACACGGAGTTGAAGGGACTGAAGGAGGAAGACACAGAGTTGAAGGGACAGAAGGAGGAAGACACGGAGTTGAAGAGACTGAAGAAGGAAGACACAGAGTTGAAGGGACTGAAGGAGGAAGACACATAGTTGAAGGGACTGAAGGAGGAAGACTTGGAGTTAAAGTGACTGAAGGAGGAAGACACGGAGTTTAGGGGGCTGAAGGAGGAAGACATGGAATTTAGGGGACTGAAGGATGAGGAGTCTGCAGGAGGAAGGCACGGACTTGCGGGGACTGAAGGAGGAAGACACGGGGTTGAGGGGACTGAAGGAGGAAGACACGGAGTTGAGGGGACTGAAGGAGGAAGACATGGAGTAGAGGGGACTGAAGGAGGAAGACACGGAGTTGAGGGAGTTGAAGGAGGAAGACACAGAGTTGAAGGGACTGAAGGAGGAAGACACAGTGTTGATGGGACTGGAGGAGGTAGACTTGGAGTTGAGGGGGGCTGAGGGAGGAAGACATGGAGTAGAGGGGACTGAAGGAGTAAGACACGGAGTGGAGGGGCTGAAGGAGGAAGAGACTGAGTTGAAGGGACTGAAGGAGGAAGACACGGAGTTGAAGGGACTGAAGAAGGAAGACACGGAGTTGAAGGGACTGAAGGAGGAAGACACAGAGTTAAAGGGACAGAAGGAGGAAGACACGGAGTTGAAGGGACTGAAGAAGGAAGATGCGGAGTTGAAGGGACTGAAGGAGGAAGACATAGTTGAAGGGACTGAAGGAGGAAGACTTGGAGTTAAAGGGACTGAAGGAGGAAGACATGGAATTTAGGGGACTGAAGGAGGAAGACTTGGAGTTGAGGGAACTAAAGGAGGAAGACACGGAGTTGAAGGGGCTGAAGGAGGAAGACACGGAGTTGAGGGGCTTGAAGGAAGAAGACACCAAGTTGAGGGTGCTGAAGGAGGAAGACTTGGAGTTGAGGGTGCTGAAGGAGGAAGACACGGAGTTAAGGGGCATGAAGGAAGAAGACATGGAGTTGAGGGGCCTGAATGAAGAAGACATGGAGTAGAGGGGACTGAAGGAGGATGACATGGGGTTGAGGGGGCTGAAGGAGGAAGACACGGGGTTGAGGGGACTGAAGGAGGAAGACACGGAGTTGAGGGGACTGAAGGAGGAAGACATGGAGTAGAGGGGACTGAAGGAGGAAGACACGGAGTTGAGGGAGCTGAAGGAGGAAGACACAGAGTTGAAGGAACTGAAGGAGGAAGACACAGTGTTGAAGGGAGTGGAGGAGGTAGACTTGGAGTTGAGGGGACTGAAGGAGGATGACATGGAGTTGAGGGGACTGAAGGAGGAAGACACGGAGTAGATTGGACTGAAGGAGGAAGACATGGAGTTGAGGGGGGCTGAGGGAGGAAGACATGGAGTAGAGGGGACTGAAGGAGTAAGACACGGAGTGGAGGGGGCTGAAGGAGGAAGAGACTGAGTTGAAGGGACTGAAGGAGGAAGACACGGAGTTGAAGGGACTGAAGAAGGAAGACACGGAGTTGAAGGGACTGAAGGAGGAAGACACAGAGTTAAAGGGACAGAAGGAGGAAGACACGGGGTTGAAGGGACTGAAGAAGGAAGACACAGAGGTGAAGGGACTGAAGGAGGAAGACACATAGTTGAAGGGACTGAAGGAGGAAGACTTGGAGTTAAAGGGACTGAAGGAGGAAGACACGGGGTTGAAGGGGCTGAAGGAGGAAGACACGGAGTTGAGGGGCTTGAAGGAAGAAGACACCAAGTTGAGGGTGCTAAAGGAGGAAGACTTGGAGTTGAGGGTGCTGAAGGAGGAAGACACGGAGTTAAGGTGCCTGAAGGAAGAAGACATGGAGTTGAGGGGCCTGAAGGAAGAAGACATGGAGTAGAGAGGACTGAAGGAGGAATACTTGGAGTTGAGGGGACTGAAGGAGGATGACATGGGGTTGAGGGGGAAGACTCGGAGTTGAGGGTGCTGAAGGAGGAAGACACGGAGATGAGGAGACTGCAGGAGGAAGGCACGGACTTGCGGGGACTGAAGGAGGAAGACACGGAGTTGAGGGGACTGAAGGAGGAAGACATGGAGTAGAGGGGACTGAAGGAGGAAGACACGGAGTTGAGGGAGCTGAAGGAGGAAGACACAGAGTTGAAGGGACTGAAGGAGGAAGACACAGAGTTGAAGGGACTGGAGGAGGAAGACTTGGAGTTGAGGGGACTGAAGGAGGATGACATGGAGTTGAGGGGACTGAAGGAGGAACACATGGAGTTGAGGGGGCTGAGGGAGGAAGACATGGAGTAGAGGGGACTGAAGGAGTAAGACACGGAGTGGAGGGGGCTGAAGGAGGAAGACACTGAGTTGAAGGGACTGAAGGAGGAAGACACGGAGTTGAAGGGACTGAAGAAGGAAGACACGGAGTTGAAGGGACTGAAGGAGGAAGACACAGAGTTGAAGGGACAGAAGGAGGAAGACACGGTGTTGAGGGGACTGAAGGAGGATGACATGGAGTTGAAGGGGCTGAAGGAGGAAGACACGGAGTTGAGGGGCTTGAAGGAAGAAGACACCAAGTTGAGGGTGGTGAAGGAGGAAGACTTGGAGTTGAGGGTGCTGAAGGAGGAAGACACGGAGTTAAGGGGCCTGAAGGAAGAAGACATGGAATTGAGGGGCCTGAAGGAAGAAGACATGGAGTAGAGGGGACTGATGGAGGAATACTTGGAGTTGAGGGGACTGAAGGAGGATGACATGGGGTTGAGGGGGCTGAAGGAGGAAGACTCGGAGTTGAGGGTGGTGAAGGAGGAAGACACGGAGTTGAGGGGACTGAAGGAGGAAGACATGGAGTAGAGGGGTGTGAGGGAGGAAGACACGGAGTTGAGGGGACTGAAGGAGGAAGACACGGAATTGAGGGGACTGAAGGAGGAAGACACGGAGATGAGGAGACTGCAGGAGGAAGGCACGGTCTTGCGGGGACTGAAGGAGGAAGACACGGAGTTGAGGGGACTGAAGGAGGAAGACATGGAGTAGAGGGGACCGAAGGAGGAAGACACGGAGTTGAGGGAGCTGAAGGAGGAAGACACAGAGTTAAAGGGTCTGAAGGAGGAAGACACAGAGTTGAAGGGACTGGAGGAGGAAGACTTGGAGTTGAGGGGACTGAAGGAGGATGACATGGAGTTGAGGGGACTGAAGGAGGAAGACACGGAGTAGATGGGACTGAAGGAGGAAGACATGGAGTTGAGGGGGGCTGAGGGAGGAAGACATGGAGTAGAGGGGACTGAAGGAGTAAGACACGGAGTGGAGGGGGCTGAAGGAGGAAGACACTGAGTTGAAGGGACTGAAGGAGGAAGACACGGAGTTGAAGGGACTGAAGAAGAAAGACACGGAGTTGAAGGGACTGAAGGAGGAAGACACAGAGTTGAAGGGACAGAAGGAGGAAGACACGGAGTTGAAGAGACTGAAGAAGGAAGACACAGAGTTGAAGGGACTGAAGGAGGAAGACACATAGTTGAAGGGACTGAAGGAGGAAGACTTGGAGTTAAAGTGACTGAAGGAGGAAGACACGGAGTTTAGGGGGCTGAAGGAGGAAGACATGGAATTTAGGGGACTGAAGGATGAGGAGTCTGCAGGAGGAAGGCACGGACTTGCGGGGACTGAAGGAGGAAGAAACGGGGTTGAGGGGACTGAAGGAGGAAGACACGGAGTTGAGGGGACTGAAGGAGGAAGACATGGAGTAGAGGGGACTGAAGGAGGAAGACACGGAGTTGAGGGAGCTGAAGGAGGAAGACACAGAGTTGAAGGGACTGAAGGAGGAAGACACAGTGTTGATTGGACTGGAGGAGGTAGACTTGGAGTTGAGGGGACTGAAGGAGGATGACATGGAGTTGAGGGGACTGAAGGAGGAAGACACGGAGTAGATTGGACTGAAGGAGGAAGACATGGAGTTGAGGGGGGCTGAGGGAGGAAGACATGGAGTGGAGGGGCTGAAGGAGGAAGAGACTGAGTTGAAGGGACTGAAGGAGGAAGACATGGAGTTGAAGGGACTGAAGAAGGAAGACACGGAGTTGAAGGGACTGAAGGAGGAAGACACAGAGTTAAAGGGACAGAAGGAGGAAGACACGGAGTTGAAGGGACTGAAGAAGGAAGATGCGGAGTTGAAGGGACTGAAGGAGGAAGACATAGTTGAAGCGACTGAAGGAGGAAGACTTGGAGTTAAAGGGACTGAAGGAGGAAGACATGGAATTTAGGGGACTGAAGGAGGAAGACTTGGAGTTGAGGGAACTAAAGGAGGAAGACAGGGAGTTGAAGGGGCTGAAGGAGGAAGACACGGAGTTGAGGGGCTTGAAGGAAGAAGACACCAAGTTGAGGGTGCTGAAGGAGGAAGACTTGGAGTTGAGGGTGCTGAAGGAGGAAGACACGGAGTTAAGGGGCATGAAGGAAGAAGACATGGAGTTGAGGGGCCTGAATGAAGAAGACATGGAGTAGAGGGGACTGAAGGAGGATGACATGGGGTTGAGGGGGCTGAAGGAGGAAGACACGGAGTTGAGGGGACTGAAGGAGGAAGACACGGAGTTGAGGGGACTGAAGGAGGAAGACATGGAGTAGAGGGGACTGAAGGAGGAAGACACGGAGTTGAGGGAGCTGAAGGAGGAAGACACAGAGTTGAAGGAACTGAAGGAGGAAGACACAGTGTTGAAGGGAGTGGAGGAGGTAGACTTGGAGTTGAGGGGACTGAAGGAGGATGACATGGAGTTGAGGGGACTGAAGGAGGAAGACACGGAGTAGATTGGACTGAAGGAGGAAAACATGGAGTTGAGGGGGGCTGAGGGAGGAAGACATGGAGTAGAGGGGACTGAAGGAGTAAGACACGGAGTGGAGGGGGCTGAAGGAGGAAGAGACTGAGTTGAAGGGACTGAAGGAGGAAGACACGGAGTTGAAGGGACTGAAGAAGGAAGACACGGAGTTGAAGGGACTGAAGGAGGAAGACACAGAGTTAAAGGGACAGAAGGAGGAAGACACGGGGTTGAAGGGACTGAAGAAGGAAGACACAGAGGTGAAGGGACTGAAGGAGGAAGACACATAGTTGAAGGGACTGAAGGAGGAAGACTTGGAGTTAAAGGGACTGAAGGAGGAAGACACGGGGTTGAAGGGGCTGAAGGAGGAAGACACGGAGTTGAGGGGCTTGAAGGAAGAAGACACCAAGTTGAGGGTGCTAAAGGAGGAAGACTTGGAGTTGAGGGTGCTGAAGGAGGAAGACACGGAGTTAAGGTGCCTGAAGGAAGAAGACATGGAGTTGAGGGGCCTGAAGGAAGAAGACATGGAGTAGAGGGGACTGAAGGAGGAATACTTGGAGTTGAGGGGACTGAAGGGGGATGACATGGGGTTGAGGGGGCTGAAGGAGGAAGACTCGGAGTTGAGGGTGCTGAAGGAGGAAGACACGGAGTTGAGGGGATTGAGGGAGGAAGACACGGAGTTGAGGGGACTGAAGGAGGTAGATATGGAGTCGAGTGGACTGAGGGAGGAAGTCACGGAGTTGAGGGGACTGAAGGAGGAAGACACGGAGTTGAGGGGACTGAAGGAGGAAGACACGGAGATGAGGAGACTGCAGGAGGAAGGCACGGACTTGCGGGGACTGAAGGAGGAAGACACAGAGTTGAGGGGACTGAAGGAGGAAGACACGGAGTTGAGGGGACTGAAGGAGGAAGACATGGAGTAGAGGGGACTGAAGGAGGAAGACACGGAGTTGAGGGAGTTGAAGGAGGAAGACACATAGTTGAAGGGACTGAAGGAGGAAGACACAGAGTTGAAGGGACTGGAGGAGGAAGACTTGGAGTTAAGAGGACTGAAGGAGGAAGACACGGAGTTTAGGGGGCTGAAGGAGGAAGACATGGAGTTTTGGGGACTGAAGGAGGAAGACTTGTAGTTGACGGAACTGAAGGAGGAAGACACGGAGTTGAGGGGACTGAAGGAGGAAGACACGGAGTTGAAGGGCCTGAAGGAAGAAGACTTGGAGTTGAGGGGACTGAAGGAGGATGACATGGAGTTGAGGGGACTGAAGGAGGATGACATGGAGTTGAGGGGGCTGAAGGACGAAGACACGGAGTTGAGGGTGCTGAAGGAGGAAGACACGGAGTTGAGGGGACTGAAGGAGGAAGACACGGAGTTGAGGGAGCTGAAGGAGGAAGACACAGAGTTGAAGGGACTGAAGGAGGAAAACTTGGAGTTGACGGAACTGAAGGAGGAAGACACGGAGTTGAGGGGACTGAAGGAGGATGACATGGAGTTGAGGGGACTGAAGGAGGAAGACACGGAGTTGAAGGTACTGAAGGAGGAAGACACAGAGTTGAAGGGACTGGAGGAGGAAGACTTGGAGTTAAGGGGACTGAAGGAGGATGACATGGAGTTGAGGGGACTGAAGGAGGAAGACACGGAGTTGAAGGTACTGAAGGAGGAAGACTCGGAGTTGAGGGTGCTGAAGGAGGAAGACACGGTGTTGAGGGGACTGAAGTAGGAAGACACGGAGTTGAGGGGCCTGAAGGAAGAAGACACGTAGTAGAGGGGACTGAAGGAGGAAGACTTGGAGTTGAGGGGACGGAAGGAGGATGACATGGAGTAGAGGGGACTGAGGGAGGAAGACACGGAGTTGAGGGGACTGAAGGAGGAAGACACGGAGTTGAGGGGACTGAAGGAGGAAGACACGGAGTTGAGGGGACTGAGGAAGGAAGACACGGAGTTAAGGGGACTGAAGGAGGAAGACATGGAGTAGAGGGGACTGAGGGAGGAAGACACGGAGTTGAGGGGACTGAAGGAGGAAGACACGGAGTTGAGGGGACTGAAGGAGGAAGACACGGAGATGAGGAGACTGCAGGAGGAAGGCACGGACTTGCGGGGACTGAACGAGGAAGACACGGAGTTGAGGGGACTGAAGGAGGAAGACACGGAGTTGAGGGGACTGAAGGAGGAAGACACGGAGTTGAGGGAGCTGAAGGAGGAAGACACAGAGTTGAAGGGACTGAAGGAGGAAGACATGGAGTTGAGGGGGGCTGAGGGAGGAAGAGATGGAGTAGAGGGGACTGAAGGAGTAATACACGGAGTGGAGGGGGCTGAAGGGGGAAGACACTGAGTTGAAGGGACTGAAGGAGGAAGACACGAAGTTGAAGGGACTGAAGAAGGAAGACACGGAGTTGAAGGGACAGAACGAGGAAGAGACGGAGTTGAAGGGACTGAAGAAGGAAGACACAGAGTTGAAGGGACTGAAGAAGGAAGACACATAGTTGAAGGGACTGAAGGAGGAAGATTTGGAGTGAAAGGGACTGAAGGAGGAAGACACGGAGTTTAGGGGGCTGAAGGAGGAAGACATGGAATTTAGGGGACTGAAGGAGGAAGACTTGGAGTTGAGGGGACTGAAGGAGGATGACATGGAGTTGACGGAACTGAAGGAGGAAGACACGGAGTTGAGGGGACTGAAGGAGGAAGACACGGAGTTGAGGGGCCTGAAGGAAGAAGACATGTAGTAGAGGGGACTGAAGGAGGAAAACTTGGAGTTGAGCGGACTGAAGGAGGATGACACGGGGTTGAAGGGGCTGAAGGAGGAAGACACGGAGTTGAGGGGCTTGAAGGAAGAAGACACCAAGTTGAGGGTGCTAAAGGAGGAAGACTTGGAGTTGAGGGTGCTGAAGGAGGAAGACACGGAGTTAAGGTGCCTGAAGGAAGAAGACATGGAGTTGAGGGGCCTGAAGGAAGAAGACATGGAGTAGAGGGGACTGAAGGAGGAATACTTGGAGTTGAGGGGACTGAAGGAGGATGACATGGGGTTGAGGGGGAAGACTCGGAGTTGAGGGTGCTGAAGGAGGAAGACACGGAGTTGAGGGGATTGAGGGAGGAAGACACGGAGTTGAGGGGACTGAAGGAGGAAGACATGGAGTAGAGGGGTCTGAGGGAGGAAGACACGGAGTTGAGGGGACTGAAGGAGGAAGACACGGAGTTGAGGGGACTGAAGGAGGAAGACACGGAGATGAGGAGACTGCAGGAGGAAGGCACGGACTTGCGGGGACTGAAGGAGGAAGACACGGAGTTGAGGGGACTGAAGGAGGAAGACATGGAGTAGAGGGGACTGAAGGAGGAAGACACGGAGTTGAGGGAGCTGAAGGAGGAAGACACAGAGTTGAAGGGACTGAAGGAGGAAGACACAGAGTTGAAGGGACTGGAGGAGGAAGACTTGGAGTTGAGGGGACTGAAGGAGGATGACATGGAGTTGAGGGGACTGAAGGAGGAACACATGGAGTTGAGGGGGGCTGAGGGAGGAAGACATGGAGTAGAGGGGACTGAAGGAGTAAGACACGGAGTGGAGGGGGCTGAAGGAGGAAGACACTGAGTTGAAGGGACTGAAGGAGGAAGACACGGAGTTGAAGGGACTGAAGAAGGAAGACACGGAGTTGAAGGGACTGAAGGAGGAAGACACAGAGTTGAAGGGACAGAAGGAGGAAGACACGGGGTTGAGGGGACTGAAGGAGGATGACATGGAGTTGAGGGGACTGAAGGAGGAAGACACATAGTTGAAGGGACTGAAGGAGGAAGACTTGGAGTTAAAGTGACTGAAGGAGGAAGACACGGAGTTTAGGGGGCTGAAGGAGGAAGACATGGAATTTAGGGGACTGAAGGATGAGGAGTCTGCAGGAGGAAGGCACGGACTTGCGGGGACTGAAGGAGGAAGACACGGGGTTGAGGGGACTGAAGGAGGAAGACACGGAGTTGAGGGGACTGAAGGAGGAAGACATGGAGTAGAGGGGACTGAAGGAGGAAGACACGGAGTTGAGGGAGCTGAAGGAGGAAGACACAGAGTTGAAGGGACTGAAGGAGGAAGACACAGTGTTGATGGGACTGGAGGAGGTAGACTTGGAGTTGAGGGGACTGAAGGAGGATGACATGGAGTTGAGGGGACTGAAGGAGGAAGACACGGAGTAGATTGGACTGAAGGAGGAAGACATGGAGTTGAGGGGGGCTGAGGGAGGAAGACATGGAGTGGAGGGGCTGAAGGAGGAAGAGACTGAGTTGAAGGGACAGAAGGAGGAAGACACGGAGTTGAAGGGACTGAAGAAGGAAGATGCGGAGTTGAAGGGACTGAAGGAGGAAGACATGGTTGAAGGGACTGAAGGAGGAAGACTTGGAGTTAAAGGGACTGAAGGAGGAAGACATGGAATTTAGGGGACTGAAGGAGGAAGACTTGGAGTTGAGGGAACTAAAGGAGGAAGACAGGGAGTTGAAGGGGCTGAAGGAGGAAGACACGGAGTTGAGGGGCTTGAAGGAAGAAGACACCAAGTTGAGGGTGCTGAAGGAGGAAGACTTGGAGTTGAGGGTGCTGAAGGAGGAAGACACGGAGTTAAGGGGCATGAAGGAAGAAGACATGGAGTTGAGGGGCCTGAATGAAGAAGACATGGAGTAGAGGGGACTGAAGGAGGATGACATGGGGTTGAGGGGGCTGAAGGAGGAAGACACGGAGTTGAGGGGACTGAAGGAGGAAGACACGGAGTTGAGGGGACTGAAGGAGGAAGACATGGAGTAGAGGGGACTGAAGGAGGAAGACACGGAGTTGAGGGAGCTGAAGGAGGAAGGCACAGAGTTGAAGGAACTGAAGGAGGAAGACACAGTGTTGAAGGGAGTGGAGGAGGTAAACTTGGAGTTGAGGGGACTGAAGGAGGATGACATGGAGTTGAGGGGACTGAAGGAGGAAGACACGGAGTAGATTGGACTGAAGGAGGAAGACATGGAGTTGAGGGGGGCTGAGGGAGGAAGACATGGAGTAGAGGGGACTGAAGGAGTAAGACACGGAGTGGAGGGGGCTGAAGGAGGAAGAGACTGAGTTGAAGGGACTGAAGGAGGAAGACACGGAGTTGAAGGGACTGAAGAACGAAGACACGGAGTTGAAGGGACTGAAGGAGGAAGACACAGAGTTAAAGGGACAGAAGGAGGAAGACACGGGGTTGAAGGGACTGAAGAAGGAAGACACAGAGGTGAAGGGACTGAAGGAGGAAGACACATAGTTGAAGGGACTGAAGGAGGAAGACTTGGAGTTAAAGGGACTGAAGGAGGAAGACACGGGGTTGAAGGGGCTGAAGGAGGAAGACACGGAGTTGAGGGGCTTGAAGGAAGAAGACACCAAGTTGAGGGTGCTAAAGGAGGAAGACTTGGAGTTGAGGGTGCTGAAGGAGGAAGACACGGAGTTAAGGTGCCTGAAGGAAGAAGACATGGAGTTGAGGGGCCTGAAGGAAGAAGACATGGAGTAGAGGGGACTGAAGGAGGAATACTTGGAGTTGAGGGGACTGAAGGAGGATGACATGGGGTTGAGGGGGCTGAAGGAGGAAGACTCGGAGTTGAGGGTGCTGAAGGAGGAAGACACGGAGTTGAGGGGATTGAGGGAGGAAGACACGGAGTTGAGGGGACTGAAGGAGGTAGATATGGAGTCGAGTGGACTGAGGGAGGAAGACACGGAGTTGAGGGGACTGAAGGAGGAAGACACGGAGTTGAGGGGACTGAAGGAGGAAGACACGGAGATGAGGAGACTGCAGGAGGAAGGCACGGACTTGCGGGGACTGAAGGAGGAAGACACAGAGTTGAGGGGACTGAAGGAGGAAGACACGGAGTTGAGGGGACTGAAGGAGGAAGACATGGAGTAGAGGGGACTGAAGGAGGAAGACACGGAGTTGAGGGAGTTGAAGGAGGAAGACACATAGTTGAAGGGACTGAAGGAGGAAGACACAGAGTTGAAGGGACTGGAGGAGGAAGACTTGGAGTTAAGAGGACTGAAGGAGGAAGACACGGAGTTTAGGGGGCTGAAGGAGGAAGACATGGAGTTTTGGGGACTGAAGGAGGAAGACTTGTAGTTGACGGAACTGAAGGAGGAAGACACGGAGTTGAGGGGACTGAAGGAGGAAGACACGGAGTTGAAGGGCCTGAAGGAAGAAGACTTGGAGTTGAGGGGACTGAAGGAGGATGACATGGAGTTGAGGGGACTGAAGGAGGATGACATGGAGTTGAGGGGGCTGAAGGACGAAGACACGGAGTTGAGGGTGCTGAAGGAGGAAGACACGGAGTTGAGGGGACTGAAGGAGGAAGACACGGAGTTGAGGGAGCTGAAGGAGGAAGACACAGAGTTGAAGGGACTGAAGGAGGAAAACTTGGAGTTGACGGAACTGAAGGAGGAAGACACAGAGGTGAAGGGACTGAAGGAGGAAGACACATAGTTGAAGGGACTGAAGGAGGAAGACTTGGAGTTAAAGGGACTGAAGGAGGAAGACACGGGGTTGAAGGGGCTGAAGGAGGAAGACACGGAGTTGAGGGGCTTGAAGGAAGAAGACACCAAGTTGAGGGTGCTAAAGGAGGAAGACTTGGAGTTGAGGGTGCTGAAGGAGGAAGACACGGAGTTAAGGTGCCTGAAGGAAGAAGACATGGAGTTGAGGGGCCTGAAGGAAGAAGACATGGAGTAGAGGGGACTGAAGGAGGAATACTTGGAGTTGAGGGGACTGAAGGAGGATGACATGGGGTTGAGGGGGCTGAAGGAGGAAGACTCGGAGTTGAGGGTGCTGAAGGAGGAAGACACGGAGTTGAGGGGATTGAGGGAGGAAGACACGGAGTTGAGGGGACTGAAGGAGGTAGATATGGAGTCGAGTGGACTGAGGGAGGAAGACACGGAGTTGAGGGGACTGAAGGAGGAAGACACGGAGTTGAGGGGACTGAAGGAGGAAGACACGGAGATGAGGAGACTGCAGGAGGAAGGCACGGACTTGCGGGGACTGAAGGAGGAAGACACAGAGTTGAGGGGACTGAAGGAGGAAGACACGGAGTTGAGGGGACTGAAGGAGGAAGACATGGAGTAGAGGGGACTGAAGGAGGAAGACACGGAGTTGAGGGAGTTGAAGGAGGAAGACACATAGTTGAAGGGACTGAAGGAGGAAGACACAGAGTTGAAGGGACTGGAGGAGGAAGACTTGGAGTTAAGAGGACTGAAGGAGGAAGACACGGAGTTTAGGGGGCTGAAGGAGGAAGACATGGAGTTTTGGGGACTGAAGGAGGAAGACTTGTAGTTGACGGAACTGAAGGAGGAAGACACGGAGTTGAGGGGACTGAAGGAGGAAGACACGGAGTTGAAGGGCCTGAAGGAAGAAGACTTGGAGTTGAGGGGACTGAAGGAGGATGACATGGAGTTGAGGGGACTGAAGGAGGATGACATGGAGTTGAGGGGGCTGAAGGACGAAGACACGGAGTTGAGGGTGCTGAAGGAGGAAGACACGGAGTTGAGGGGACTGAAGGAGGAAGACACGGAGTTGAGGGAGCTGAAGGAGGAAGACACAGAGTTGAAGGGACTGAAGGAGGAAAACTTGGAGTTGACGGAACTGAAGGAGGAAGACACGGAGTTGAGGGGACTGAAGGAGGATGACATGGAGTTGAGGGGACTGAAGGAGGAAGACACGGAGTTGAAGGTACTGAAGGAGGAAGACACATAGTTGAAGGGACTGGAGGAGGAAGACTTGGAGTTAAGGGGACTGAAGGAGGATGACATGGAGTTGAGGGGACTGAAGGAGGAAGACACGGAGTTGAAGGTACTGAAGGAGGAAGACTCGGAGTTGAGGGTGCTGAAGGAGGAAGACACGGAGTTGAGGGGACTGAAGTAGGAAGACACGGAGTTGAGGGGCCTGAAGGAAGAAGACACGTAGTAGAGGGGACTGAAGGAGGAAGACTTGGAGTTGAGGGGACTGAAGGAGGATGACATGGAGTTGAGGGGACTGAAGGAGGAAGACACGGAGTAGATGGGACTGAAGGAGGAAGACATGGAGTTGAGGGGGGCTGAGGGAGGAAGACATGGAGTAGAGGGGACTGAAAGAGTAAAACACGGAGTGGAGGGGGCTGAAGGAGGAAGACACTGATTTGAAGGGACATAAGGAGGAAGGCACGGGGTTGAAGGGACTGAAGAAGGAAGACACGGAGTTGAAGGGACTGAAGGAGGAAGACACGGAGTTGAAGGGGCTGAAGGAGGAAGACACGGAGTTGAGGGGCTTGAAGGAAGAAGACACCAAGTTGAGGGTGCTGAAGGAGGAAGACACGGAGTTAAGGGGCCTGAAGGAAGAAGACATGGAGTTGAGGGGCCTGAAGGAAGAAGACATGGAGTAGAGGGAACTGAAGGAGGAATACTTGGAGTTGAGGGGACTGAAGGAGAATGACATGGGGTTGAGGGGGCTGAAGGAGGAAGACTCGGAGTTGAGGGTGGTGAAGGAGGAAGACACGGAGTTGAGGGGACTGAGGAAGGAAGACACGGAGTTGAGGGGACTGAAGGAGGAAGACATGGAGTAGAGGGGACTGAGGGAGGAAGACACGGAGTTGAGGGGACTGAAGGAGGAAGACACGGAGTTGAGGGGACTGAAGGAGGAAGACACGGAGATGAGGAGACTGCAGGAGGAAGGCACGGACTTGCGGGGACTGAACGAGGAAGACACGGAGTTGAGGGGACTGAAGGAGGAAGACACGGAGTTGAGGGGACTGAAGGAGGAAGACACGGAGTTGAGGGAGCTGAAGGAGGAAGACACAGAGTTGAAGGGACTGAAGGAGGAAGACATGTAGTTGAGGGGGGCTGAGGGAGGAAGAGATGGAGTAGAGGGGACTGAAGGAGTAATACACGGAGTGGAGGGGGCTGAAGTGGGAAGACACTTAGTTGAAGGGACTGAAGGAGGAAGACACGAAGTTGAAGGGACTGAAGAAGGAAGACACGGAGTTGAAGGGACAGAACGAGGAAGACACGGAGTTGAAGGGACTGAAGAAGGAAGACACAGAGTTGAAGGGACTGAAGAAGGAAGACACATAGTTGAAGGGACTGAAGGAGGAAGACTTGGAGTGAAAGGGACTGAAGGAGGAAGACACGGAGTTTAGGGGGCTGAAGGAGGAAGACATGGAATTTAGGGGACTGAAGGAGGAAGACTTGGAGTTGAGGGGACTGAAGGAGGATGACATGGAGTTGACGGAACTGAAGGAGGAAGACACGGAGTTGAGGGGACTGAAGGAGGAAGACACGGAGTTGAGGGGCCTGAAGGAAGAAGACATGTAGTAGAGGGGACTGAAGGAGGAAAACTTGGAGTTGAGCGGACTGAAGGAGGATGACATGGAGTTGAGGGGACTGAAGGAGGAAGACACGGAGTAGATGGGACTGAAGGAGGACGACATGGAGTTGAGGGGGGCTGAGGGAGGAATACATGGAGTAGAGGGGACTGAAGGAGTAAGACACGGAGTGGAGGGGGCTGAAGGAGGAAGACACTGAGTTGAAGGGACTGCAGGAGGAAGACACGGAGTTGAAGAGACTGAAGAAGGAAGACACGGAGTTGAAGGGACTGAAGGAGGAAGACACAGAGTTGAAGGGACAGAAGGAGGAAGACACGGAGTTGAAGGGACTGAAGAAGGAAGACACAGAGTTGAAGGGACTGAAGGAGGAAGACACATAGTTGAAGGGACTGAAGGAGGAAGACTTGGAGTTAAAGGGACTGAAGGAGGAAGACACGGAGTTTAGGGGACTGAAGGAGGAAGACTTGGAGTTGAGGGAACTGAAGGAGGAAGACACGGAGTTGAAGGGGCTGAAGGAGGAAGACACGGAGTTGAGGGGCTTGAAGGAAGATGACACCAAGTTGAGGGTGCTGAAGGAGGAAGACTTGGAGTTGAGGGTGCTGAAGGAGGAAGACACGGAGTTAAGGGGCCTGAAGGAAGAAGACATGGAGTTGAGGGGCCTGAAGGAAGAAGACATGGAGTAGAGGGGACTGAAGGAGGAATACTTGGAGTTGAGGGGACTGAAGGAGGAAGACTTGTAGTTGAGGGGACTGAAGGGGAAGACACGGAGTTGAGGGGACTGAAGGAGGAAGACACAGAGTTGAAGGGACTAAAGGAGGAAGCCACAGAGTTGAAGGGACTGAAGGAGGAAGACTTGGAGTTGAGGGTGCTGAGGAAGGAAGACACAGAGTTGAAGGGACAGAAGGAGGAAGACACAGAGTTGAAGGGACAAAAGGAGGAAGACATGGAGTTGAAGGGACTGAAGGAGGAAGACACCGGGTTGAAGGGACTGAAGGAGGAAGACTTGGAGCGAAGGGGACTGAAGCAGGAAGACACGGAGTTGAGGAGCTGAAGGAGGAAGACACAGAGTTGAAGGTACTGACGGAGGAAGACACAGAGTTGAAGGGACTGGAGGAGGAAGACTTGGAGTTAAGGGGACTGAAGGAGGAAGACATGGAGTTTGGGGGGTGAAGGAGAAAGACACAGAGTTGAAGGGACTGAAGGAGGAAGACTTGGAGTTGACGGAACTGAAGGAGGAAGACACGGAGTTGAGGGGACTGAAGGAGGAAGACACGGAGTTGAGGGGCCTGAAGGAAGAAGACATGTAGTAGAGGGGACTGAAGGAGGAAGACTTGGAGTTGAGGGGACTGAAGGAGGATGACATGGAGTTGAGGGGACTGAAGGAGGAAGACACGGAGTAGATGGGACTGAAGGAGGAAGACATGGAGTTGAGGGGGGCTGAGGGAGGAAGGCATGGAGTAGAGGGGACTGAAGGAGTAAGACACGGAGTGGAGGGGGCTGATGGAGGAAGACACTGAGTTGAAAGGACTGAAGGAGGAAGACACGGAGTTGAAGTGACTGAAGAAGGAAGACACGGAGTTGAAGGGACTGAAGGAGGAAGACACAGAGTTAAAGGGACAGAAAGAGGAAGACACGGTGTTGAAGGGACTGAAGAAGGAAGACACAGAGTTGAAGGGACTGAAGGAGGAAGAAACATAGATGAAGGGACCGAAGGAGGAAGACTTGGAGTTAAAGGGACGGAAGGAGGAAGACATGGAATTTAGGGGACTGAAGGATGAGGAGACTGCAGGAGGAAGGCACGGACTTGCGGGGACTGAAGGAGGAAGACACGGAGTTGAGGGGACTGAAGGAGGAAGACACGGAGTTGAGGGGACTGAAGGAGGAAGACATGGAGTAGAGGGGACTGAAGGAGGAAGACACGGAATTGAGGGAGCTGAAGGAGGAAGACACAGAGTTGAAGGGACTGGAGGAGGAAGACTTGGAGTTGAGGGGACTGAAGGAGGATGACATGGGGTTGAGGGGACTAAAGAAGGAAGACACGGAGTAGATGGGACTGAAGGAGGAAGACATGGAGTTGAGGGGGGCTGAGGGAGGAAGAGATGGAGTAGAGGGGACTGAAGGAGTAATACACGGAGAGGAGGGGGCTGAAGGGGGAAGACACTGAGTTGAAAGGACTGAAGGAGGAAGATACGAAGTTGAAGGGACTGAAGAAGGAAGACACGGAGTTGAAGGGACTGAAGGAGGAAGACACACAGTTGAAGGGACGGAACGAGGAAGACACGGAGTTGAAGGGACTGAAGAAGGAAGACACAGAGTTGAAGGGACTGAAGAAGGAAGACACATACTTGAAGGGACTGAAGGAGGAAGACTTGGAGTGAAAGGGACTGAAGGAGGAAGACACGGAGTTTAGGGGGCTGAAGGAGGAAGACATGGAATTTAGGGGACTGAAGGAGGAAGACTTGGAGTTGAGGGGACTGAAGGAGGATGACATGGAGTTGACGGAACTGAAGGAGGAAGACACGGAGTTTAGGGGGCTGAAGGAGGAAGACATGGAATTTAGGGGACTGAAGGAGGAAGTCACGAAGTTGAAGGGACTGAAGAAGGAAGACACGGAGTTGAAGGGACAGAACGAGGAAGACACGGAGTTGAAGGGACTGAAGAAGGAAGACACAGAGTTGAAGGGACTGAAGAAGGAAGACACATACTTGAAGGGACTGAAGGAGGAAGACTTGGAGTGAAAGGGACTGAAGGAGGAAGACACGGAGTTTAGGGGGCTGAAGGAGGAAGACATGGAATTTAGGGGACTGAAGGAGGAAGACTTGGAGTTGAGGGGACTGAAGGAGGATGACATGGAGTTGATGGAACTGAAGGAGGAAGACACGGAGTTGAGGGGACTGAAGGAGGAAGACACGGAGTTGAGGGGCCTGAAGGAAGAAGACATGTAGTAGAGGGGACTGAAGGAGGAAAACTTGGAGTTGAGCGGACTGAAGGAGGATGACATGGAGTTGAGGGGACTGAAGGAGGAAGACACGGAGTAGATGGGACTGAAGAAGGACGACATGGAGTTGAAGGGGGCTGAGGGAGGAATACATAGAGTAGAGGGGATTGAAGGAGTAAGACACGGAGTGGAGGTGGCTGAAGGAGGAAGACACTGAGTTGAAGGGACTGCAGGAGGAAGACACGGAGTTGAAGAGACTGAAGAAGGAAGAAGCGGAGTTGAAGGGACTGAAGGAGGAAGACACAGAGTTGAAGGGACTGAAGAAGGAAGACACAGAGTTGAAGGGACTGAAGGAGGAAGACACATAGTTGAAGGGACTGAAGGAGGAAGACTTGGAGTTAAAGGGACTGAAGGAGGAAGACACGGAGTTTAGTGGACTGAAGGAGGAAGACTTGCAGTTGAGGGAACTGAAGGAGGAAGACACGGAGTTGAAGGGGCTGAAGGAGGAAGACACGGAGTTGAGGGGCTTGAAGGAAGAAGACACCAAGTTGAGGGTGCTGAAGGAAGAAGACATGGAGTTGAGGGGCCTGAAGGAAGAAGACATGGAGTAGAGGGGACTGAAGGAGGAATACTTGGAGTTGAGGGGACTGAAGGAGGATGATATGGGGTTGAGGGGGTTGAAGGAGGAAGACTGGGAGTTGAGGGTGGTGAAGGAGGAAGACACGGAGTTGAGGGGACTGAGGAAGGAAGACACGGAGATGAGGGGACTGGAGGAGGAAGACATGGATTTGAAGGGACTGAAGAAGGAAGACACAGAGTTGAAGGGACTGAAGGAGGAAAACACATAGTTGAAGGGACTGAAGGAGTATGACACGGAGTTGTAGGGGCTGAAGGAGGAAGACACGGAGTTGAGGGGCTTAAAAGAAGAAGACACCAAGTTAAGGGTGCTGAAGGAGGAAGACTTGTAGTTGAGGGTGCTGAAGGATGAAGATACGGAGTTTAGGGGCCTGAAGGAAGAAGACATGGAGTTGATGGGTCTGAAGGAAGAAGACGTAGAGTAGAGGGGATTGAAGGAGGAAAACTTGGAGTTGAGGGGACTGAAGGAGGAAGACTTGTAGTTGAGGGGACTGAAGGGGAAGACACGGAGTTGAGGGGACTGAAGGAGGAAGACACAGAGTTGAAGGGACTAAAGGAGGAAGCCACAGAGTTGAAGGGACTGAAGGAGGAAGACTTGGAGTTGAGGGTGCTGAGGGAGGAAGACACAGAGTTGAAGGGACAGAAGGAGGAAGACACAGAGTTGAAGGGACAGAAGGAGGAAGACATGGAGTTGAAGGGACTGAAGGAGGAAGACACCGGGTTGAAGGGACTGAAGGAGGAAGACTTGGAGTGAAGGGGACTGAAGCAGGAAGACACGGAGTTGAGGAGCTGAAGGAGGAAGACACAGAGTTGAAGGTACTGACGGAGGAAGACACAGAGTTGAAGGGACTGGACGAGGAAGACTTGGAGTTAAGGGGACTGAAGGAGGAAGACATGGAGTTTGGGGGGTGAAGGAGGAAGACACAGAGTTGAAGGGACTGAAGGAGGAAGACTTGGAGTTGACGGAACTGAAGGAGGAAGACACGGAGTTGAGGGGACTGAAGGAGGAAGACACGGAGTTGAAGGGCCTGAAGGAAGAAGACTTGGAGTTGAGGGGACTGAAGGAGGATGACATGGAGTTGAGGGGACTGAAGGAGGATGACATGGAGTTGAGGGGGCTGAAGGACGAAGACACGGAGTTGAGGGTGCTGAAGGAGGAAGACACGGAGTTGAGGGGACTGAAGGAGGAAGACACGGAGTTGAGGGAGCTGAAGGAGGAAGACACAGAGTTGAAGGGACTGAAGGAGGAAAACTTGGAGTTGACGGAACTGAAGGAGGAAGACACGGAGTTGAGGGGACTGAAGGAGGATGACATGGAGTTGAGGGGACTGAAGGAGGAAGACACGGAGTTGAAGGTACTGAAGGAGGAAGACACAGAGTTGAAGGGACTGGAGGAGGAAGACTTGGAGTTAAGGGGACTGAAGGAGGATGACATGGAGTTGAGGGGACTGAAGGAGGAAGACACGGAGTTGAAGGTACTGAAGGAGGAAGACTCGGAGTTGAGGGTGCTGAAGGAGGAAGACACGGAGTTGAGGGGACTGAAGTAGGAAGACACGGAGTTGAGGGGCCTGAAGGAAGAAGACACGTAGTAGAGGGGACTGAAGGAGGAAGACTTGGAGTTGAGGGGACTGAAGGAGGATGACATGGAGTTGAGGGGACTGAAGGAGGAAGACACGGAGTAGATGGGACTGAAGGAGGAAGACATGGAGTTGAGGGGGGCTGAGGGAGGAAGACATGGAGTAGAGGGGACTGAAAGAGTAAAACACGGAGTGGAGGGGGCTGAAGGAGGAAGACACTGATTTGAAGGGACATAAGGAGGAAGGCACGGGGTTGAAGGGACTGAAGAAGGAAGACACGGAGTTGAAGGGACTGAAGGAGGAAGACACGGAGTTGAAGGGGCTGAAGGAGGAAGACACGGAGTTGAGGGGCTTGAAGGAAGAAGACACCAAGTTGAGGGTGCTGAAGGAGGAAGACACGGAGTTAAGGGGCCTGAAGGAAGAAGACATGGAGTTGAGGGGCCTGAAGGAAGAAGACATGGAGTAGAGGGAACTGAAGGAGGAATACTTGGAGTTGAGGGGACTGAAGGAGAATGACATGGGGTTGAGGGGGCTGAAGGAGTAAGACTCGGAGTTGAGGGTGGTGAAGGAGGAAGACACGGAGTTGAGGGGACTGAGGAAGGAAGACACGGAGTTGAGGGGACTGAAGGAGGAAGACATGGAGTAGAGGGGACTGAGGGAGGAAGACACGGAGTTGAGGGGACTGAAGGAGGAAGACACGGAGTTGAGGGGACTGAAGGAGGAAGACACGGAGATGAGGAGACTGCAGGAGGAAGGCACGGACTTGCGGGGACTGAACGAGGAAGACACGGAGTTGAGGGGACTGAAGGAGGAAGACACGGAGTTGAGGGGACTGAAGGAGGAAGACACGGAGTTGAGGGAGCTGAAGGAGGAAGACACAGAGTTGAAGGGACTGAAGGAGGAAGACATGTAGTTGAGGGGGGCTGAGGGAGGAAGAGATGGAGTAGAGGGGACTGAAGGAGTAATACACGGAGTGGAGGGGGCTGAAGTGGGAAGACACTTAGTTGAAGGGACTGAAGGAGGAAGACACGAAGTTGAAGGGACTGAAGAAGGAAGACACGGAGTTGAAGGGACAGAACGAGGAAGACACGGAGTTGAAGGGACTGAAGAAGGAAGACACAGAGTTGAAGGGACTGAAGAAGGAAGACACATAGTTGAAGGGACTGAAGGAGGAAGACTTGGAGTGAAAGGGACTGAAGGAGGAAGACACGGAGTTTAGGGGGCTGAAGGAGGAAGACATGGAATTTAGGGGACTGAAGGAGGAAGACTTGGAGTTGAGGGGACTGAAGGAGGATGACATGGAGTTGACGGAACTGAAGGAGGAAGACACGGAGTTGAGGGGACTGAAGGAGGAAGACACGGAGTTGAGGGGCCTGAAGGAAGAAGACATGTAGTAGAGGGGACTGAAGGAGGAAAACTTGGAGTTGAGCGGACTGAAGGAGGATGACATGGAGTTGAGGGGACTGAAGGAGCAAGACACGGAGTAGATGGGACTGAAGGAGGACGACATGGAGTTGAGGGGGGCTGAGGGAGGAATACATGGAGTAGAGGGGACTGAAGGAGTAAGACACGGAGTGGAGGGGGCTGAAGGAGGAAGACACTGAGTTGAAGGGACTGCAGGAGGAAGACACGGAGTTGAAGAGACTGAAGAAGGAAGACACGGAGTTGAAGGGACTGAAGGAGGAAGACACAGAGTTGAAGGGACAGAAGGAGGAAGACACGGAGTTGAAGGGACTGAAGAAGGAAGACACAGAGTTGAAGGGACTGAAGGAGGAAGACACATAGTTGAAGGGACTGAAGGAGGAAGACTTGGAGTTAAAGGGACTGAAGGAGGAAGACACGGAGTTTAGGGGACTGAAGGAGGAAGACTTGGAGTTGAGGGAACTGAAGGAGGAAGACACGGAGTTGAAGGGGCTGAAGGAGGAAGACACGGAGTTGAGGGGCTTGAAGGAAGATGACACCAAGTTGAGGGTGCTGAAGGAGGAAGACTTGGAGTTGAGGGTGCTGAAGGAGGAAGACACGGAGTTAAGGGGCCTGAAGGAAGAAGACATGGAGTTGAGGGGCCTGAAGGAAGAAGACATGGAGTAGAGGGGACTGAAGGAGGAATACTTGGAGTTGAGGGGACTGAAGGAGGAAGACTTGTAGTTGAGGGGACTGAAGGGGAAGACACGGAGTTGAGGGGACTGAAGGAGGAAGACACAGAGTTGAAGGGACTAAAGGAGGAAGCCACAGAGTTGAAGGGACTGAAGGAGGAAGACTTGGAGTTGAGGGTGCTGAGGAAGGAAGACACAGAGTTGAAGGGACAGAAGGAGGAAGACACAGAGTTGAAGGGACAAAAGGAGGAAGACATGGAGTTGAAGGGACTGAAGGAGGAAGACACCGGGTTGAAGGGACTGAAGGAGGAAGACTTGGAGCGAAGGGGACTGAAGCAGGAAGACACGGAGTTGAGGAGCTGAAGGAGGAAGACACAGAGTTGAAGGTACTGACGGAGGAAGACACAGAGTTGAAGGGACTGGAGGAGGAAGACTTGGAGTTAAGGGGACTGAAGGAGGAAGACATGGAGTTTGGGGGGTGAAGGAGAAAGACACAGAGTTGAAGGGACTGAAGGAGGAAGACACGGAGTTGAGGGGACTGAAGGAGGAAGACACGGAGTTGAGGGGCCTGAAGGAAGAAGACATGTAGTAGAGGGGACTGAAGGAGGAAGACTTGGAGTTGAGGGGACTGAAGGAGGATGACATGGAGTTGAGGGGACTGAAGGAGGAAGACACGGAGTAGATGGGACTGAAGGAGGAAGACATGGAGTTGAGGGGGGCTGAGGGAGGAAGGCATGGAGTAGAGGGGACTGAAGGAGTAAGACACGGAGTGGAGGGGGCTGATGGAGGAAGACACTGAGTTGAAAGGACTGAAGGAGGAAGACACGGAGTTGAAGTGACTGAAGAAGGAAGACACGGAGTTGAAGGGACTGAAGGAGGAAGACACAGAGTTAAAGGGACAGAAAGAGGAAGACACGGTGTTGAAGGGACTGAAGAAGGAAGACACAGAGTTGAAGGGACTGAAGGAGGAAGAAACATAGATGAAGGGACCGAAGGAGGAAGACTTGGAGTTAAAGGGACGGAAGGAGGAAGACATGGAATTTAGGGGACTGAAGGATGAGGAGACTGCAGGAGGAAGGCACGGACTTGCGGGGACTGAAGGAGGAAGACACGGAGTTGAGGGGACTGAAGGAGGAAGACACGGAGTTGAGGGGACTGAAGGAGGAAGACATGGAGTAGAGGGGACTGAAGGAGGAAGACACGGAATTGAGGGAGCTGAAGGAGGAAGACACAGAGTTGAAGGGACTGGAGGAGGAAGACTTGGAGTTGAGGGGACTGAAGGAGGATGACATGGGGTTGAGGGGACTAAAGAAGGAAGACACGGAGTAGATGGGACTGAAGGAGGAAGACATGGAGTTGAGGGGGGCTGAGGGAGGAAGAGATGGAGTAGAGGGGACTGAAGGAGTAATACACGGAGAGGAGGGGGCTGAAGGGGGAAGACACTGAGTTGAAAGGACTGAAGGAGGAAGATACGAAGTTGAAGGGACTGAAGAAGGAAGACACGGAGTTGAAGGGACTGAAGGAGGAAGACACACAGTTGAAGGGACGGAACGAGGAAGACACGGAGTTGAAGGGACTGAAGAAGGAAGACACAGAGTTGAAGGGACTGAAGAAGGAAGACACATACTTGAAGGGACTGAAGGAGGAAGACTTGGAGTGAAAGGGACTGAAGGAGGAAGACACGGAGTTTAGGGGGCTGAAGGAGGAAGACATGGAATTTAGGGGACTGAAGGAGGAAGACTTGGAGTTGAGGGGACTGAAGGAGGATGACATGGAGTTGACGGAACTGAAGGAGGAAGACACGGAGTTTAGGGGGCTGAAGGAGGAAGACATGGAATTTAGGGGACTGAAGGAGGAAGTCACGAAGTTGAAGGGACTGAAGAAGGAAGACACGGAGTTGAAGGGACAGAACGAGGAAGACACGGAGTTGAAGGGACTGAAGAAGGAAGACACAGAGTTGAAGGGACTGAAGAAGGAAGACACATACTTGAAGGGACTGAAGGAGGAAGACTTGGAGTGAAAGGGACTGAAGGAGGAAGACACGGAGTTTAGGGGGCTGAAGGAGGAAGACATGGAATTTAGGGGACTGAAGGAGGAAGACTTGGAGTTGAGGGGACTGAAGGAGGATGACATGGAGTTGATGGAACTGAAGGAGGAAGACACGGAGTTGAGGGGACTGAAGGAGGAAGACACGGAGTTGAGGGGCCTGAAGGAAGAAGACATGTAGTAGAGGGGACTGAAGGAGGAAAACTTGGAGTTGAGCGGACTGAAGGAGGATGACATGGAGTTGAGGGGACTGAAGGAGGAAGACACGGAGTAGATGGGACTGAAGAAGGACGACATGGAGTTGAAGGGGGCTGAGGGAGGAATACATAGAGTAGAGGGGATTGAAGGAGTAAGACACGGAGTGGAGGTGGCTGAAGGAGGAAGACACTGAGTTGAAGGGACTGCAGGAGGAAGACACGGAGTTGAAGAGACTGAAGAAGGAAGAAGCGGAGTTGAAGGGACTGAAGGAGGAAGACACAGAGTTGAAGGGACAGAAGGAGGAAGACACGGAGTTGAAGGGACTGAAGAAGGAAGACACAGAGTTGAAGGGACTGAAGGAGGAAGACACATAGTTGAAGGGACTGAAGGAGGAAGACTTGGAGTTAAAGGGACTGAAGGAGGAAGACACGGAGTTTAGGGGACTGAAGGAGGAAGACTTGCAGTTGAGGGAACTGAAGGAGGAAGACACGGAGTTGAAGGGGCTGAAGGAGGAAGACACGGAGTTGAGGGGCTTGAAGGAAGAAGACACCAAGTTGAGGGTGCTGAAGGAAGAAGACATGGAGTTGAGGGGCCTGAAGGAAGAAGACATGGAGTAGAGGGGACTGAAGGAGGAATACTTGGAGTTGAGGGGACTGAAGGAGGATGATATGGGGTTGAGGGGGTTGAAGGAGGAAGACTGGGAGTTGAGGGTGGTGAAGGAGGAAGACACGGAGTTGAGGGGACTGAGGAAGGAAGACACGGAGATGAGGGGACTGGAGGAGGAAGACATGGATTTGAAGGGACTGAAGAAGGAAGACACAGAGTTGAAGGGACTGAAGGAGGAAAACACATAGTTGAAGGGACTGAAGGAGTATGACACGGAGTTGTAGGGGCTGAAGGAGGAAGACACGGAGTTGAGGGGCTTAAAAGAAGAAGACACCAAGTTAAGGGTGCTGAAGGAGGAAGACTTGTAGTTGAGGGTGCTGAAGGATGAAGATACGGAGTTTAGGGGCCTGAAGGAAGAAGACATGGAGTTGATGGGTCTGAAGGAAGAAGACGTAGAGTAGAGGGGATTGAAGGAGGAAAACTTGGAGTTGAGGGGACTGAAGGAGGAAGACTTGTAGTTGAGGGGACTGAAGGGGAAGACACGGAGTTGAGGGGACTGAAGGAGGAAGACACAGAGTTGAAGGGACTAAAGGAGGAAGCCACAGAGTTGAAGGGACTGAAGGAGGAAGACTTGGAGTTGAGGGTGCTGAGGGAGGAAGACACAGAGTTGAAGGGACAGAAGGAGGAAGACACAGAGTTGAAGGGACAGAAGGAGGAAGACATGGAGTTGAAGGGACTGAAGGAGGAAGACACCGGGTTGAAGGGACTGAAGGAGGAAGACTTGGAGTGAAGGGGACTGAAGCAGGAAGACACGGAGTTGAGGAGCTGAAGGAGGAAGACACAGAGTTGAAGGTACTGACGGAGGAAGACACAGAGTTGAAGGGACTGGACGAGGAAGACTTGGAGTTAAGGGGACTGAAGGAGGAAGACATGGAGTTTGGGGGGTGAAGGAGGAAGACACAGAGTTGAAGGGACTGAAGGAGGAAGACTTGGAGTTGACGGAACTGAAGGAGGAAGACACGGAGTTCAGGGACTGAAGGAGGAAGACTTGGAGTTGAGGGGACTGAAGGAGGAAGACACGGAGTAGATGGGACTGAAGGAGGAAGACATGGAGTTGAGGGGGCTGAGGGAGGAAGACATGGAGTAGAGGGGACTGAAGGAGTAAGACACGGAGTGGAGGGGGCTGAAGGAGGAAGACACTGAGTTGAAGGGACTGAAGGAGGAAGACACGGAGTTGAAGTGACTGAAGAAGGAAGACACGGAGTTGAAGGGACTGAAGGAGGAAGACACAGAGTTAAAGGGACAGAAGGAGGAAGACACGGTGTTGAAGGGACTGAAGAAGGAAGATGCGGAGTTGAAGGGACTGAAGGAGGAAGACATAGTTGAAGGGACTGAAGGAGGAAGACTTGGAGTTAAAGGGACTGAAGGACGAAGACATGGAATTTAGGGGACTGAAGGAGGAAGACTTGGAGTTGAGGGAACTAAAGGAGGAAGACACGGAGTTGAAGGGGCTGAAGGAGGAAGCCACGGAGTTGAGGGGCTTGAAGGAAGAAGACACCAAGTTGAGGGAGCTGAAGGAGGAAGACTTGGAGTTGAGGGTGCTGAAGGAGGAAGACACGGAGTTAAGGGGCATGAAGGAAGAAGACATGGAGTTGAGGGGCCTGAATGAAGAAGACATGGAGTAGAGGGGACTGAAGGAGGATGACATGGGGTTGAGGGGGCTGAAGGAGGAAGACACGGAGTTGAGGGGACTGAAGGAGGAAGACACGGAGTTGAGGGGACTGAAGGAGGAAGACATGGAGTAGAGGGGACTGAAGGAGGAAGACACGGAGTTGAGGGAGCTGAAGGAGGAAGACACAGAGTTGAAGGAACTGAAGGAGGAAGACACAGTGTTGAAGGGAGTGGAGGAGGTAGACTTGGAGTTGAGGGGACTGAAGGAGGATGACATGGAGTTGAGGGGACTGAAGGAGGAAGACACGGAGTAGATTGGACTGAAGGAGGAAGACATGGAGTTGAGGGGGGCTGAGGGAGGAAGACATGGAGTAGAGGGGACTGAAGGAGTAAGACACGGAGTGGAGGGGGCTGAAGGAGGAAGAGACTGAGTTGAAGGGACTGAAGGAGGAAGACACGGAGTTGAAGGGACTGAAGAAGGAAGACACGGAGTTGAAGGGACTGAAGGAGGAAGACACATAGTTGAAGGGACTGAAGGAGGAAGACTTGCAGTTAAAGGGACTGAAGGAGGAAGACACGGGGTTGATGGGGCTGAAGGAGGAAGACACGGAGTTGAGGGGCTTGAAGGAAGAAGACACCAAGTTGAGGGTGCTAAAGGAGGAAGACTTGGAGTTGAGGGTGCTGAAGGAGGAAGACACGGAGTTAAGGTGCCTGAAGGAAGAAGACATGGAGTTGAGGGGCCTGAAGGAAGAAGACATGGAGTAGAGGGGACTGAAGGAGGAATACTTGGAGTTGAGGGGACTGAAGGAGGATGACATGGGGTTGAGGGGGCTGAAGGAGGAAGACTCGGAGTTGAGGGTGCTGAAGGAGGAAAACACGGAGTTGAGGGGATTGAGGGAGGAAGACACGGAGTTGAGGGGACTGAAGGAGGTAGATATGGAGTCGAGTGGACTGAGGGAGGAAGACACGGAGTTGAGGGGACTGAAGGAGGAAGACACGGAGTTGAGGGGACTGAAGGAGGAAGACACGGAGATGAGGAGACTGCAGGAGGAAGGCACGGACTTGCGGGGACTGAAGGAGGAAGACACAGAGTTGAGGGGACTGAAGGAGGAAGACACGGAGTTGAGGGGACTGAAGGAGGAAGACATGGAGTAGAGGGGACTGAAGGAGGAAGACACGGAGTTGAGGGAGTTGAAGGAGGAAGACACATAGTTGAAGGGACTGAAGGAGGAAGACACAGAGTTGAAGGGACTGGAGGAGGAAGACTTGGAGTTAAGAGGATTGAAGGAGGAAGACACGGAGTTTAGGGGGCTGAAGGAGGAAGACATGGAGTTTTGGGGACTGAAGGAGGAAGACTTGTAGTTGACGGAACTGAAGGAGGAAGACACGGAGTTGAGGGGACTGAAGGAGGAAGACACGGAGTTGAAGGGCCTGAAGGAAGAAGACTTGGAGTTGAGGGGACTGAAGGAGGATGACATGGAGTTGAGGGGACTGAAGGAGGATGACATGGAGTTGAGGGGGCTGAAGGACGAAGACACGGAGTTGAGGGTGCTGAAGGAGGAAGACACGGAGTTGAGGGGACTGAAGGAGGAAGACACCGGGTTGAAGGGACTGAAGGAGGAAGACTTGGAGTGAAGGGGACTGAAGCAGGAAGACACGGAGTTGAGGAGCTGAAGGAGGAAGACACAGAGTTGAAGGTACTGACGGAGGAAGACACAGAGTTGAAGGGACTGGACGAGGAAGACTTGGAGTTAAGGGGACTGAAGGAGGAAGACATGGAGTTTGGGGGGTGAAGGAGGAAGACACAGAGTTGAAGGGACTGAAGGAGGAAGACTTGGAGTTGACGGAACTGAAGGAGGAAGACACGGAGTTCAGGGACTGAAGGAGGAAGACTTGGAGTTGAGGGGACTGAAGGAGGAAGACACGGAGTAGATGGGACTGAAGGAGGAAGACATGGAGTTGAGGGGGCTGAGGGAGGAAGACATGGAGTAGAGGGGACTGAAGGAGTAAGACACGGAGTGGAGGGGGCTGAAGGAGGAAGACACTGAGTTGAAGGGACTGAAGGAGGAAGACACGGAGTTGAAGTGACTGAAGAAGGAAGACACGGAGTTGAAGGGACTGAAGGAGGAAGACACAGAGTTAAAGGGACAGAAGGAGGAAGACACGGTGTTGAAGGGACTGAAGAAGGAAGATGCGGAGTTGAAGGGACTGAAGGAGGAAGACATAGTTGAAGGGACTGAAGGAGGAAGACTTGGAGTTAAAGGGACTGAAGGAGGAAGACATGGAATTTAGGGGACTGAAGGAGGAAGACTTGGAGTTGAGGGAACTAAAGGAGGAAGACACGGAGTTGAAGGGGCTGAAGGAGGAAGACACGGAGTTGAGGGGCTTGAAGGAAGAAGACACCAAGTTGAGGGAGCTGAAGGAGGAAGACTTGGAGTTGAGGGTGCTGAAGGAGGAAGACACGGAGTTAAGGGGCATGAAGGAAGAAGACATGGAGTTGAGGGGCCTGAATGAAGAAGACATGGAGTAGAGGGGACTGAAGGAGGATGACATGGGGTTGAGGGGGCTGAAGGAGGAAGACACGGAGTTGAGGGGACTGAAGGAGGAAGACACGGAGTTGAGGGGACTGAAGGAGGAAGACATGGAGTAGAGGGGACTGAAGGAGGAAGACACGGAGTTGAGGGAGCTGAAGGAGGAAGACACAGAGTTGAAGGAACTGAAGGAGGAAGACACAGTGTTGAAGGGAGTGGAGGAGGTAGACTTGGAGTTGAGGGGACTGAAGGAGGATGACATGGAGTTGAGGGGACTGAAGGAGGAAGACACGGAGTAGATTGGACTGAAGGAGGAAGACATGGAGTTGAGGGGGGCTGAGGGAGGAAGACATGGAGTAGAGGGGACTGAAGGAGTAAGACACGGAGTGGAGGGGGCTGAAGGAGGAAGAGACTGAGTTGAAGGGACTGAAGGAGGAAGACACGGAGTTGAAGGGACTGAAGAAGGAAGACACGGAGTTGAAGGGACTGAAGGAGGAAGACACATAGTTGAAGGGACTGAAGGAGGAAGACTTGGAGTTAAAGGGACTGAAGGAGGAAGACACGGGGTTGATGGGGCTGAAGGAGGAAGACACGGAGTTGAGGGGCTTGAAGGAAGAAGACACCAAGTTGAGGGTGCTAAAGGAGGAAGACTTGGAGTTGAGGGTGCTGAAGGAGGAAGACACGGAGTTAAGGTGCCTGAAGGAAGAAGACATGGAGTTGAGGGGCCTGAAGGAAGAAGACATGGAGTAGAGGGGACTGAAGGAGGAATACTTGGAGTTGAGGGGACTGAAGGAGGATGACATGGGGTTGAGGGGGCTGAAGGAGGAAGACTCGGAGTTGAGGGTGCTGAAGGAGGAAAACACGGAGTTGAGGGGATTGAGGGAGGAAGACACGGAGTTGAGGGGACTGAAGGAGGTAGATATGGAGTCGAGTGGACTGAGGGAGGAAGACACGGAGTTGAGGGGACTGAAGGAGGAAGACACGGAGTTGAGGGGACTGAAGGAGGAAGACACGGAGATGAGGAGACTGCAGGAGGAAGGCACGGACTTGCGGGGACTGAAGGAGGAAGACACAGAGTTGAGGGGACTGAAGGAGGAAGACACGGAGTTGAGGGGACTGAAGGAGGAAGACATGGAGTAGAGGGGACTGAAGGAGGAAGACACGGAGTTGAGGGAGTTGAAGGAGGAAGACACATAGTTGAAGGGACTGAAGGAGGAAGACACAGAGTTGAAGGGACTGGAGGAGGAAGACTTGGAGTTAAGAGGATTGAAGGAGGAAGACACGGAGTTTAGGGGGCTGAAGGAGGAAGACATGGAGTTTTGGGGACTGAAGGAGGAAGACTTGTAGTTGACGGAACTGAAGGAGGAAGACACGGAGTTGAGGGGACTGAAGGAGGAAGACACGGAGTTGAAGGGCCTGAAGGAAGAAGACTTGGAGTTGAGGGGACTGAAGGAGGATGACATGGAGTTGAGGGGACTGAAGGAGGATGACATGGAGTTGAGGGGGCTGAAGGACGAAGACACGGAGTTGAGGGTGCTGAAGGAGGAAGACACGGAGTTGAGGGGACTGAAGGAGGAAGACACGGAGTTGAGGGAGCTGAAGGAGGAAGACACAGAGTTGAAGGGACTGAAGGAGGAAAACTTGGAGTTGACGGAACTGAAGGAGGAAGACACGGAGTTGAGGGGACTGAAGGAGGATGACATGGAGTTGAGGGGACTGAAGGAGGAATACTTGGAGTTGAGGGGACTGAAGGGGAAGACACGGAGTTGAGGGGACTGAAGGAGGAAGACACAGAGTTGAGGGGACTGAAGGAGGAAGACTTGAAGTTGAGGGGACTGAAGGGGAAGACACGGAGTTGAGGGGACTGAAGGAGGAAGACACAGAGTTGAAGGGACTAAAGGAGGAAGCCACAGAGTTGAAGGGACTGAAGGAGGAAGACTTGGAGTTGAGGGTGCTGAGGAAGGAAGACACAGAGTTGAAGGGACAGAAGGAGGAAGACACAGAGTTGAAGGGACAAAAGGAGGAAGACATGGAGTTGAAGGGACTGAAGGAGGAAGACACCGGGTTGAAGGGACTGAAGGAGGAAGACTTGGAGCGAAGGGGACTGAAGCAGGAAGACACGGAGTTGAGGAGCTGAAGGAGGAAGACACAGAGTTGAAGGTACTGACGGAGGAAGACACAGAGTTGAAGGGACTGGAGGAGGAAGACTTGGAGTTAAGAGGATTGAAGGAGGAAGACACGGAGTTTAGGGGGCTGAAGGAGGAAGACATGGAGTTTTGGGGACTGAAGGAGGAAGACTTGTAGTTGACGGAACTGAAGGAGGAAGACACGGAGTTGAGGGGACTGAAGGAGGAAGACACGGAGTTGAAGGGCCTGAAGGAAGAAGACTTGGAGTTGAGGGGACTGAAGGAGGATGACATGGAGTTGAGGGGACTGAAGGAGGATGACATGGAGTTGAGGGGGCTGAAGGACGAAGACACGGAGTTGAGGGTGCTGAAGGAGGAAGACACGGAGTTGAGGGGACTGAAGGAGGAAGACACGGAGTTGAGGGAGCTGAAGGAGGAAGACACAGAGTTGAAGGGACTGAAGGAGGAAAACTTGGAGTTGACGGAACTGAAGGAGGAAGACACGGAGTTGAGGGGACTGAAGGAGGATGACATGGAGTTGAGGGGACTGAAGGAGGAAGACACGGAGTTGAAGGTACTGAAGGAGGAAGACACAGAGTTGAAGGGACTGGAGGAGGAAGACTTGGAGTTAAGGGGACTGAAGGAGGATGACATGGAGTTGAGGGGACTGAAGGAGGAAGACACGGAGTTGAAGGTACTGAAGGAGGAAGACTCGGAGTTGAGGGTGCTGAAGGAGGAAGACACGGAGTTGAGGGGACTGAAGGAGGAAGACATGGAGTAGAGGGGACTGAAGGAGGAAGACACGGAGTTGAGGGTGCTGAAGGAGGAAGACACGGAGTTGAGGGGACTGAAGTAGGAAGACACGGAGTTGAGGGGCCTGAAGGAAGAAGACACGTAGTAGAGGGGACTGAAGGAGGAAGACTTGGAGTTGAGGGGACTGAAGGAGGATGACATGGAGTTGAGGGGACTGAAGGAGGAAGACACGGAGTAGATGGGACTGAAGGAGGAAGACATGGAGTTGAGGGGGACTGAGGGAGGAAGACATGGAGTAGAGGGGACTGAAAGAGTAAAACACGGAGTGGAGGGGGCTGAAGGAGGAAGACACTGAGTTGAAGGGACTGAAGGAGGAAGGCACGGGGTTGAAGGGACTGAAGAAGGAAGACACGGAGTTGAAGGGACTGAAGGAGGAAGACACGGAGTTGAAGGGGCTGAAGGAGGAAGACACGGAGTTGAGGGGCTTGAAGGAAGAAGACACCAAGTTGAGGGTGCTGAAGGAGGAAGACTTGGAGTTGATGGTGCTGAAGAAGGAAGACACGGAGTTAAGGGGCCTGAAGGAAGAAGACATGGAGTTGAGGGGCCTGAAGGAAGAAGACATGGAGTAGAGGGAACTGAAGGAGGAATACTTGGAGTTGAGGGGACTGAAGGAGAATGACATGGGGTTGAGGGGGCTGAAGGAGGAAGACTCGGAGTTGAGGGTGGTGAAGGAGGAAGACACGGAGTTGAGGGGACTGAGGAAGGAAGACACGGAGTTGAGGGGACTGAAGGAGGAAGACATGGAGTAGAGGGGACTGAGGGAGGAAGACACGGAGTTGAGGGGACTGAAGGAGGAAGACACGGAGTTGAGGGGACTGAAGGAGGAAGACACGGAGATGAGGAGACTGCAGGAGGAAGGCACGGACTTGCGGGGACTGAACGAGGAAGACACGGAGTTGAGGGGACTGAAGGAGGAAGACACGGAGTTGAAGGGACTGAAGGAGGAAGACACATAGTTGAAGGGACTGAAGGAGGAAGACTTGGAGTTAAAGGGACTGAAGGAGGAAGACACGGAGTTTAGGGGACTGAAGGAGGAAGACTTGGAGTTGAGGGAACTGAAGGAGGAAGACACGGAGTTGAAGGGGCTGAAGGAGGAAGACACGGAGTTGAGGGGCTTGAAGGAAGAAGACACCAAGTTGAGTGTGCTGAAGGAGGAAGACTTGGAGTTGAGGGTGCTGAAGGAGGAAGACACGGAGTTAAGGGGCCTGAAGGAAGAAGACATGGAGTTGAGGGGCCTGAAGGAAGAAGACATGGAGTAGAGGGGACTGAAGGAGGAATACTTGGAGTTGAGGGGACTGAAGGAGGAAGACTTGAAGTTGAGGGGACTGAAGGGGAAGACACGGAGTTGAGGGGACTGAAGGAGGAAGACACAGAGTTGAAGGGACTAAAGGAGGAAGCCACAGAGTTGAAGGGACTGAAGGAGGAAGACTTGGAGTTGAGGGTGCTGAGGAAGGAAGACACAGAGTTGAAGGGACAGAAGGAGGAAGACACAGAGTTGAAGGGACAAAAGGAGGAAGACATGGAGTTGAAGGGACTGAAGGAGGAAGACACCGGGTTGAAGGGACTGAAGGAGGAAGACACGGAGTTGAGGAGCTGAAGGAGGAAGACACAGAGTTGAAGGTACTGACGGAGGAAGACACAGAGTTGAAGGGACTGGAGGAGGAAGACTTGGAGTTAAGGGGACTGAAGGAGGAAGACATGGAGTTTGGGGGGTGAAGGAGAAAGACACAGAGTTGAAGGGACTGAAGGAGGAAGACTTGGAGTTGACGGAACTGAAGGAGGAAGACACGGAGTTGAGGGGACTGAAGGAGGAAGACACGGAGTTGAGGGGCCTGAAGGAAGAAGACATGTAGTAGAGGGGACTGAAGGAGGAAGACTTGGAGTTGAGGGGACAGAAGGAGGATAACATGGAGTTGAGGGGACTGAAGGAGGAAGACACGGAGTAGATGGGACTGAAGGAGGAAGACATGGAGTTGAGGGGGGCTGAGGGAGGAAGGCATGGAGTAGAGGGGACTGAAGGAGTAAGACACGGAGTGGAGGGGGCTGATGGAGGAAGACACTGAGTTGAAAGGACTGAAGGAGGAAGACACGGAGTTGAAGTGACTGAAGAAGGAAGACACGGAGTTGAAGGGACTGAAGGAGGAAGACACAGAGTTAAAGGGACAGAAAGAGGAAGACACGGTGTTGAAGGGACTGAAGAAGGAAGACACAGAGTTGAAGGGACTGAAGGAGGAAGACACATAGATGAAGGGACCGAAGGAGGAAGACTTGGAGTTAAAGGGACGGAAGGAGGAAGACATGGAATTTAGGGGACTGAAGGATGAGGAGACTGCAGGAGGAAGGCACGGACTTGCGGGGACTGAAGGAGGAAGACACGGAGTTGAGGGGACTGAAGGAGGAAGACATGGAGTAGAGGGGACTGAAGGAGGAAGACACGAAGTTGAGGGAGCTGAAGGAGGAAGACACAGAGTTGAAGGGACTGGAGGAGGAAGACTTGGAGTTGAGGGGACTGAAGGAGGATGACATGGGGTTGAGGGGACTAAAGAAGGAAGACACGGAGTAGATGGGACTGAAGGAGGAAGACATGGAGTTGAGGGGGGCTGAGGGAGGAAGAGATGGAGTAGAGGGGACTGAAGGAGTAATACACGGAGAGGAGGGGGCTGAAGGGGGAAGACACTGAGTTGAAAGGACTGAAGGAGGAAGACACGAAGTTGAAGGGACTGAAGAAGGAAGACACGGAGTTGAAGGGACTGAAGGAGGAAGACACACAGTTGAAGGGACGGAACGAGGAAGACACGGAGTTGAAGGGACTGAAGAAGGAAGACACAGAGTTGAAGGGACTGAAGAAGGAAGACACATAGTTGAAGGGACTGAAGGAGGAAGACTTGGAGTGAAAGGGACTGAAGGAGGAAGACACGGGGTTTAGGGGGCTGAAGGAGGAAGACATGGAATTTAGGGGACTGAAGGAGGATGACATGGGGTTGACGGAACTGAAGGAGGAAGACACGGAGTTGAGGGGACTGAAGGAGGAAGACACGGAGTTGAGGGGCCTGAAGGAAGAAGACATGTAGTAGAGGGGACTGAAGGAGGAAAACTTGGAGTTGAGCGGACTGAAGGAGGATGACATGGAGTTGAGGGGACTGAAGGAGGAAGACACGGAGTAGATGGGACTGAAGAAGGACGACATGGAGTTGAAGGGGGCTGAGGGAGGAATACATGGAGTAGAGGGGATTGAAGGAGTAAGACACGGAGTGGAGGGGGCTGAAGGAGGAAGACACTGAGTTGAAGGGACTGCAGGAGGAAGACACTGAGTTGAAGGGACTGAAGGAGGAAGACTTGGAGTTAAAGGGACTGAAGGAGGAAGACACGGAGTTTAGGGGGCTGAAGGAGGAAGACATGGAATTTAGGGGACTGAAGGATGAGGAGTCTGCAGGAGGAAGGCACGGACTTGCGGGGACTGAAGGAGGAAGACACGGAGTTGAGGGGACTGAAGAAGGAAGACACATAGTTGAAGGGACTGAAGGAGGAAGACTTGGAGTGAAAGGGATTGAAGGAGGAAGACACGGAGTTTAGGGTGCTGAAGGAGGAAGACATGGAATTTAGGGGACATAGGAGGAAGACTTGGAGTTGAGGGGACTGAAGGAGTAAGACACGGAGTGGAGGGGGCTGAAGGAGGAAGACACTGAGTTGAAGGGACTGAAGGAGGAAGACACGGAGTTGAAGGGACTGAAGAAGGAAGACACGGAGTTGAAGGGACTGAAGGAGGAAGACACAGAGTTGAAGGGACAGAAGGAGGAAGACACGGAGTTGAAGGGACTGAAGAAGGAAGACACAGAGTTGAAGGGACTGAAGGAGGAAGACACATAGTTGAAAGGACTGAAGGAGGAAGACTTGGAGTTAAAGGGACTGAAGGAGGAAGACACGGAGTTTAGGGGCCTGAAGGAGGAAGACATGGAATTTAGAGGACTGAAGGAGGAAGACTTGGAGTTGAGGGAACTGAAGGAGGAAGACACGGAGTTGAAGGGGCTGAAGGAGGAAGACACGGAGTTGAGGGGCTTGAAGGAAGAAGACACCAAGTTGAGGGTGGTGAAGGAGGAAGACTTGGAATTGAGGGTGCTGAAGGAGGAAGACACGGAGTTAAGGGACCTGAAGGAAGAAGACATGGAGTTGAGGGGCCTGAAGGAAGAAGACATGGAGTAGAGGGGACTGTAGGAGGAATACTTGGAGTTGAGGGGACTGAAGGAGGATGACATGGGGTTGAGGGGGCTGAAGGAGGAAGACTCGGAGTTGAGGGTGGTGAAGGAGGAAGACACGGAGTTGAGGGGACTGAGGAAGGAAGACACGGAGTTGAGGGGACTGAAGGAGGAAGACATGGAGTAGAGGGGTCTGAGGGAGGAAGACACGGACTTGCGGGGACTGAAGGAGGAAGACACGGAGTTGAGGGGACTGAAGGAGGAAGACATGGAGTAGAGGGGACTGAAGGAGGAAGACACGGAGTTGAGGGAGCTGAAGGAGGAAGATACAGAGTTGAAGGGACTGAAGGAGGAAGACACAGAGTTGAAGGGACTGGAGGAGGAAGACTTGGAGTTGAGGGGACTGAAGGAGGATGACATGGAGTTGAGGGGACTGAAGGAGGAAGGCACGGAGTAGATGGGACTAAAGGAGGAAGACATGGAGTTGAGGGGGGCTGAGGGAGTAAGACATGGAGTAGAGGGGACTGAAGGAGTAAGACACGGAGTGGAGGGGGCTGAAGGAGGAAGACATGGAATTGAGGGGGGCTGAGGGAGGAAGACATGGAGTAGAGGGGACTGAAGGAGTAAGACACGGAGTGGAGGGGGCTGAAGGAGGAAGACACTGAGTTGAAGGGACTGAAGGAGGAAGACACGGAGTTGAGGGGACTGAAGGATGAAGACATGGAGTAGAGGGGACTGAAGGAGGAAGACACGGAGTTGAGGGAGCTGAAGGAGGAAGACACAGAGTTGAAGGGACTGAAGGAGAAGACACAGAGTTGAAGGGACTGGAGGAGGAAGACTTGGAGTTGAGGGGACGGAAGGAGGATGACATGGAGTTGAGGGGACTGAAGGAGGAAGACACGGAGTAGATGGGACTGAAGGAGGAAGACATGGAGTTGAGGGGGGCTGAGGGAGGAAGACAGGGAGTAGAGGGGACTGAAGGAGTAAGACACGGAGTGGAGGGGGCTGAAGGAGGAAGACACTGAGTTGAAGGGACTGAAGGAGGAAGACACGGAGTTGAAGGGACTGAAGAAGGAAGACACGGAGTTGAAGGGACTGAAGGAGGAAGACACAGAGTTGAAGGGACTGGAGGAGGAAGACTTGCAGTTGAGGGGACTGAAGGAGGATGACATGGGGTTGAGGGGACTGAAGAAGGAAGACACGGCAAGATGGGACTGAAGGAGGAAGACATGGAGTTGAGGGGGGCTGAGGGAGGAAGAGATGGAGTAGAGGGGACTGAAGGAGTAATACACGGAGTGGAGTGGGCTGAAGGGGGAAGACACTGAGTTGAAGGGACTGAAGGAGGAAGACACGAAGTTGAAGGGACTGAAGAAGGAAGACACGGAGTTGAAGGGACTGAAGGAGGAAGACACACAGTTGAAGGGACGGAACGAGGAAGACACGGAGTTGAAGGGACTGAAGAAGGAAGACACAGGGTTGAAGGGACTGAAGAAGGAAGACACATAGTTGAAGGGACTGAAGGAGGAAGACTTGGAGTGAAAGGGATTGAAGGAGGAAGACACGGAGTTTAGGGTGCTGAAGGAGGAAGACATGGAATTTAGGGGACATAGGAGGAAGACTTGGAGTTGAGGGGACTGAAGGAGTAAGACACGGAGTGGAGGGGGCTGAAGGAGGAAGACACTGAGTTGAAGGGACTGAAGGAGGAAGACACGGAGTTGAAGGGACTGAAGAAGGAAGACACGGAGTTGAAGGGACTGAAGGAGGAAGACACAGAGTTGAAGGGACAGAAGGAGGAAGACACATAGTTGAAAGGACTGAAGGAGGAAGACTTGGAGTTAAAGGGACTGAAGGAGGAAGACACGGAGTTTAGGGGCCTGAAGGAGGAAGACATGGAATTTAGAGGACTGAAGGAGGAAGACTTGGAGTTGAGGGAACTGAAGGAGGAAGACACGGAGTTGAAGGGGCTGAAGGAGGAAGACACGGAGTTGAGGGGCTTGAAGGAAGAAGACACCAAGTTGAGGGTGGTGAAGGAGGAAGACTTGGAATTGAGGGTGCTGAAGGAGGAAGACACGGAGTTAAGGGGCCTGAAGGAAGAAGACATGGAGTTGAGGGGCCTGAAGGAAGAAGACATGGAGTAGAGGGGACTGTAGGAGGAATACTTGGAGTTGAGGGGACTGAAGGAGGATGACATGGGGTTGAGGGGGCTGAAGGAGGAAGACTCGGAGTTGAGGGTGGTGAAGGAGGAAGACACGGAGTTGAGGGGACTGAGGAAGGAAGACACGGAGTTGAGGGGACTGAAGGAGGAAGACATGGAGTAGAGGGGTCTGAGGGAGGAAGACACGGACTTGCGGGGACTGAAGGAGGAAGACACGGAGTTGAGGGGACTGAAGGAGGAAGACATGGAGTAGAGGGGACTGAAGGAGGAAGACACGGAGTTGAGGGAGCTGAAGGAGGAAGACACAGAGTTGAAGGGACTGAAGGAGGAAGACACAGAGTTGAAGGGACTGGAGGAGGAAGACTTGGAGTTGAGGGGACTGAAGGAGGATGACATGGAGTTGAGGGGACTGAAGGAGGAAGACACGGAGTAGATGGGACTGAAGGAGGAAGACATGGAGTTGAGGGGGGCTGAGGGAGGAAGACATGGAGTAGAGGGGACTGAATGAGTAAGACACGGAGTGGAGGGGGCTGAAGGAGGAAGACACTGAGTTGAAGGGACTGAAGGAGGAAGACACGGAGTTGAAGGGACTGAAGAAGGAAGACACGGAGTTGAAGGGACTGAAGGAGGAAGACACAGAGTTGAAGGGACAGAAGGAGGAAGACACGGAGTTGAAGAGACTGAAGAAGGAAGACACAGAGTTGAAGGGACTGAAGGAGGAAGACACATAGTTGAAGGGACTGAAGGAGGAAGACTTGGAGTTAAAGGGACTGAAGGAGGAAGACACGGAGTTTAGGGGGCTGAAGGAGGAAGACATGGAATTTAGGGGACTGAAGGATGAGGAGTCTGCAGGAGGAAGGCACGGACTTGCGGGGACTGAAGGAGGAAGACACGGAGTTGAGGGGACTGAAGGAGGAAGACACGGAGTTGAGGGGACTGAAGGAGGAAGACATGGAGTTGAGGGAGCTGAAGGAGGAAGACACAGAGTTGAAGGGACTGAAGGAGGAAGACGCAGTGTTGATGGGACTGGATGAGGTAGACTTGGAGTTGAGGGGACTGAAGGAGGATGACGTGGAGTTGAGGGGACTGAAGGAGGAAGACACGGAGTAGATTGGACTGAAGGAGGAAGACATGGAGTTGAGGGGGGCTGAGGGAGGAAGACATTGAGTAGAGGGGACTGAAGGAGTAAGACACGGAGTGGAGGGGCTGAAGGAGGAAGAGACTGAGTTGAATAACTGAAGGAGGAAAACACGGAGTTGAAGGGACTGAAGAAGGAAGACACGGAGTTGAAGGGACTGAAGGAGGAAGACACAGAGTTAAAGGGACAGAAGGAGGAAGACACGGAGTTGAAGGGACTGAAGAAGGAAGACGCAGAGTTGAAGGGACTGAAGGAGGAAGACACATAGTTGAAGGGACTGAAGGAGGAAGACTTGGAGTTAAAGGGACTGAAGGAGGAAGACACGGAGTTTAGGGGGCTGAAGGAGGAAGACATGGAATTTAGGGGACTGAAGGAGGAAGACTTGGAGTTGAGGGAACTGAAGGAGGAAGACACGGAGTTGAAGGGGCTGAAGGAGGAAGACACGGAGTTGAGGGGCTTGAAGGAAGAAGACACCAAGTTGAGAGTGCTGAAGGAGGAAGACTTGGAGTTGAGGGTGCTGAAGGAGGAAGACACGGAGTTAAGGGGCCTGAAGGAAGAAGACATGGAGTTGAGGGGCCTGAATAAAGAAGACATGGAGTAGAGGGGACTGAAGGAGGATGACATGGGGTTGAGGGGGCTGAAGGAGGAAGACACGGAGTTGAGGGGACTGAACGAGGAAGACACGGATTTGAGGGGACTGAAGGAGGAAGACATGGAGTAGAGGGAACTGAAGGAGGAAGACACGGAGTTGAGGTAGCTGAAGGAGGAAGACACAGAGTTGAAGGGACTGAAGGAGGAAGACACAGTGTTGAAGGGACTGGAGGAGGTAGACTTGGAGTTGAGGGGACTGAAGTAGGAAGACACGGAGTAGATCGGACTGAAGGAGGAAGACATGGAGATGAGGGGGGCTGAGGCAGGAAGACATGGAGTAGAGGGGACTGAAGGAGTAAGAAACGGAGTGGAGGGGGCTGAAGGAGGAAGAGACTGAGTTGAAGGGACTGAAGGAGGAAGACACGGAGTTGAAGGGACTGAAGAAGGAAGACACGGAGTTGAAGGGACTGAAGGAGGAAGACACAGAGTTAAAGGGACAGAAGGAGGAAGACACGGAGTTGAAGGGACTGAAGAAGGAAGACACAGAGTTGAAGGGACTGAAGGAGGAAGACACATAGTTGAAGGGACTGAAGGAGGAAGACTTGGAGTTAAAGGGACTGAAGGAGGAAGACACGTAGTTTAGGGGGCTGAAAGAGGAAGACATGGAATTTAGGGGACTGAAGGAGGAAGACTTGGAGTTGAGGGAACTGAAGGAGGAAGACACGGGGTTGAAGGGGCTGATGGAGGAAGACACGGAGTTGAGGGGCTTGAAGGAAGAAGACACCAAGTTGAGGGTGCTGAAGGAGGAAGACTTGGAGTTGAGGGTGCTGAAGGAGGAAGACACGGAGTTGAAGGGACTGAAGAAGGAAGACGCAGAGTTGAAGGGACTGAAGGAGGAAGACACATAGTTGAAGGGACTGAAGGAGGAAGACTTGGAGTTAAAGGGACTGAAGGAGGAAGACACGGAGTTTAGGGGGCTGAAGGAGGAAGAAATGGAATTTAGGGGACTGAAGGAGGAAGACTTGGAGTTGAGGGAACTGAAGGAGGAAGACACGGAGTTGAAGGGGCTGAAGGAGGAAGACACGGAGTTGAGGGGCTTGAAGGAAGAAGACACCAAGTTGAGGGTGCTGAAGGAGGAAGACTTGGAGTTGAGGGTGCTGAAGGAGGAAGACACGGAGTTAAGGGGCCTGAAGGAAGAAGACATGGAGTTGAGGGCCCTGAATGAAGAAGACATGGAGTAGAGGGGACTGAAGGAGGATGACATGGGGTTGAGGGGGCTGAAGGAGGAAGACACGGAGTTGAGGGGACTGAACGAGGAAGACACGGATTTGAGGGGACTGAAGGAGGAAGACATGGAGTAGAGGGGACTGAAGGAGGAAGACACGGAGTTGAGGGAGCTGAAGGAGGAAGACACAGAGTTGAAGGGACTGAAGGAGGAAGACACAGTGTTGAAGGGACTGGAGGAGGTAGACTTGGAGTTGAGGGGACTGAAGGAGGATGACATGGAGTTGAGGGGACTGAAGGAGGAAGACACGGAGTAGATTGGACTGAAGGAGGAAGACATGGAGTTGAGGGGGGCTGAGGCAGGAAGACATGGAGTAGAGGGGACTGAAGGAGTAAGACACGGAGTGGAGGGGGCTGAAGGAGGAAGAGACTGAGTTGAAGGGACTGAAGGAGGAAGACACGGAGTTGAAGGAACTGAAGAAGGAAGACACGGAGTTGAAGGGACTGAAGGAGGAAGACACAGAGTTAAAGGGACAGAAGGAGGAAGACACGGAGTTGAAGGGACTGAAGAAGGAAGACACCGAGTTGAAGGGACTGAAGGAGGAAGACACATAGTTGAAGGGACTGAAGGAGGAAGACTTGGAGTTAAAGGGACTGAAGGAGGAAGACACGTAGTTTAGGGGGCTGAAAGAGGAAGACATGGAATTTAGGGGACTGAAGGAGGAAGACTTGGAGTTGAGGGAACTGAAGGAGGAAGACACGGGGTTGAAGGGGCTGAAGGAGGAAGACACGGAGTTGAGGGGCTTGAAGGAAGAAGACACCAAGTTGAGGGTGCTGAAGGAGGAAGACTTGGAGTTGAGGGTGCTGAAGGAGGAAGACACGGAGTTAAGGTGCCTGAAGGAAGAAGACATGGAGTTGAGGGGCCTGAAGGAAGAAGACATGGAGTAGAGGGGACTGAAGGAGGAATACTTGGAGTTGAGGGGACTGAAGGAGGATGACATGGGGTTGAGGGGGCTGAAGGAGGAAGACTCGGAGTTGAGGGTGCTGAAGGAGGAAGACACGGAGTTGAGGGGATTGAGGGAGGAAGACACGGAGTTGAGGGGACTGAAGGAGGTAGATATGGAGTCGAGTGGACTGAGGGAGGAAGACACGGAGTTGAGGGGACTGAAGGAGGAAGACACGGAGTTGAGGGGACTGAAGGAGGAAGACACGGAGATGAGGAGACTGCAGGAGGAAGGCACGGACTTGCGGGAACTGAAGGAGGAAGACACGGAGTTGAGGGGACTGAAGGAGGAAGACACGGAGTTGAGGGGACTGAAGGAGGAAGACATGGAGTAGAGGGGACTGAAGGAGGAAGACACGGAGTTGAGGGAGTTGAAGGAGGAAGACACATAGTTGAAGGGACTGAAGGAGGAAGACACAGAGTTGAAGGGACTGGAGGAGGAAGACTTGGAGTTAAGAGGACTGAAGGAGGAAGACACGGAGTTTAGGGGGCTGAAGGAGGAAGACATGGAGTTTTGGGGACTGAAGGAGGAAGACTTGTAGTTGACGGAACTGAAGGAGGAAGACACGGAGTTGAGGGGACTGAAGGAGGAAGACACGGAGTTGAAGGGCCTGAAGGAAGAAGACTTGGAGTTGAGGGGACTGAAGGAGGATGACATGGAGTTGAGGGGATGAAGGACGATGACATGGAGTTGAGGGGGCTGAAGGACGAAGACACGGAGTTGAGGGTGCTGAAGGAGGAAGACACGGAGTTGCGGGGACTGAAGGAGGAAGACACGGAGTTGAGGCGCCTGAAGGAAGAAGACATGTAGTAGAGGGGACTGAAGGAGGAAGACTTGGAGTTGAGGGGACTGAAGGAGGATGACATGGAGTTGAGGGGGCTGAAGGACGAAGAAACGGGGTTGAGGGTGCTGAAGGAGGAAGACACGGAGTTGAGGGATCTGAGGGAGGAAGACACGGAGTTGAGGGGACTGAAGGAGGAAGACATGGAGTAGACTGGACTGAGGGAGGAAGACACGGAGTTGAGGGGACTGAAGGAGGAAGACATGGAGTAGACGGGACTGAGGGAGGAAGACACGGAGTTGAGGGGACTGAAGGAGGAAGACACGGAGTTGAGGGAATGAAGGAGGAAGACATGGAGTAGAGGGGACTGAGGGAGGAAGACACGGGGTTGTGGGGACTGAAGGTGGAAGACACGGAGTTGAGGGGACTGAGGGAGGAAGACACGGAGTTGAGGGGAATGAAGGTGGAAGTCGGAGTTGAGGGGGCTGAAGGAGGAAGACACAGATTTGAAGGTGCTGATGGAGGAAGACACGGCGTTGAGGGGACTGAGGGAGGAAGATACGGAGTAGAGGGGACTGAAGGAGGAAGACTTGGAGTTGAGGGGGCTGAGGGAGGAAGAATCGGAGTTGACGGGACTGGAGGAGGAAGACACAGAATTGAAGGGACTGAAGGAGGAAGACACGGAATTGAAGGGACTGAAGGAGGAAGACACGGAGTTGATGGGATTGAAGGAGGAAGACACGGAGTTGAAGGGACTGAAGGAGGAAGACATGGAGTTGAAGGGACTGAAGGAGGAAGACACATAGTTGAAGGGACTGAAGGAGGAAGACACGGAATTGAAGGGACTGAAGGAGGAAGAAACGGAGTTGATGGGATTGAAGGAGGAAGACACGGAGTTGAAGGGACTGAAGGAGGAAGACATGGAGTTGAGGGAACTGAAGGAGGAAGAGTTGGAGTTGAGGGGACTGAAGGAGAAAGACACAGAATTGAAGGGACTGAAGGAGGAAGACATGGAGTTGAGGGAACTGAAGGAGGAAGACTTGGAGTTGAGGGGACAGAAGGAGGAAGACACAGAGTTGAGGGGACAGAAGGAGGAAGACACAGAGTTGAGGGGGCTGAAGGAGGAAGACACGGAATTGAGGGGACTGAAGGAGGAAGACTTAGAGTTGAGGCGACTGAAGGATGAAACGTGAAAGACCGGGACAAGTGGCGACGACTCGTGCATTCCCGGCCGACTCCGTGGGGGAACATGGCGACAGAAGAAGAAGACACATGCAGGCATACGCATTTGCGTAGTATTAGACACGTTTGTAATTACATGTTTCCCCGATAAAACTACCTTTCATCCACGCTGGACAGATGTAATAATTATTAGTTTATTGTATATTTGGTCCACATTTAATTCACCCGTCAGACATGTTTGATATCGTCAGGGGCGAATCACTATTATCGTTTTATGGCAGAAAACTGTTTTGGAAGGTTTCTACTTCCCGTTTTGAGATGAAATTATTTTGTGAAAAGCAATATTTGTAAGGCCAAAGCTGTGTAAAGAAGACGCATGATATCGTTCTGGGCATAGCTTAATCCTACTGAATGCATGTATCAGTAATCAGTTCGTAAATGACGTCAACGGTCCTTCCAAGTCCGATAAATTAATTTCAAACAACTGCACCAAAGCGACCGTATGTAGAAAGTGACGTCACAGTCAAGTATTTAGTTTGTCCAACAATCCCAACTTATGGATCCGCTTTCGGGCGCTGTGGGTGTGATCCACATACTGAAACAAAGTTCTACGTTATTGTACATAACAAGTGATACCAAACTGTACACAAGGCGGCGCCACTTAAATAGGCTACGTAATCTCAATACCACGTTGCATTCCTATGGTCGTGTTTTTCTTCAAGTCGGCATGCAACGAAGTACAATTTTAATAAACTGCATTTACTTGTAACTAGGTAGTTTTTATCTAAAACAACAATACTTTTACTACATTGCTTTCGTTTATTTAGCAGAATACTAACGTTACAAAATATCCGTGTCTATTCGCCAAGGAGAGCCAATGCTGTGTCGACGTCTTTTATTAGAATACAATCACGGCCATTCTCCGGCCAGGTCGCAATCTTATTTGCAAATGTTATTTTATTTTGTTGGCTATTATTGAATCTAGTGTAGAGTCGTTTTGTTAGTCGTTTTGTTAGTATCGCACGAAGCAGCTGTAATGTTGAAATAAAAAAAGTGTTATTAGTACTTTTTTGTTCACTCTTACTTCAAGTACCTTTCAGAGTTTCTTGTACATTTTACTCAAGTAATTCTTTTCATTATTTTTGTACTGAAATGTTTAGGTGAGGACGTCTCCTTTTATCCAAGTATAGAATAAACACACCATGCATAAAACATATATCATGTTTTCACAGTACGGTCATTTCACGCATTCGGTGTTCTAAAGGATGGAAATGAACATGAAAATAAAAAAGATAATGTAAATCATACTACCTAAACCTATAAACCACCTCTTTTATGGCAACGCAGTTCTCATAAGATTTCACGGTCGGCCTTTTACTGTTTTCTGAGGTGACAAACTTGTTCAGCGTTAGTTGATATGTTGCTTCTGTTAGTTTCGGGAAAGCAAGCATCGTTTTTTTTCTAATGTTACCGCGCGGCAACGCTCGCCGCGCTCTGGCGTTCTTTTTTCCTTTCTCGTAACAATTCTAGTGCGAAGAGGCGCCATTGCATTTTGACCTTTCAACATAGCTGTTGTTGAAAATCCTATTTACTTGCCGTAAAACAATAATTCCTATCATGGCGAGACACGAGGCAAATCCTAATGAGGCATATACCTAACATTGCGCAAGAGAGGGAAGGAGGTATCTGCTGGATGTTTGACGCGGTGAGGTTCACAACTTCAGTGGACCATCTCTAGGGGTCACGCCACTGTATGGCAGGTATAGAGCGGCCTCACTCCAAACAACTAAGGAACCTGTGTCCTGTGCCACCCAGATCTTCCCAACTCACGTACGCCAACAACTTCTGGAATGAGCTACCTACGACCACGGTTACAGTGAGAGAGAAAGAGTTGGGGGCTTCAAAGTGCTGTCACCTCACGGAGCCTGGGTAACCGAGGCTACACAAATACATGCTACGTACTTCACAGGAATATTTTGATGTATCCACTTTATCGCGGTTTATACTCTTATCACCGTCCAAATGATGCGCGACAATTCCGCCAGGCTTTGCTTTTGCCAGTAATGTTGATATAACCGTTACATCTGTGAATTACACGACCACTGCGACATAGCAATTCCTAAGACACATATTACTGTATACATTTGACATTTAACAACTTTCACTTTGGTTTTTATTATAATAATAATAATACAATTTATTTGTAGGGGAGACCGGGGCTAGTTGTAACACGGGTAAGTTGTAACAGAGGGCTTGCAGACAAAACTGCTAATCCAAATTATTCTGCAAGACGACAGCATGTCTATCAACATATTTCAGCATGCTATATCTAATATCACGTGAATCCATCAATATGCCATAAAGTTACGCCATTTTAAAAGAAAAGAGGTACTATCGTGCCGGGGTAAGTTGTAACATTTTAGGATACCTCATATAACTTATTCTGCCACAAATATGTAATAAGCCAGGCATTTAATCGTGTACAAATTATATGCGAGTGGTATGTGGGAACCCTTTGGCATGACAAAAGTTTCGATCGGTTAAGAAACTCACCAGCAATCCTGAAATGTTTTATTTTTGTTACAACTTGCCCCGTATCGGGGTAAGTTGTAACACTTTAGGACACCTCATATAATACATCATACCGTAAATGTGAAACATCCCAGACAATTAATTATCTCCAATTAACTGCGGGAGATATGTGAGGACCTCTTGGCATAACAAAAAGTTTCGAGCGGTTACGAAACCATCCCGCAATCCTGAAATATGTTGTTTTTGTTACAACTAGCCCCGGTCTCCCCTATAGCGCCCGAATCAATATTATTGCTCTCAGGCGCTTCACATAAATGTACAAATAGTAGTTATAAATATAATCTTACGAAGCCAGAACTTCAACAAGGTATACGACAAAAAGGGGCCGGTTTTGTGAAATGGAGGGTGTAGTACACAACGCACCCTAGATGAGTGATTATTCGAGTGTAGCTAAATAGCTGTTCACACAACTGTCGTGTTTCGTTGGTGCGTACATTGAGAGCACAGTGTCAAGTTAGGTATGTTCACTACTACCTATGGCTAGATACAATCACGAAAGCACATCCGTCTTTCTCGCCAGTTTATCTTCTTTTACGCCACTTGGCGGTTCAGCTAACGACGATTCACACACCCGCCAGGGGACCCACTGCTCAACACCCAACACGTGTGTTACACTCCTCAAATGTTCAGACATTCAGTCGTACATTTTACTGTAATTTGTTTCCCAGGTGTGTCTCTGTATGCTAGAGAAACAAGGCAGACATGTCAGCGCGAGAACGGCGCGCGGGAAGGTTGAGTCAGCATTTATCACGTCGGATTATTAATGTCTTGGATATCTATCACTGTTGCAAACATTTGTGCCGTGAGCCGTGCAATTCACACTACAGTTGTGATCGTGACGTCATGAAACAGCGTCATGCTGCGCCAATTCACTTCGTATTCATTGTCCAGGCACGGACCATCTTTAGTTCCAGGTCGACTTGACCTTTCATCAGTGAGGCTTGCCAGACAACTAACCAGACCAACTGACCAGATATGACAGAATGAAGTAAACAACTTGTCCCTGAGCTGTCAACCGCAGTTTGTTTTGTTTTCATATCTGATGGGGGGAGAAGGAGGTGAGGGAAGGAGAGAAAGAGAGGGTGGGAGGGAGAGGATGGATAGACGGATGGCTGGAGGGAGGGAGACAGATAGACCGGCACACAGACAGGCAGACATATAGACATACATACACAGACACAGACACAGACACAGACACAGACACAGAAGCATACACAAACACTGAGACAGAGACATAGGAGAGAGAAAGAGAGAGAGAGAGAGAGAGAGAGAGAGAGAGAGAGAGAGAGAGAGAGAGAAAGCGATTCTGATTAATCCCTTCCTAATGATATGAATGTTTTTACAATTAGAAAGCTCACATTGAATGCCTTATCTCTATTTACAATTGGTCGACCTTTTTACAATTCAATTATAATAAATAAGGAATAAACAGCTCAGATATAGAAATGAAAGCTATAGCAAACTTTGACCGTGTTCTTCTACTTTGATGTAGCGTCGGATAAAGTAGACCCTACCCAGATCATGTAAAGTAGACCCTACCCCTGATCATGTAACGTAGACCCAACATCGCAGATGTTGGGTCTAACGTTGGATGTAACGTAGACCCCACATCCCTGATCATGTAACGTAGACCCAACATCGCAGATCATGTAACGTAGACTCTACCCCAGATCTTGTAACGTAGACCCTATATCCCAGATCATGTAACGTAGACCCTAAATCCCAGATCATGTAACGTAGACCCTCCCCAGATCATGTAACGTAGACCCTACATCCCAGATTATGTAACGTAGACCCTCCCCATATCATGTAACGTAGACCCTACATCCCAGATCATGTAACGTAGACCCTCCCCAGATCATGTAACGTAGACCCTACACCAGATCATGTAACGTAGACTCTACATCCCAGATCATGTAACGTAGACCTCACATCCCAGATCATGTAACGTACACCCCATATGCCAGATCATGCAACGTAGACCCCACATCCCAGATCATGTAACGTAGACCCCCACATACCAGATCATGTCATGTAGACCCTACATCCCAGATAATGTAAGGTAGACCCTACATCCCAGATCATGTAACGCATACCCTATATCCCAGATTATGTAACGTAGACCCTACATCCCAGATCAAGTAAGGTAGACCATATCCCAGGCCATGTAATTCGTATTCTATCCCATATCGTGTGACGTACAACTTATTCAAGATGGTGTAACGTAGACCCTACCCCATCAAATGTAACGTAGACCCTACCCCATCAAGTGTTACGTAGACCCTACCCCATTAAGTGTAATGTAGACCCTACCCCATAAGGTGTAACGTAGACCCTACCCCATAAAGTGTAATGTAGACCGTACCCCATAAAGTGTAACATAGACCCTACCCCAAAAAGTGTAACGTAGACCCTACCCCATAAAGTGTAACGCAAACGTTATCGTGGCACAACGATCCTTTCCTAGACCATGTATTGTAGACCCAATTCCACTTAGTGTAATGTAGACCATATTCCAGATCGTGTATCCCATTTAGTGTAATGTAGACCATATTCCAGATCGTGTATCGCAGTTCTTGTCCCAGACCGTGTATCGTAGACCTACCTGAATGAGAGGTTTAGGGCGTCAATGGCGACGGCGATAGGGCCAATGGTCGCCACGGCCTGCTTCAGCGCAGCCTCGCTCCGTGGTACCGCCCGGTACGACCGGCAAGTCCCGGCCACTTTGGCTCGATCGAATCTACAGCGGGTCGACTGAAATTGGAGAAAGACCCATTTATAATGACAACAGAATGTGTTTGTTCTAACTGTGTTAACATCGTTCAACTTACAAATACGGTTATACTGAAACTGAGGAGTTCTAGTGGCGTAGACAGGTGTGACATTGTATATTCCTCCTCGTCCACCTCATCATTGTTGTGAGCAACAGTGACCCGTGTTTGAGTCACGGACTCCCCATGCTATTTCCAAATCTGCCAGTTTGGCGCTTTCTTTTGCCAGATGGTGCACTTTCAGTTCACGTCTAATTCGTCTCTCCACCGTCTCGCCGGTCTTCCTCTAGACTGCTTCCCTTAGTTAGGTTTTCAGGTGGTTATATGGGATGTCCATCGTTTATCTCGCGTTCTACTGATGTTTTCTGACATTTTCGATCACTGTTATGAACTTTGTCTTATCTCATACCCTGTTGTCTGTTTTTGTGTCCCGATATGTGATGTTTAACGGATTGTTCTATCTTTGTGTGGCTGTTAGCAAGTTCTTCGCCTGATTGGTAAGTGCCTGTCGTAGACTTGTTTCTTCAAGTTCTTTAGACTTGTTTCTCCAACGTTACCCTTCAATATGTCGAGGTGCTTGGCCAACCTTGCCCGGCCGAACGTCACAGTACCAGTTAGACGTAGGTTGAAAGCTATCGGAGTGTTGTTGCTACTGTTGGAATATATTGGTGTGTCATTTTCCATCACTACCTTTGTCGTCAACTTGTTCAAATTTAGACACTTTCATCAGTTAGCTCCACCAGCATTTGTTGTAGTTCATGCGGTGTATTGACTCATTTGAGTATATTGTCGGCGAAGTGAAGATGATGATATTCTCCAGTAGTCATCAAGCGTTTGGTTTCCCACTTTAGTCTTCGGAATATGCTTTCGAGTGTTGCCGTAACTAGAGTGGGCTGTAGGTGGAGATGTGTTTCGTGGTTTCGACCTGCACATCGTCCATCCCCTGTTCTTTGAGTGACGGCCGCACTGCTTGGGTCGAAGTCAAAAGCTGTCTCGTAATCAACGAATGGGTTTTTCTCCTGGTTTACTGTCTTTATGTGC
>OZ024863.1:26943996-26966496 GCA_964017155.1 Oasisia sp. SBJ-2009
TCCGCTCGGTTAATAAGTACATACCAAATCGGAATATTCATTGAGAGCTAACTTGAACGTGGATAAACCGAATTCAAACCGTAGGTTGTGTTCCTCTACAGTTGTGAAAGATTCCATAAAGGCGGCGTATCTGTAACGAAGAAACGACCGAGTGTAAGCACGCTGGAGCTAGCAAAACTGTCGTATCTCATAGACTTGGTACAGACGTGGTGATGATATTTAGCAAATGTTAGAAAACGCACAACATATTTGTGTAGACATCAAAATGCGCTCGCATAAGTTTGTTATGCGATGGATTCAATCCACGTCAAACCCAGACAACAACGACGAGCGTTGGCTGCAGAAATTTGACAAGATTTACTATTATGAATGATGGAGAGAAAGCGAAGAAGAAGAATCCTAAAGGTTAGACCGGCATAATGCAATTGTGTTTAGCGTCTACAGTTTACAGAAGGTGATAGGTGTCGGTTTAACATCGGCCATTTGTGTGAAATATGAACAACGCGTGCTTAGGAATTGTCAAGATCAGAGTACACATATTGCCATGCGTCACCAAGTCTGTACTACTAAACATGGATATATAAAGTAAGTAATTTGTTACTGTTGCTGGTGATATCCGACAACGATCCGAGAAAATTGAACCACTTTTTGAATATAAATGTGTATAATTATGTAAGAAATGTAAGAAAGCATGGATCAGCATGAATGAATCCAAAGAAGATTTGACTTAACTTGGGATACTTTTATGAATTAAATTAAACACTATGGAACTTTATATATCCATGTTTACTTAATTGAATTCTTGACATGTTTACTTAATTGCATTCTTGACATCTAGGGTTTAAACATATATCACTTGACTTTGGTAAGTATCTAAATAGAAAACACGTAACATTTGTTTAAACTTCGACCTGTGACGAACATTTCTTATTTGTTCATCTATTTTGTTCCACAGTCTTGTAAAGTTGTGTATTCTTCTTCCAGATACCGCCTAGCCTCAACATGCTGAGGATACAGGCGGGCGAACAGGAAAAATCAGAAACATTATTTTAGGGTGCAATGCAATATGTCAGAACAGTAATTAGCGAATGCAAACAGTAATGCGTGCAAAAGAACTAATTATGTCTAAAAAGAGGAATAATGCAAGTCTGGATATTGCTCTTAAAGGAATCAAGGCTGTTTTGATTTACAACATGTTGAGGGAGGGAGTTCCAAAGTCGAATTGTACTTGAAAAAAAGAATGCAAGTGGTAATTACATCTGGAGTGACGGATAATGTAAGACAAGGATTTTTAGTAACTGTGTTTACAGGATTAAGATATGTTTTTGCTGGTATACCCACTAAGTCATTTGCTATTTTATATATCATGCATAGTTTAGCGTCATTTCTTCGGTCGGATAGGGATCTCCATCCTAATGTCTGAAGTATATCGGTTACACTTGAGGCATTGCGATGTAGGACATAGTCGGCTGCTGTTCGTTTATTTGTGTAGGGGCCATCCAAGACAGTACAACTGTTTTCTAAGATAGGTCTGACAAAGGTGAAGTAAGCCAGAGTTTATATTTGAATTGACGAGACTGATATTTCTGCGGAGGAAGCCTTGTGATCTGTTTGCCTTTAAAGAAATGTTATTTATGTGGGCATTCCACCGAAGGTCTGAAGTAATGGTTATGCCAGATATTTTGCCTGTGAAACAGTTTCAAGTAATTGTACATGAAGCATGTATTGGGTTTTAATGACAGTTTTGGTAACTTGGTATGGATCTAGATATTTTCGAGCTGATTATGTTAATGTATTCATTCCAAGTTAAATGTTTTCCTAAGAATTTCACAGATTCGTCTTTGTTGTACTTGCCAATCTGGTTAATAACTTCATTATTTATTTTAACACTACGTTTTATTTCCTAGTAACCATTTTTAGGAATATAGACACAATATTGTGTCTTTTTGACATTCAGACATAACTTGTTCGCATACAACCAATTGTATATTTTGTTTTATTCTTGGTTTACGGTTGTGTTTAAATTATTAATATCATAATCTGATATATTGTTGTATATAAATTAAGAGAGGTCGAATTTGATGTGTCATAAATATAGATTAGAAACAGCACAGGTTTTAATATGGATCCTTGTGGTACTCCATGAATTAATTTTATCAGTGGTGATTTGCAATCATTTATTTCAATGTACTGTTTACAATTAGAGAGGTAACTGGAGAACCATTTATGATCAATAGTGTCAAATTGTTTGGATAAATCAAGGTATACAGGCAGTATAATATCTTTAGTAATTTTGTCATTTGCATCTGCTATTCCTTTGAGTAAATGCAATAATGGGTGTATAGTGGAAGGTTTAGAGCGGAATCCATATTAATGTTTATATAGAATGTAATATTTTTCCAAATAATTTACTAGTATATTACACACAATTTTTTCCATTATTTTAAAAAGTGCGGGTAAAATACTTGTCGGTCTGTAGTTATTAAAAACATTATTGTTTCCTGATTTGTATATTGGAATTACTTTGATAACCTTTAGATTTTTGGAACAACCCCAAAGATTGATTTATAATATCCCCAAGCGGGATGACTATTCTATAGTCTGTAGGGTAAGTTTTGTAGATAAACTGCCAAACCCTACAGTACATTTTGTTTTTAGATTTCTTACTACATTTTTTATTTCGTTTATATCAGTTGGTTGCATAATTTTTTTTACAGCAGATCTATCGTTTAAGTGCGAATGAAATTAGGCTGTAGGAGAAGGATTGATTCGCTTACTGTTTTACCTATTTTTAGCAAAGAAATTGTTAAATTCTTCCGTAATGATGGTGTAGTTTGACACCTTTTCTCCATTTAGAATGAACGTTTGAGGGAAATGTAAACATACTTGTTGTTGTGAAATAACCTGCCTCAATGTGATCCATGTATCTTTGATGTTGTGTTTACGTTCCTCCAATATCTTAACATAACATGTTGTATTTGCAGCTCTTTTCGTCTTATTCTATATTCTACAGTATGTTCTATAAGCATTCTCTCTCTCCACAGTTGGTTTATGTAACCTTCTTTCTTTTATTTGTCTTGTTATTATGTTGATGTGGAACCAGTGACGTATCTGTATCAATCTGATAGAACGTCTTCGTTTTTTTTATTGACTTGTTGACAATTCATAATTTTGATTATTGATATTTTATAGTACACCGATATATGTGTTGTACTTTGTGTGTAAATACCCCGTCCGTTTATGCAGTTGTCATTACAGGGATGTAGACAGTTACATTGTGTTTATTACCAAACAACTTTGCCAGTAAAGAATGGATCAGTTCCCGAAGTGTTTGTTGCGTGCGCACATTACCATTTTCTTTCCAGACGAATGATTTAACCTATGTGAAACATACATTATACTTTTTTTTGGAACGACATAGGTTTCAGCTACGTGACAGTTTAGCAGCGAGGCACCTGCCGAGTACGAGAAACCATGTTAACATAGCAGCATACATACACCACACCAATACTAGTAAGATGGAATATCAATTGATTTGATTGATTAAACAACAATAGTAATAATAACAAGAAGAATATTTATGTTGTGCTGTTGTTTGGCCCGGCCCGGCGCGTGCATGTGCTTATTCCATATGGGTGATTATTCGGTAACGCCAACACCAACTGCTTGTCAACGTTAAAATGTTCTTGTCAATGTCAACGGTCTGTCCACGTCAACATTTTCTTTTCAATGTCAACGGTCTGTAAACGTCAAAATGTTCTTGTCAATGTCAACGGTCTGTCAACGTCAAAATGTTCTTGTCAATGTTAACGGTCTGTCAACGTCAAAATGTTCTTGTCAATGTCAACGGTCTGTCAACGTCAAAATGTTCTTGTCAATGTCAACGTTCTATCAACGTCAAAATGTTCTTGTCAACGTTAAAGGCTTGTCAACGTCAAAAAATGTTCTTGTTAACGTCAACGGCTTGTCAACGTAACAATTTTCTTCACAACGTAAACGGCTTGTCAACATCAAATTGTTCTTATCGACATCAACGGCTTGTTAACGTACAAATGATTTTGTCAATGGCTTGTCAACGTCAAAATATTCTTGTCAATGGTTTGTCAATATAAAAATGTTCTTATCATCGTTAACAGCTTGACAACCTTAACATGTTCTTGTCAGCGTCAACGATTTGTCAACGTCAACATTTTCTTGTCAACGGCTTGTTTATGTAAACATGTTCATGTAAACCTCAACGTCTTGTCACCGTCAAACTGTTCTTGTCAACGGCTTGGCGACATAAACATTCTTATCATCGTCAACAGCTTGTCAACCTTAACATGTTCGTGTCAACGTCAACGGCTTGTCAACGTCAAACTGTTCTTGTCAACGTCAACGGCTTGTCAACATAAACAGTTTCTTGTCAACATCAACAGCTTGTCAACATAAACAGTTTCTTGTCAACGTCAACGGCTTGTCAACGTCAAAATGTTCTTGTCAACGTCAACAGCTTATCAACGTCAACGGCTTGTCAACGTTAACACATTCTTGTCAACGGTTTGTTAACGTCAGTGTTCACAGATTGACTTGGTATAAGCTTTCTCTATGTCCCTCCGTGTTTTGACACCATTGAGTGTCCACGTGATAAATAATGCCACAGGTTCTTTGACTTTTCTAATAGCGTTCAGATAGTACTGACCAGGCGATTACTGGGTCACACACAAACATTTTTTGTGAGTTTGTCTACATCGTAATTTTAAATGTTCACAAAGCCATGTTTAAAGGAGGTAAAATACATTCATACGTCAACACGTTGATGTTATATTAATGACAATAAATTCAGTTAATGAGTTAGTGTGTGTGTGTGTGTGTGTGTGTGTGTGTGTGTGTGTGTGTGTGTGTGTGTGTGTGTGTGTGTGTGTGTGTGTGTGTGTGTGTGTGTGTGTGTGTGTGTGTGTGTGTGTTTGTGTGTGTGTGTGTGTGTGTGTGTGTGTGTGTGTGTGTGTGTGTGTGTGTGCTCTATTGATTAACATTGGTTTATATTTAAGTACAACTGAACAGCACATTACCTAATTTTTTCAACCGCGATTCCTCTCATTTCTTTCCCGAAATCGTGTTTGTATTGTGCCCATTTCCAGGCCATCGGGTAGCTCTTTTCTCTGACTGAATCAACCCCGATGGATTCCTCCAGGATGTATGAAGCGGCGCTTGCACAGACCATCAGAAGGACGAACGAACGAAGCTGCCGATGCAACAGCACAGCATGTGTAGAATCGCAAGTGCGCAAAATCAAACCACACAAATTAGCCCTATGCGTGTTGCTAGCGGTTCCTTGTCACAACCTTGAACGATATCGATGCCGTTCATTCTATTGTGTAGGACCAACTCTGTGGAACGCACTACCTAAGGATTTGCGTTCCATAAAATTCATGAACAAGTTTAAAGCACATCTTAAGACTTATTATTTCAAGGTTGCTTTTAATGTCTAGTTTTTCTACACCTTTCACCGTTTTATATTTATAATTGTTTTACTATTTATTAATTAATAGCTTACGATTATACATATATTTTATTTATTATTAATTGTATTTGACAAACATATTGCATTGCTGTAGTCATTTTTCATCAATTAACTACTATGTATATAATTATATGTATTTATTCTGCAATTGATTATGATTTATAGGTATTTCGTACACACGCAACACACACACACACAAGTAGTATAGTAAGGTCCTATCTTGAGGCACTGGGCGCGGCGCGGCGCGGGAGCAGTCAAGTGGCGTCCTCCGGCGGATAAGTCGTGTGCTAGTGGCGCCACCTGGCGGATAGATAATACACTAGTGGTGCCGCCTGGTGGGCAAGTCACGAACTAGTAGTATAAAAATTCGTGCGTCTTATTTTTTTTAAGTGGCGCCATCTGGCAGATAGGTCGTGTATAAGTGTCGCCCCATTACGGACAATTCACGAACTAATACTATCAAAATTCGTGTGTCTTTTTTTTTAAATGACGTCAAAATGGCGTTAGGGGTTATGTAGCGTCCCCTCGCGGATAGGTGACGAATTATACACTAGGTGAAAGAACAGGTGGAGTCATCTTCCGGATACGTATTCGGCTAATCGATCACGAGACTTAATATTGTACTCTATGACTGCTGTTTTTCCATCCAACAATGTTGCAATATAGTAAAATATGAAAAACATGACTAAGTTATGGCATGTAAACACTAAAAACACGTAAAATTGACAAAGTGATGGCGGTGAAACGCTGAAAAAGTTGCGAAATGATACAAAGTTGGCACATGGAGTTAGTAAAATATGAAAAACATGACAAAAATTATGGCATGTAAATACTAAAAATACGTTAAATTGACAAAGTGATGGCGGTGAACCGCTGAAAAAGTTGTGAAATGGTACAAAGTTGGTACATGGAGTTAGTAAAATATGAAAATCTTGACAAAGTTATGGGATGTAAACACTAAGAACACGTAAAATTGACAAAGTGATGGCGGTGAAACGATGACAAAAGTTGTAAAATGGTATAAAGTTGGCACACCGAGTTAGTAAATATGAAAAACATGACAACGTTATGGCGTAGAATAGAAAACTATACTATTTTACTACAAGTTACAAGAATAACTTAGTTAAATTTGTGAAAACACCACCTGTGTAACGCAATGAAACGGTGAAACGTTACGAAATGGAACGAGGTGAGGACACTGGCTCAGTGAAATAAGAAAAGTTGGCAGGGTTATTGCGTGGAAACTTTAAATGGCACTAGTTTTTAACGTTATCACTATTTTTACGGAAGTTGTGTTTTGCACGTGGTATGAAGCGTCATTTTAACGGAAGTTATGGTCTGCGCATGACATAAAACTGTCCTAGTCTCGTGTGTATGGATTGCGCAACGACAAGTTAAACCATGTAAACCCTACAAATAAGTGAAATTGACAAAGTGATGGCGGTGAAACGCTGAAAAAGTTGTGAAATGATACAAAGTTGGTGCACCGGTTTGGTAAAATATGAAAAACATGACAAAGTTATGGTGTTAAACAGAAACATATTCCATTTTACTACAAGTTACACGAATAAGTTAGAGTTAAATTAGTAAAAAACACTACCTGTGTAACACAATGAAACGGTGAAACATTACGAAATGGAACGACGTTAGCAAACCGACTTAGCAGAATATGAGAAACTTGTCAAAGTTATAGCATGTAAACACTAAAAATACGTGAAAATGACAAAGTCATCGCGGTGATGCGTTGAACAATTGTGAAATGGTACAAAAGTCGGCACACCGAGTTAGTAAAATATGAAATAACTTGACAAAGTTATGACGTATAATAGACAAATATTCTATTTACTACAAATTACAAAACTAACTTAGTTAAATTTGTTAAAACACCACATGTCTAACGCAATGACACGGTGAAACGTAACGAAATGCTATGTAGATAGCACACTGACTCAGGCAAATAAGAAAACTTGTCAAGGTTATCGCGATGAAACTTTAAATGGAACCAGTTTTAACGTTATGACTATGGTCGAAGGTCTAATTTTACCAGAAATTGTGTTATGGTGCTGGTCTGCCCCACCATTTTTACGGAAGTTGTGTTTTGCATGTGGTAGGAAACGTCATTTTAGCGGAAGTTATGGTGTGCGCATGACATAAAACTGTCCTAGCCTCGTGTGTATAAGTGCAAATGTCATGTTTTATTTTAGGAGACTTAAAAAATAAAGCATTCCTTACAAGGATAGTATAATAAAATAACATAAAATAATATAACACTACATATATGACAACAATAATATGACAACAGAACATAACATAACATAATATAATATAACAACATAAAGTAAAATAAAGCAACATAATATAATAAAATAACATAAAATAATATAACACAACATAATAACATAAAATAACATAATAAAAATTAAAGTAAAATAAAATAACATGAACAACAATAAATTAATATAACAAAACATAAAATGAAATAAGACGAAATGAAATAAAGTAATACAACATAACAGAACATAACATAATGTAATATAACATAACATAAAAAACATAATAAAATAAAATAACATAAAATATAGAACACAACATACAGCACCATAATAAAATAAAATATGTAACAGAACAGAACAGAACAGAACAGAACAGAACAGAACAGAACAGAACAGAACAGAACAGAACAGAACAGAACAGAACAGAACAGAACAGAACAGAACAGAACAGAACAGAACAGAACAGAACAGAACAGAACAGAACAGAACAGAACAGAACAGAACAGAACAGAACAGAACAGAACAGAACAGAACAGAACAGAACAGAACAGAACAGAACAGAACAGAACAGAACAGAACAGAACAGAACAGAACAGAACAGAACAGAACAGAACAGAACAGAACAGAACAGAACAGAACAGAACAGAACAGAACAGAACAGAACAGAACAGAACAGAACAGAACAGAACAGAACAGAACAGAACAGAACAGAACAGAACAGAACAGAACAGAACAGAACAGAACAGAACAGAACAGAACAGAACAGAACAGAACAGAACAGAACAGAACAGAACAGAACAGAACAGAACAGAACAGAACAGAACAGAACAGAACAGAACAGAACAGAACAGAACAGAACAGAACAGAACAGAACAGAACAGAACAGAACAGAACAGAACAGAACAGAACAGAACAGAACAGAACAGAACAGAACAGAACAGAACAGAACAGAACAGAACAGAACAGAACAGAACAGAACAGAACAGAACAGAACAGAACAGAACAGAACAGAACAGAACAGAACAGAACAGAACAGAACAGAACAGAACAGAACAGAACAGAACAGAACAGAACAGAACAGAACAGAACAGAACAGAACAGAACAGAACAGAACAGAACAGAACAGAACAGAACAGAACAGAACAGAACAGAACAGAACAGAACAGAACAGAACAGAACAGAACAGAACAGAACAGAACAGAACAGAACAGAACAGAACAGAACAGAACAGAACAGAACAGAACAGAACAGAACAGAACAGAACAGAACAGAACAGAACAGAACAGAACAGAACAGAACAGAACAGAACAGAACAGAACAGAACAGAACAGAACAGAACAGAACAGAACAGAACAGAACAGAACAGAACAGAACATAACATAACATAACATAACATAACATAACATAACATAACATAACATAACATAACATAACATAACATAACATAACATAACATAACATAACATAACATAACATAACATAACATAACATAACATAACATAACATAACATAATATGATGCAACATAACATAAGTTAAAATAAGGCAATATAATAATATTAAATAACATAAAGATTACAAACACGTTATATTTATTATTATAGTTATGTTTACAAAACAAAACTAAGGTTTACCAACACGTTATGTTTACAAAACAAAATACAAAACAGAAAGTTTATAAACACGTTATGTTTATAAAACAAAAACAAAATATTTACAAGCAAGTTATATATACAAAATAAAACTAAAGTTTACAAACACGATATGTTTACAAAACAAAATACGAAACATATTTTATTAAGTCGGCGTGTCAACTTTGAACCATTTCACAACTTTTCAGCGTTTCACCGCGATGACTTTGGCAATTTGACGTAGTTTTAGTGAATACATGAGATAACTTTGTCAAGTTGTTCCATATTTTACTTAGTCGGTGTGCTAACGTCGTTCCATTTCGTAACGTTTCACCGTACATTGCGTTAGACCGGTGACATTTTCGCAAATTTAACTGAGTTATTCTTGTAACTTTTAGTAAAATGAAATATTTTTCTGTTTCTACGCGATAAACTTGTCAAGTTTTCATATTTTACTATGTCTGCGTGCCAACTTTGCACCATTTCACTACTTTTCAGCGTTTCACCACGATAACTTTGTCAATTTGACGTATTTTTCTAAGTCATCTTGGTACTTTGATAACCATCTGTGAAAAATCTTTGGCACTTTCTATCATACACCGTGAACAATCTTGAAAAATCTTGGGTTGCGACGTCACTTCTTTAAAAACGTTAGACGCGAGCCCCATCTAGCGCACAAAACAGCCACTAATTTGGATTTGACATAGAAAACTATGGCTTCGACTATATCCATAACAGAAATTCTTGTAAAATGGTGGCTTCGGTCACATTCATAACGTAACTTTTAGAGTTTGGGGATGAAAACCTTATTAAATATTCGTGTTTTACTAAGTCTGTGTGCTAACTTCGTAGCATTTCGTAACGTTTTACCGTTTCATTGCGTAGACAGGTGGTGTGTTCACAATTGTAACTAAGCTACTCTTGTAACCTGTAGTAAAATAGAATATTTATTTTGTTTCCACGTGATAACTTAGTCAAGTTTTTCATATTTTACTTAGTCGGTGTCCCAACTTTGTACCATTTCACAACCTTTCTCCCTTTCACCGCCATGAATTTGTCACTTTGACGTATTTTTCTAAGTCATCTTGTTACTTTCATAACCTTCTGTGGGAAAACTTTGACACTTTCTATCATAAACCGAGAACCTTGGTGGTTTTTCTTACGACACACATCATTTTCCTAACCAAATCTAAAACAATCTAGAAAAAATGTTGGGTTGCCACGTCACTTCTTTAAAAACTGGTACCATCTAGCGTATAACTCTGACAATACGTTAGACGCGAGCCCCATCTAGCGGACACAACTGCCACTAATTAGGGTTTGACATAGAAAACGATGGCTTCGACTACTTCCGTAACAGAATTTCTTGTAAAATGGCGGCTTCGGTCAAAGTCATGACATGCCTTTTTGTGTTTCGAGACCATAACCTTGGCAAATATTCATATTTTACTAAAGTCAACGTGGTAATTTCCTAAATTTTGGCGAGTTAACGAGATAGAAAGAGGAACCTTTCCACTTCATACCATATTCGTATCATAACTTCTACAAAAATAAATGGGCACCTACCACGTGTAAAACGTAACGTCCGTAAACAATGAAGCTTCCGGTCACGTGCAAAAACATAACTTCCATAAACAGGATGATTCCTCTCACGTGTAAGACAAAACGTCCTGGAAAATGGTGATCTCGACCACAGCCATAACATAACTTAACGTTTTGATGTGATAATTATTTCAAGTATTCGTATTTTACTAAGTCATTATCGTAAATTCCCAACCAAATATAGAAACAAATGTTGGTTTGTGACAAAATATTCGGTTGCCACCTCAATAGGCTAGACGCTAACCCCATCTAGCGGATAACCTTAACGCACGCTACATTACACGCTAACCCCATCTAGCGGATAACCTTATCGCACGCTACATTACACGCCAGCACCATCTAGCGGATAACCGTAACGCTACATTAGACACCAGCACCATCTAGCGGATAACATTAACGCTACATTACACGCCAGCACCATCTGGCGGTTAACCCTAACGTCTAATTTAATGTTAGGGTTATCCGCTAGATGGCGCTGGTGTCTAATGTAGCGTTAGTAAAACACGAATATTTAATAAGGTTTTCATCCCAAAACTCTAAAAGTTACGTTATGACTGTGACCGAAGCCACCATTTTACAAGAATTTCTGTTATGGATATAGTCGAAGCCATAGTTTTCTATGTCAAATCCAAATTAGTGGCTGTTTTGTGCGCTAGATGGGGCTCGCGTCTAACGTAGTGTCAGAGTTATCTGCTAGATGGCATACGTTTTAAAAGAAGTGACGTCGCAACCCAAGATTTTTCTAGATTGTTCACGTTGTATGATAGAAAGTGCCAAAGATTTTCCACAGAAGGTTATCAAAGTACCAAGATGACTTAGAAAAATACGTCAAATTGACTAAGTCATCGTGGTGAAACGCTGAAAAGTAATGAAATGGTGCAAAGTTGGCATGCAGACATAGTAAATACGAAAAGACAAGTTTATCGCGTGGAAACAGAAATATATTTCATTTTACTACAAGTTACAAGAATAACTCAGTTAAATTTGCGAAAACGTCACCTGTCTAACGCAATGTACGGTGAAACGTTACGAAATGGAACGAGGTTAGCACACCGACTAAGTAAAATATGGAACAACTTGACAAAGTTATCTCATGTATTCACTAAACCTACGTCAAATTGCCAAAGTCATCGCGGTGAAACGCTGAACAGTTGTGAAATGGTACAAAGTTGGCACGTCGACTTAGTAAATTATGAAAACTCGACAAGTTTATCGCGTGGAAACAGAAACATATTCCATTTTACTACAAGTTACAAAAATAACTTAGTTAAATTTGTAGGAACACCACCTGTCTAACGCAATGTACCGTGAACAACTTACGAAACGGAACGAGGTTAGCATACCGATTTAGTAAATATGAAAAAACTTGACAAAGTTATCGCATGTAAACACTAAAACTACGTCCAAGTGACAAAGTCATAGCGGTGAAACGCTGAAAAGTAATGAAATGGTGCAAAGTTGGCATGCAGACATAGTAAATACGAAAAGACAAGTTTATCGCGTGGAAACAGAAATATATTTCATTTTACTACAAGTTACAAGAATAACTCAGTTAAATTTGCGAAAACGTCACCTGTCTAACGCAATGTACGGTGAAACGTTACGAAACGGGACGAGGTTAGCACACCTACTAAGTAAAATACGAAAAAACTTGACAAAGTTATAGCATGTAAACACTAAAACTACGTGAAATTGACAAAGTCATCGCTATGAAACACTGAAAAGTTGTGAAATGGTTCAAAGTTGACACGCCGACTTAGTAAAATATGTTTCGCATTTTGTTTTGTAAACATATCGTGTTTGTAAACTTTAGTTTTGTTTTGTATATATAACTTGTTTGTAAATATTTTGTTTTTGTTTTATAAACATAACGTGTTTATAAACTTTCTGTTTTGTATTTTGTTTTGTAAACATAACGTGTTGGTAAGCCTTAGTTTGGTTTTGTAAACATAACTTGTCTGTAAATTTTTGTTTTGTAAATATAACGTGTTTGTAATCTTTATGTTATTTAATATTATTATATTGCCTTATTTTAACTTATGTTATGTTGCATCATATTATGTTATGTTATGTTCTGTTCTGTTACATATTTTATTTTATTATGGTGCTGTATGTTATGTTCTATATTTTATGTTATTTTATTTTATTATGTTTTTTATGTTATGTTATATTACATTATGTTATGTTCTGCTATGTTGTATTACTTTATTTCATTTCTTCTTATTTCATTTTATGTTTTGTTATATTAATTTATTGTTGTTCATGTTATTTTATTTTACTTTAATTTTTATTATGTTATTTTATGTTATTATGTTGTGTTGTGTTATATTATTTTATGTAATTTTATTATATTATGTTGCTTTTGCTTTACTTTATGTTGTTATATTATATTATGTTATGTTATGTTCTGTTGTCATATTATTTTACTTTATTTTATTTCGCCTTATTTCATTTTATGTTTTGTTATATTAATTTTTTTTTTGTTATTTTATTTTATTATGTTGCTTTATGTTATGTTATATTATTTAATTTTATTATGTAGTGTTATATTATTTTATGTTATTTTATTATACTATCCTTGTAAGGAATGCTTTATTTTCTAAGTCTTCTAAAATAAAACATGACATTTGCACTTATACACACGAGGCTAGGACAGTTTTATGTCATGCGCACACCATACCTTCCGCTAAAATGACGTTTCCTACCACATGCAAAGCACAACTTCCGTAAAAAATGGGGGGGCAGACCAGCACCATAACACAATTTCTTGTAAAATTAGACCTTCGACCATAGTCATAACGTTAAAACTGGTTCCATTTAAAGTTTCATCGCGATAACCTTGACAAGTTTTCTTATTTGCCTGAGTCAGTGTGCTATCTACATAGCATTTCGTTACGTTTCACCGTGTCATTGCGTTAGACATGTGGTGTTTTAACAAATTTAACTAAGTTAGTTTTGTAATTTGTAGTAAATAGAATACTTTGTCAAGTTATTTCATATTTTACTAACCCGGTGTGCCGACTTTTGTACCATTTCACAATTGTTCAACGCATCACCGCGATGACTTTGTCATTTTCACGTATTTTTAGTGTTTACATGCTATAACTTTGACAAATTTCTCATATTCTGCTAAGTCGGTTTGCTAACGTCGTTCCATTTCGTAATGTTTCACCGTTTCATTGTGTTACACAGGTAGTGTTTTTTACTAATTTAACTCTAACTTATTCTTGTAACTTGTAGTAAAATGGAATATGTTTCTGTTTAACACCATAACTTTGTCAGGTTTTTCATATTTTACCAAACCGGTGCACCAACTTTGTATCATTTCACAACTTTTTCAGCGTTTCACCTCCATCACTTTGTCAATTTCACTTATTTGTAGGGTTTACATACCATAATTTTGTCAAGTTTGTCATATTTTACTCACACGGTGCACCAACTTTATACCATTTCACATATTGTTAGCGTTTCACCGCCATGACTTTGTCAATTTCATGTATTTTTAGTGTTTACATGGTTTAACTTGTCGTTGCGCAATCCTTACACACGAGACTAGGACAGTTTTATGTCATGCGCAGACCATAACTTCCGTTAAAATGACGCTTCCTACCACGTGCAAAACACAACTTCCGTAAAAATAGTGATAACGTTAAAAACTAGTGCCATTTAAAGTTTCCACGCAATAACCCTGCCAACTTTTCTTATTTCACTGAGCCAGTGTCCTCACCTCGTTCCATTTCGTAACGTTTCACCGTTTCATTGCGTTACACAGGTGGTGTTTTCACAAATTTAACTAAGTTATTCTTGTAACTTGTAGTAAAATAGTATAGTTTTCTATTCTACGCCATAACGTTGCCATGTTTTTCATATTTACTAACTCGGTGTGCCAACTTTATACCATTTTACAACTTTTTTCAGCGTTTCACCGCCATCACTTTGTCAATTTAACGTATTTTTAGTGTTTACATGCCATAACTTTGTCATGTTTTTCATATTTTACTAACTCCATGTGCCAACTTTGTATAATTTCGCAACTTTTTCAGCGTTTCACCGCCATCACTTTGTCAATTTTACGTGTTTTTAGTGTTTACATGCCATAACTTAGTCATGTTTTTCAAATTTTACTATATTGCAACATTATTGGATGGAAAAACAGCAGTCATAGAGTAAAATATTAAGTCACGTGATCGATTAGCCGAATACGTATCCGGCAGATGACTCCACCTGTTCTTTCACCTAGTGTATAATTCGTCACCTATCCGCGAGGGGACGCTACATAACCCCTAACGCCATTTTGACGTCATTTAAAAAATAAGACACACGAATTTTGATAGTATTAGTTCGTGAATTGTCCGTAAGGGGCGACACTTATACACGACCTATCTACCAGATGGCGCCACTTAAAAAAATAAGACGCACGAATTTTAACACTACTAGTTCGTGACTTGCCCACCAGGCGGCGCAACTAGTGTATGATCTATCCGCCAGATGGCGCCACTAGCACACGACTTATCCGCCAGAGGGCGCCACTCCTCCTCCCGCGCCGCGCACAGTGCCTCACGATAGGACCTTACTATACTACTCACATATACACACACAATATATATATATATATATATATATATATATATATATATATATATATATATATATTCATACATACACTTTTATTTTTTACTACATTGACACGTAATATGTAATATAAATTATAACAATGTCATATTTGTTTGATTTTAGTTTTCTCTAGTTCAGTTCCGTACTACAATAATTTAGCTATACGTATTCGTGTGCATTACGTGCATGTTATTATATCTATTTCTTATAATTTGTAACTACTGTTGTCAACACTACTGATCATAATTTTTACTTTGGATTTTAATGTAAAATAATGTTTATTATTATCATTATTAAACCATACGACTATATTTGCAATTGTATAACCGATGACCTACATGAAATAACACTGAGTGTATTGAAGACATCAGAATGTAACCGATGGCCGACATGAAATAACACTGAGTGTATTGAAGACGTCAGAATGTAACCGATGGCCGACATGAAATAACACTGAGTGTATTGAAGACGTCAGAATGTAACCGATGGCCGACATGAAATAACACTGAGTGTATTGAAGACGTCAGAATGTAACCGATGGCCGACATGAAATAACACTGAGTGTATTGAAGACGTCAGAATGTAACCGATGGCAGACATGAAATAACACTGAGTGTATTGAAGACGTCAGAATGTAACCGATGGCAGACATGAAATAACACTGAGTGTATTCAAGACGTCAGAATGTAACCGATGGCCGACATGAAATAACACTGAGTGTATTGAAGACGTCAGAATGTCTTCAGTACAGCGCAGTATGGTGGATACAAATAAGTTCACTTCACATCCACCTTTGGGATATTTGCTACGGTTGCTTCAAAACGGTTACCTTTTCAGCAAATGGGAAGTTCTCCCACGAACAAGTATTCTTTGCTTGTACAGCATAGTTTACATAAACATCACGCGGCAAATACAAAACTGATTATTGGAACTATAGTGTTGTTGTATTTCGATATTGTGCGTACAACTAACGAAAATCTGGTCACACGTTAACACACGTAAATTAACTCAGGTCGGCGACACATCTACACACGTAGACTAGCGCAGACCTGGCCACATGTTTACACACATAACTTAATGGTCTTGTCACACGTTTACATACGTAAATTAATGGTCTTGTCACACGTTTACATAGGTAAATTAATGATCTTATCACATGTTTACATACGTAAGCTAATGCAGACCTGGTCACGCGTTTACACACGTAAACGAACTCAGATCTGATCACACGTTAACCCAAGTAAACTAACGCAGATCTAGTCACACATTAACACACGTAAACTATTGCAGATCTAGTCACACGTTAACTCAAGTACACTAACGCAGAACTGGTCACACATCAACACACGTAACCTGTCGCAGATCTAGTCACACATCAACACACATAAGCTAACGCAGGTCTGGTCACACATTAACACAGGTAAACTGTCGCAGATCTAGTCACACATCAACATAAGTAAATTAACACAAATCTGGTCAGGTCACACATTACACATGTAAACGAACTCAGATCTGGTGACACTTTTACACACGTGAACTAATGCAGAACCAGTCCCACGAACACATACGCTTACTACAAATAGACCAAAACACACTGAAGAAGACACGAAGTATTTCCCCTGGCCGTGTGTCGTCGAGCGTCAGACATGAAAATGAAATGATCTCGACGAAATGAGTTGTTCTTGTGTATGTTTACAACTGTTCACAGCGAAAGTCGACTTAAGTGAGCTAACTTACCATGGTCATGTTGTTGCTGTCCCGTCGTAGCGACTCACCAACGCGAATTCTTTCTTATCTTATAAATAAGTCTGAGCAAACCATTAATATGCCACCTGGTAATGGTACGCCTTAAAACGGCCACGGCTTCACGCATTGCTGCACTCTTACGGCAATGGGATTTGCAGCCACAACCAATCGCAAGGTTTAATTGAGACTGTGTACCATAATAATGGTTCCAGATGTGTTTTTATTAAAATAAACGATTGTCATAGCAACAAGCCCCCGATGCTTAACTCATATAGTTATAATACATATCAACAATTAGGAAGCAGTGACGTAGTGGTTAGAACATATCAACAATTAGGAAGTAGTGACGTAGTGGTTAGAACACATCAACAATTAGGAAGCAGTGACGTAGTGGTTAAAACGTATCAACAATTAGGAATCCGTGACGTAGTGGTTAGAACATATCAACAATTAGGAAGCAGTGACGTAGTGGTTACAACATATCAACAATTAGGAAGCAGTGGCGTAGTGGTTAGAACATATCAACAATTAGGAAGCAGTGACGTAGTGGTTAGAACATATCAACAATTAGGAAGCAGTGATGTAAAGTTTAGAACATATCAACAATTAGGAAGCAGTGACGTAGTGGTTAGAACATATCAACAATTAGGAAGCAGTGACGTAGTGGTTAAAACGTATCAACAATTAGGAATCAGTGACGTAGTGGTTAGAACATATCAACAATTAGGAAGCAGTGACGTAGTGGTTACAACATATCAACAATTAGGAAGCAGTGGCGTAGTGGTTAGAACATATCAACAATTAGGAAGCAGTGACGTAGTGGTTAGAACATATCAACAATTAGGAAGTAGTGACGTAGTGGTTTGAACATATCAACAATTAGGAAGCAGTGACGTAGTGGTTAGAACATATCAACAATTAGGAAGCAGTGACGTAGTGGTTATAACATATCAACAATTAGGAAGCAGTGACGTGTTGGTTAGAACATATCACCAATTAGGAAGCAGTGACGTAGTGGTTAGAACATATCAACAATTAGGAAGCAGTGATGTAAAGTTTAGAACATATCAACAATTAGGAATCAGTGACGTAGTGGTTAGAACATATCACCAATTAGGAAGCAGTGACGTAGTGGTTAAAACGTATCAACAATTAGGAATCAGTGACGTAGTGGTTAGAACATATCAACAATTAGGAAGCAGTGACGTAGTGGTTACAACATATCAACAATTAGGAAGCAGTGGCGTAGTGGTTAGAACATATCAACAATTAGGAAGCAGTGACGTAGTGGTTAGAACATATCAACAATTAGGAAGTAGTGACGTAGTGGTTTGAACATATCAACAATTAGGAAGCAGTGACGTAGTGGTTAGAACATATCAACAATTAGGAAGCAGTGACGTAGTGGTTATAACATATCAACAATTAGGAAGCAGTGACGTGTTGGTTAGAACATATCACCAATTAGGAAGCAGTGACGTGTTGGTTAGAACACTCGTGGACGAGTATCCTGGTGTGATTCTTATTGGTGCTTTTTTGAACCACGAAATGGCTCCATCACTCCACCTTGTATCTGTTCACTCAACTGTACGAATGAGAATCTGGTTATAAACATTGGGGAACGGTAGTGTACGAATATACGGAATTGTTTACAAAGAAGGAGAGACAGCGTTACAGTGATTCCATTTTACAACGAATGAGGATGTGTAACGCGCACATTGATTCTTCGTAATAACTATTGATATCGCACTATGTTCTAAATTATAATAAAAAATAATATCTTAATGATTTAACATCAACTATTCAAACTAGTGTGAATATCGATAACATAAATTATGTTATCGAAATTCCTAACACCGTAGTCTTTGAAAACTTGTCACTATAATTTGATGCCGTTGCTTTTTCATTACAAATACTTTGCTTAACAGAATTGGACTTTCCCTCACTGTGACAGTCACGGCGTCGATATCGTGCTATCATTTGTGCCTTATGTCCTCAGCTTCTATCCCAAACAACGTTACTTGTAATAACAATGTTGTTTACAGGGTCATTCTCCTTATACTAAACTTACTATACTTATACTAACGCATTATCATGAGAAACAGGCTGGTTCGCACAGGTACACAATTAATTGCTGTTAACTATTCTGTGACCTCGTTGATCAAATATCTTTGATATGTCACAGCGATGTAGACTTTAAGATGTGACGGTAATTAATTAATAATGGAACCATTAATTGTCGTTTCCAGTTCAGGTTCATTCGGGAAACTAGGGTTGTCAGGGGGTGACACAGACGCAGGTGGCAGAAATTATGGCCGTGTTGTCCGTGAAGAATAAGGCCAACACAGACCCCCGAACGACATAAATTCCACGGAGGATGTAACGTGTGACGCACTTTACTTTGACACCTCCGTCTGTGGACGTAGCACGCCGTCTTGCAAACGTCACGGATGAATTACCCGATCTCAAAGGGTTACCGTGATATAAACGATTATGCGTCGAAGATTTATCATTTAAACGTGTGAGAAGACACAATAAACTGCAACCGTCGCACAAATAGTATTTTGGCATACAATTTCATCGTTATGAGAGAGAGAGATATATATATATAGAGACAGAGAATGAGAGAGAGAGAGAGAGAGCGAGAGAGAGAGAGAAAGAGAGAGAGATAAAGATAGAGAGAGCGCGTGAGAGAGAGAGAAAGAGAGAGAGAGAGACAGAGAAAGAGAGAGAGAAAAAGATAGAGAGAAAGAGAGAGAGAAAGAGTAGAGAGAGAAAGAGAGAGAGAGAAAGAGAAAGAGAGAGAGGTAGCGAGAGAGAGAGAGAGAGACAGAGAGAAAGAAAGAGAGAGAGAGAGAAAGAGAGAGAGATAGAGAGAGAAAAAGAGAGAAAAAGACAGAGAGAGCTAGAGAGAGAGAGAGAGAGAGAGAGAGAGAGAGAGAGAGAGAGAGAGAGAGAGAGAGAGAGAGAGACGTGTTAATGTTAATTCATACTATTGGGTACGAGGCATAGTTGGCGATCCCACATGTGTTCTTGTTATTGCGGGCCAACATCACGTAACCTTTCAGACCCCAAGAAGTGCCCCAACTGCAACGCAAAGAGACATATATCATTACCCTGGTATACATCAGGTTTACAAACCAGCTGTATAGGAAAGATGACATACAATCTGGACAATTTTAAAAAGGCGTTTGCTTGAAACAGTTTTCTAACAACGCTCGATGTCGCGTTAACAAAGAGTAGGATAATACAGCAACATGAATAACAGTGTTTGTCTGGAAAGTTATGAAAGGGGCTGGTCTGAAGGATGTTAGTATGACTCAACACGAGAGGAAATTCCGTGGATATATCATCGTAATGCTAATGTGGCAAAGACACGTAACGTCGTCAACTCAAACAACGCCCACCTGTTCTTGAGCAGCCAGTACTTCCTGCCCTTGTGAGTTCCGTAGCCGACAACAAGCATGGCATGGTTCGCGTGCGTCTTGGAGCAGCGTGGATCACTTAACACGCCAGACTTGTAGTATCTGCCGAGAATATAGAAACAATGGTACATTTTAATAGAGAAGCGCGATAGGCCGTTTAATATACACTTCTCCACAACAGAACGATTAAGAAGTTATCCCGTTCTAACAATGGTGTTAGCAGGTGTATATGTGGGGCTATGTAACAATCTCTGTCCATCCTACCTCGCTGGTGCTTCAATCGTTCTATAGGCAATACACTGGAATATTGTTTGTCAGATTTCAGATTGATCGTCCGTTTTGTGTAGGTGCGCCTCAGGGTTTGGTATCCAAGGATTTAGGCGCAAAATAAGTGACCTTGTTGTTTTTGATGTCATCAGTATCGCTGCCATTGTCATTATTAGTAGTGATGTGACGGAGACAATAGAAGATATGACAGAATCAAAATGGTAGACGCTGATGATTATACCCACAACTGATAATCACGTAATTAATAGGAAATCTACACCAGAGGAATGTTGCATGTTTAGCAGTTTAACAAACCTCACCCTTTACTTGTTGGTCGTATACCTCAAGTTGGGTTGATATGTGTGGTATAAACATGTGGCCAAGATGTCAGATATAGCACGAAACATTTCAGTACATTTAAAATGGATCATGAAACAGTTGAATAAGCTTTTAGATTAGGCACGAAACATTTACATAACACTTTAGACAGCACGGCACACTTTGAGTAAACACACAAAGCGACCTTTAGCTCGTTGACAGCGAAACCTGGGCATTGCGTGTAAGTGTGCCTAATCTAATCAAAAAAGTGACAGTCGATCTAGTAATGGCCCGAAAGGAATTAAATTAAATTCTACCCGTTTCTTCTGAATAGAATATATAACCATATCATTCACACACGTTTTCAATTTCTAATATGAGGAAATGCAGAATTTGAGATTGTACAACCTGCTTGTAAATGTTTCTTTTATGCGGAACGTTACTACTGTGTCTGTCAACGTATCGATGGCGAACTGAGAAGACGTGAATGTTTAACATTGTAGTGCGAGGACTGTATACATCCGTATAGACAGTGACTAATAAGAAGGCCGAAATGTCAGTTTACCCCTATATATATATATATATATATATATATATATATATATATATATATATATATATATAATAATAATAACGAAAATGTATGTTTTATGCTTCGGAAGACGAGGGGAACAATCTGAACAATTTTCGCAGCCGTGTCGGGGTAATTTCTGCTGTACGTACGTCTTCACCCGGAAATTCCAAAAGGTACACCTGTCCTCCTATTCCCACGCATGTGAGAGCAACTCTGTGTGCAGCAGGCGCCTCAGTCACGTGGGTGAGGCAGGTGTTAAACATTAGCTAGTCTAACATGTCTAACCACATTGAAGTCGGTGGTACTCTGTGGCAGCTTTTGACGTCGTTGGCGACATTTCGTTTCGCAGAAAAACCCAAGTTCGCAGCAGATTCTGACAAACAACCGTAAATATCACGCACCGAAGCATCAGTTATGAGGCTAACGCTTTCAATGCGGGGGTCACACGGCTGTCATAACAACGCGTCTGTTTGACAAACTAGACACAGTCATGACGAGGTTTTATGTGAAAGGAGCGCATTTCATGAAGAATAGGTGAGAGCTGTGTC
>OZ024863.1:26971496-27136496 GCA_964017155.1 Oasisia sp. SBJ-2009
AGAGAGAGAGAGAGAGAGAGAGAGAGAGAGAGAGAGAGAGAGAGAGAGAGAGAGAGAGAGGAAGCCGACAACGTGGCGCGAGAGAGAGGAAGCCGACAACGCGGCGGGAGAGAGAGGAAACCGACACCGCGGCTGTAGAGAGAGGAAGCCGACAACACGGCGGGAGAGAGAGAGGAAGCCGACAACGCGGCAGGAGAGAGAGGAAGCCGACAACACGACGGGAAAGAAAGAAACCGACAACGAACAGCAGACGAATCATAACCATCAATCTCACAACCACCGATGTCACCATTAACACAACCAACAATGTCACCCTTCGAAACAAATGTCATAATTACACAACTAGCAATGTTCGACTTACTTCTACGTTTTAACCACCATATTTCAAAAAGCCTCCTGGCATTGCATAAAGTGTGGAATTTCTAATTCGTTCAAATGTTTCGTATAATAGTATACTTCATGTATATGCAACAAAAGAAATTTTTATAATGCCTTCTTGTTATTCCCTTTAACTACACTTCTATTTTTGCCTCACTTTTACGGATGCTGGGATGACGTCATAGTTGGTAAAACGCTTAGCTCATTAAATCTGAAAATTCCGCGGGATCTGCGGGCAAGCCTTGTTTAATATAACATTTTAAACATATAGATATTTTGATGTATTTTTTAAACACACTCAAATGTTACATATAATAATATACTTCATGTATATGCAACAAAAGAAATTTATATAATGCCTTGTTGTTATTCCCTTTAAGGAACTCCTGAAGAAGGCCGGCGATGGTGGTCGAAACGTAGAAGTAATCCGAACATTGCTAGTTGTGTAATTATGAAATTTGTTTCGAATAATATTCTGCCAACTTGATGAACATTTTCACGAAAACAATGTCACCATTAACACAACCAACAATGTCACCATTAACACAACCAACAATGTCACCATTAACCTTAACACATCCAACAATGTCACCATTAACACAACCACAAGCTGAAAGGCAATGCATATTAGATTAGAATTAGCGTAAGAAATAGTTACAAAAATTACCTTTTGTTTGATCGTCCTTCAGTTGAAAGGCAATGCATATTAAATTAGAATTGGCGTAAATAATAGTTACAAAAATTACGTTTTGTTTGATCGTCCTTGAGCTGAAAGGCAATACATATTAGATTAGAATTAGCGTAAGAAATAGTTAAAATAAATACCTTTTGCTTGATCGTCCTCCGGAAGTCCGCTGACATCACGATTGATGTTTGACACTTGAGGACAGATAAAAGGAGAATTAACAAAGCAAGACAAACAAGTCTCGTTACCCAGGGTAGCGACCCTTTCCGGGTACTGGCAGCCGGGTCAGCTGCGCCCGGGGCTAGCTAAGGGCAGGGACGACCACACCCTGGACTGCATACATTTATGCAGTCTGCTACCCTAAAAGCTGAAAGGCAGTGCATATTAGATTAGAATTAGCGTAAGAAATAGTTACAAAAATTACCTTTTGCTTGATCGTCCTTGAGCTGAAAGGCAATGCATATTATATTAGAATTACCGTAAGAAATAGTTTAAAAATTACCTTTTGCTTGATCGTCCTTGAGCTGAAAGGCATTGCATATTAGATTAGAATTAGCGTAAGAAATAACGAAGAATTTGTAACTGCAGCTGTCGCCACAGCTGTAGTTACAAAAAAATACCTTTTGATTGATCGTCCTCCGGAAGTCCGTTTACATCACAGACGATTGAGACTTCGCACTTTAGAACAGATAAAAGCAGAATTAACAAAGCAAGAACAATTAGTCCCGTTACCCTGGGTAGGGACCCTTTCCGGGTACTGACAGCCGGGTCAGCTGCGCCCGGGGCTAGCTAAGGGCAGGGACGACCACACCCTGGACTGCATACATTTATGCAGCCAGCTACCCTAAACTCTGAAAGGGAAAAACATATTAGTTAGGCATCTTAATGATAGAAATATGCAAAACATATTTGTAACTACAGCTGTCGCCACAGTTGCAGTTACAAAAAATACCTTTTGCTCGAAACTCCTCAGGATGTCCGCTGACGTCACGGCTGACGCTTCGCACTTGAAAACAGAAAAAGCAGAATTAACAGAGCATAGAAAACAAGCCCGTTACCATAAGTAGGGAGTAAGGGCCTTTTCAGGGCACTGGCAGCCAATATAATAAGATGAAGTGTTTTCGGGCTATTCCTGAGAAGCTCTAGTTGTCATAGATATCCGAGTTATAAGGGACACATTGTCGCGAGTACTAAGAGCCATCTGTGGTGAGTGAACGTACCGTGTCTGGTTCGTGGTTTTACCTACGGCCTTGGTATGCCGCATGGACGTGCTAAACACTCGGTTTATATACAAATCTATCAGGATTTTATATGACTAATAATTTGTGTCTGTAAATGAAATAACTGTTCATTATTTCACTTGTTGTACTGGCTGCCAAAATACTAAGATGTAGTTTTTGTTGCGCTATCGGGATTTTAAATGACTAACTTGTCTGTGTAAATTAAATAACTTTATTATTATTTATTTAACTTTTTATTTTGGTGTCACAGGATTTAATAATTAGTCGCTTATGTGCGACGTAAACAAATTAAAATGATACAGACGAGCCTTCGCTGCTGACGTCGATTGAAAAAATACTGCAAATAGTTTATCATCATTATCCTGCGTCCTTTAAACGCATAGACATAAACTACTACTTCATTGATGTGATATCATTTAAATGGTAAAGCACCACAGCAAATATTTGCCCTTGAGCATAACTTCGGCTGTTCGATTTCGAAACGGTTCAGTTTTGCCGTCATATTGTAAAAAATGACCCAGACAACTAACTCACATTGGACCTATTATTGTTTTACAATTTTGCTATTACTTACAAAAGGACGTTGGTTATGGCTTATTCGCTTTTTGTGGCCGCGGCACAAATTCTCCTAATTTCTTCCCGAATACAACGGCTCCTCGTCCAGCGCGCCTCGTCCTCGGTCGCTCACCGTGGCGCGGAAACTGTGGATATTATTCACGTCATTTCCGGCAAAGTGGTCACGTGCGATATTTTTTCCGTATAACGTGCACGCGGGAAAATGACATTTGCGTTGTTTGCGTAATAGCGAACAAATCACACTTGAATTTCGTATTAAGATTTATGCCTGTAGCAAATAGATATTAAGATAACCGTAATTAATCCCAAATATAGCTAATTCTTATCAAATTTCTAGATAATGCAATATTTATTAAACGAATTAGAATAATTTAGCTCTAATCAATACGGACTGTAGATCGTATCCACCTGTCCAGTGACGCAATAGGTACGTACCTAGAGCCCGAAAAGGCGATGAGTCTACGAAAATATCGAGTATATTTGTGTATGCTGAATGTTTCTTAAACCAATCATGATTTGGCACCTTTGTTGAATCGTGACTCACCTCGATTACGGCATTTACGCCGTTATAACTAACTATATTTGCGTCAAACGTTTACTCTCGTTCCATCATTCAGCTTCAAACAGGACATGTTTATACTACAAATATATTGTATATTGGTACACTTTTGTGGCCTAGAGAGGACCTGATTTACATCAACATTCGCTGCTATATATATATATATATATATATATATACATATATATATATATATATATATATATATACATATATATATATACATATATATATATACATATATATATATATATATATATATATATATATATATATATATATATATATATATATATATATATATATATATATATATATATATATATATATATATATATAGTTCGTCGCAGCGGCGCAGGTCCTCGCCAGTCGCTTAGGTTTTTGGACTTCAAAAGTGCGCCAAGATGCAATATTTCCGGATGATGCAGAATGGTAGAACTAAAATACTGATGTAATAATTATAATATATAATAACTATAATTATAACACAAAAACGACCCGAATTCGATAAAACTGCCCAACATTTGGCCAATGTAAGTTTCACTGGTACTTCATAGACCAATGACCTTACCAAGCTGCGGTATGTGTTTTAAATCATCAGTTGGCATCCAGCTGTCTCATCCGAGTATGGATCTGCGTCTGTTGCTGTAGGTCAGTTGTTGTTCTTTCGCTGTAGATCAGTTGTTGTTCTTTTGCTGTCGATCACTTGTTGTCTGTTGCTGTCGATCAGTTGTTGTCTGTTGCTGTAGATCAGTTGTTGTCTGTTGCTGTAGATCAGTTGTTGTCTGTTGCTGTAGATCAGTTGTTGTCTGTTGTTGTAGATCAGTTGTTGTCTGTTGCTGTAGATCAGTTGTTGTCTGTTGCTGTCGATCGCTTGTTGTCTGTTGCTGTAGATCAGTTGTTCTGTGGGCAGCGTCTGTTGTGGCCGTTGAATCTCATTCTTCAGTGGCAGTCTTTGTTGCATTTTACGTTTTTCTTCTGGTGGCTTGTGGACAGTATCCTCTCCTCGTTTATCATTCCGGCCTCCACGTGAGTCGGTCTCTAGCAAACTCCTCCCAGTTGTCGACATCCACGTCCAGCGCCTTCAAGCCTCAATTTCGTGCGTTCTTCAAGCGACATTCATTAGGCCATATAGAGGTGTATAATTTATCATTGAGGTATGCTCATCATTTGTCATGGTGCAGATAGGTGTGTATTCGTATGTACATCATGGTTATATTCAACATATTATTAGTAGGGTCTAGAATTGCACTTTCGTGACCATTCTCTGGCTACTAAGGTTTGACGATTGATTTGACTTCTATGGACCATTTAAAAAAGATTTAGCCCCCTGGTCCCTCTCAAAAATGCTAGCGTTTTCCGCCAGAGGGCCAAATCCAAAATGGCCGCTGGCACCATTTCGAAAACATTACAATTGAACCAATGCGCCAAAAATCACGTATGAAGACACTTTTTCGGGTAAGTCTTCCACGAGGATTCCGATTCTGACATTAGTTTGACGCTATGACATCATGTTGACCCATACATCCAAGATGGACGCCACCTGGTAGAACAAAAACGTAACTTTTAAACCAGAACACCAAGAAGCATGTATGAAGACACTTTTTTGGGTACGACGACCACGAGGATTCCGATTCTGACATCAGTTTGACGTAATGACATCATTATGACCCAGAAATCCAAGATGGCCGCCATAGGTGGTAGAACGAAAACGTAACTTTTAAACCAGAGCATGTAGAGGCATGTATGAAGACACTTTTTCAGGCACAACGACCTCTAGGATTCCGATTCTGACATCAGTTTGAAGTTATGACATCATTTTGACCCAGACATCCAAGATGGTTGCCATCCTGTCAAAGATGGCCGCCATCCCGTAGAGCGAAAACGTAACTTTTGAACGAGATGAGAAGATGTGGGTTTTTGGAGTTTGCATTTATACAGCCTGTAAATAAGTAGAGAAACAATACTTTAAACTATGTTCAGTGAAAAATATTTAACGTGCTTCAGGGACGGTGGCACATTAGATACGCCAAGTAGTTGGCGCGGAGGCAGTGTTGGCGCAGGCTATCTGCATCTGGAGGGAGGCAGACGAATGATTTGTTCTTCATTCTCTTCCATGTCGCGCACGGGCCTCAGCTGTGGTGCTACTCTTGTTGTCGCCGTAGATGACATGTCGTGTGAATTCGAAGAGCTGCTCTACCTCCTCTTCATCCTCCTCCTCAAGGTCGAGGCCCTCTCCGCACCATGACAGCTGCCGTCGCGCCACATGGTTCTTCGCCACTTGGTCATACACCAACTTCTTCCCCTGCCCGTAGAAGCCTGAGTTGGCATCACAGCCAGTCATACAGTGCAGCTGCACAATACAGCCTGCCATCTCGTCAGCTAGCAGGCCTCGGCAGAAGATTGTCTAGTGCTTTCTCTTGATACAGATCATACCTGCCAGCTTCTGCCAGAGGACGGCTGCCACGACATAGGCATCTGTATCAACGGCATCAATGACAACAGGGCCAGTGCAGCCTGACTCGCGCAGAACTGCGAAAGCGGAGAAGGGGACAGTGATGGGCTATGCTGACAGCTCTGTTGATCAAGTCACCTACCTTCGAACTGACTTCACTCGATTCATCCAGGCAACCCATACTCCAAAATGGCCTGGGACATGTGGAGTGAGTGTATCATGAACAAGGTCAGCAAAATGAAGCCTGACTGGCTCACCATCCTCCAGAATGAGAATCTGCTGCTGGTGCACTCCAGAAATGTAATGTGAACAATGTGGCCCGGATCAGAATGGCTCACAACGACCTCGTCAATCGAAAGGATGCAAAGAGGAAGCACATAGAATGCGGCCCAAATCGGATGCGATAAGATGAGCAGTGCGTGCAGGACCTAGTCACATGCATGCAAGAATACGAATACCTCCCGTTCGACCCGGCCTTACCAACCCTCCGCACTCTACAGTCAGCAATGCCTACATATGGTAAGCTCGTTGCGGACTTTAACTCAGCGCCTATTGCAGGGGAAGAAACGTTGACCAGTTTCTTGCGAGAGCGGGTGTTCAGTAAGAATATCGCCCTCCATGCATCCGTTCCTCTGAGCAAACGGTTGACGTTTGCCAAGGAACTAGGCGCGACGAAGCCAGGGGAGGAACTCACGGCGACAGAGATGGGGCGGACTGCTCTTAAGGCAGTGATCAACCTGGTTGAGATCAGTCAATGTGTGGACCTGCCCCAGTTGTTGGAATATCGCGTTGTCGAGGAGTGTATGACCTTGTTCAACTCCGACGGCATATACAGGGAAAGGCAAAAGAGCAAGCTCACCCAGAAGCTCTCTCTCTGCAATCTATAGACCTACAGGAACACTACGTCGCTGTTGTCGACATGCACATGATCTGGAGTATGGCAGCTCCAACAGCAGAAGATCGGCAGGCGGAAGATGGCACCCCATACAACTGGTCGGACTACGTGCACAAGGTGTCATCCATCATCCTTGCCCGCCACGCCATGAAAGCAGGAGACGACCTTCTGCCGAGGCCTGCTAGCTGACGAGATGGCAGGCTGTGTTGTGCAGCCGCACTGTATGACTGGCTGTGATGCCAACTCAGGCTTCTACGGTATCGGCCATCTTTGACCGGATGGCAACCATCTTGGATTTCTGGGTCAAAATGATGTCATAACTTCAAACTGATGTCAGAATCGGAATCCTAGAGGTCGTTGTACCTGAAAAAGTGTCTTCATACATGTTTCTAGATACTCTGGTTTAAAAGTTACGTTTTCGTTCTACCAGCTATGGCGGCCATCTTGGATTTCTGGGTCATAATGATGTCATTACGTCAAACTGATGTCAGAATCGGAATCCTCGTGGTCGACGTACCCGAACAAGTGTCTTCATACATGCTTCTTGGTGTTCTGGTTTAAAAGTTACGTTTTTGTACTACCAGGTGGCGTCCATCTTGGATTTATGGGTCAACATGATGTCATAGCGTCAAACTAATGTCAGAATCGGAATCCTCGTGGAAGACTTACCCGAAAAAGTGTCTTCATACGCGATTTTTGGCGCATTGGTTCAATTGTAAATTTTTCGAAATGGTGCCAGCGGCCATTTTGGATTTGGCCCTCTGGCGGAAAACGCTAGCATTTTTGAGAGGGACCAGGGGGCTAAATCTTTTTTAAATGGTCCATAGAAGTCAAATCAATCGTCAAACCTTAGTAGCCAGAGAATGGTCACGAAAGTGCAATTCTAGACCCTACTATATGTTTATACGTAGTGAAATATTAACTTGAATAACTTAGACCCCTAGTATGGGTTTACCCAGGGACCACGAAAGTCCGGGATAAGTATATATCTTAATCTGCCATTGACTCTAACTGATTGACATTACGAAGAGAAAGGACCTCTAGAGAAAGACGAGAGAGCCGATGGAGAGATGATCTAGATGATTACTTGACGGGCATCACATGACAGAGCATAGCACGATACACGCAGGTCTGGAAACAGCCAACTCTGACCTTCGCAACACACGGGACGTCACGGCTGCACAATGATGAATGAATGGAATGAATGAATGAATGAATGAATGAATGAATGATGATGATGATATCGCGCAAGTGCAATTGTGGTGTGTTTTGTTGCCAATACACTAACTAAAGGCGAACGCAGTTCACCGATGAGACTTAGGCGGCAGGGGATGAGTACCTTTGGCTAACAGTTGTCCCCCGAACAAATAACTATTTCCCGCTTATTTCATTAGACATCTGTTATAAGACTGTCATTTGTCTAATGTGACACGATTTTCGGCGATTCCAATAAGGCTCATATGTAGTCCCTGGGGCAAGTTGGGTTTACGAAGCCCCACATGACAAGGGTGGCTGATACGCATATTTACACATTTTTAAAGACAACGTACATAATTGTTTTTAAAACTTGATATATATTTTATTTCGTGTGCTTCCCACCACACTTTTTTTTACCATTTTGTCTGAACTGTGTAAGGCTCGGAATTACGTTTATCCATTAAGTTAGCGACGACTGAATTTGCCACCGGACGGACAAGTGATATTGCTACTAGTTGGTAATATGGTAACCTAGCTATTTGCTAGCTAGTATGGTAACCTAGCTATTTGTTTCCAGGACAACTAGAAAAGTCACAGGTTTTGAAATTTAGCTGTTCGTGATACTACTAAGTTGTTGTCCGGAGAAGTGATCTGATGGTTCTACTTGACCATTAGACAGTAGGTAATTTGAATTTCGAGTCCTGTTGTGACACAGCTAGAAACTCCTGTAGTGTGACATTCTTCAGAAATTCGTTATTTCTTCTAGTGTAAGCTTCTCACCATGATATATCCAAAAGGTTCCATTTTTATAGGACCTTAGCTAAACAAATATCTGATGAAGTTCTTGAATATTTTATTACACTATGGCGTGATCTTAATGGCTACGCATCACCAGCCTACGTCAGTGAAACCCTAGGAGCGCGGGCACCAGTTGCCCCTGTGGGAATACACTACGTCACGAAACGACGGTATGTGACGTACTCAATGTATGACCTTCTGCCTTTTGTGGTATTGAACCAGCCTAAGTTATCCAACCCTCAGTCATTTTAGTAAGTCTAATATCTACGCATTTCAGCTCGATACATGCAAAACTTATGGTAATGGGAATCCAATAACATACCAATAGACAGAGAAACAGTTTTATATCTAATATATAAATGTGTGTGTGTGTGTGTGTGTGTGTGTGTGTGTGTGTTTGGGGGGGGGGGGTGCGTGCGTGAGTGCGTGTGTATACCCGTGCGCGTGTATAAGTGTCCGCCAGTATCTGGAGCCCGTGGCTGTAAGCTCCAGTCCTGTTTTTTTGTCAGATTGTGAAATAGCGTCTGTTGTGTCTGTAGGGACCAACTCTAGAGTGAGTCTCTCTTACAGTTACACTGGCTGCTCTTGAACTGAAGTATGTACCAGTAGACTTGGGTGCCTTTCCTCCAGCCTACTCTGATTTACAAGTTGTCGCAGCCTCTCATCTTCCTCGCAAAGCTCTTGTTCAGCTCTTGCCCCCAGTGGCTCCGATCCAACTATTTCTTTCTACTCGTGGGTGTCGATATTATACAATGGATGGTGTGCAATACTTTTAGGTTAACGTGTTTTTGAATATCGTTTGCTTTATTTTGGTTTTACTGGAATGTTGGATCTGCCGACTAGGTAATCGTAATGCTATCCGCGGTAAAAAAAAGTTAGTAACGGAGAAGGCATCGACATACTTGTTATAATATTACCTCTAATAGAGAAAACATATCAAATGTCATACTAGCTTACGTAACCCTGTACATAGAGACTGCCGGTATGTAACGAAGTACATTAGTAAGTACTAAAGAAGTAGAAATGTACTTCTTTTTAAGAAAAAAATTCTTGTAACGAAGTACGTACATTCATCTGTAACTTACTTCTACATTTTACTTTAATATTTTAATCCAACAATCCAAGTTTTCTTGGCCACTGAACACCGCTGCGTGTACAACAGGAACCATAGCACTCCCAAAGGTGACAGAGTTAGGCCACGTTGTCGGAGTATGGGCCATTTACGGATGTTATTTTCCTTTATACATTCTTAAGATAAACGTGTCAACATTTACTTCTAATTTCAAATGGTAATGCCTAATTTTGCAATTATTAAACGTATGTTCACGGCACGCGACTATGTAATTTCATTAGCTCGGTGTATACCTTATAACCCAAGTATTATACGATGTCGATGTGTGTCCGTGTGTGTCAGTACTAAGTAGTTACCATTCGAAATAAGTGAAGTTATTTCATTTGCGGCAGGCGGCAAAGCGACGGTTCAAAGAAAGTGATATCACAACTCTGACACATACCGTGTGAGGTGCTACAACAGGAGATCGGGTGACCGTTGAATTTTTCATCTGCACCATCTTACCGGCATCGCCGTACACTTCAATACAATACAATAACCTTTAAGGGTCCCAAATGGGAAATTCAGAAGAAACACAGAAGAGAATGTCAACGAAGTAAGAGAAGAGAACACAGAAGAGGAAACAGAAGAGGATGTCAATGAAGAAACAGAAGAGGAAACAGAAAAGGATGTCAATGAAGAAACAGGAGAGAACACAGAAGAGGATGTCAATGAAGAAACAGAAGAGGAAACAGAAGAGGATGTCAATGAAGAAACAGGAGAGAACACAGAAGAGGATGTCAATGAAGAAACAGGAGAGAACACAGAAGAGGATGTCAATGAAGAAACAGGAGAGAACACAGAAGAGGATGTCAATGAAGAAACAGGAGAGAACACAGAAGAGGATGTCAATGAAGAAACAGAAGAGGAAACAGAAGAGGATGTCAATGAAGAAACAGGAGAGAACACAGAAGAGGATGTCAATGAAGAAACAGGAGAGAACGCAGAAGAGGAAACAGAAGAGGATGTCAATGAAGAAACAGAAGAGGAAACAAAAAAGGATGTCAATGAAGAAATAGAAGAGGAAACAGAAGAGGATGTCAATGAAGAAACAGGAGAGAACACAGAAGAGGATGTCAATGAAGAAACAGGAGAGAACACAGAAGAGGATGTCAATGAAGAAACAGAAGAGGAAACAGAAGAGGATGTCAATGAAGAAACAGGAGAGAACACAGAAGAGGAAACAGAAGAGGATGTCAATGAAGAAACAGGAGAGAACACAGAAGAGGAAACAGAAGAGGATGTCAATGAAGAAACAGAAGAGGAAACAGAAGAGGAAACAGAAGAGGATATCAACGAAGAAACAGGAGAGAACGCAGAAGAGGAAACAGAAGAGGATGTCAATGAAGAAACAGGAGAGAACACAGAAGAGGAAACAGAAGAGGATGTCAATGAAGAAACAGGAGAGAACACAGAAGAGGAAACAGAAGAGGATGTCAATGAAGAAACAGGAGAGAACACAGAAGAGGAAACAGAAGAGGATGTCAATGAAGAAACAGGAGAGAACACAGAAGAGGATGTCAATGAAGAAACAGGAGATAATGCAGAAGAGGAAACAAGAGGATGTCAATGAAGAAACAGGAGAACCCAGAAGAGGAAACAGAAGAGGATGTCAATGAAGAAACAGGAAAGAATGCAGAAGAGGAAACAAGAGGATGTCAATGAAGAAACAGGAGCACACATAAGATGACACAGAATGGGACACCGAAATGGATACAGATGAGAAAGCAGAATAGGAAACAGAAGAGGACACATTTGGGGACAGAGAAGAGGAAATGTGTGTGGACACAGAAGAGGATGCTGTGTTGTTGTTTCTTCTTTGTTTTCATAGGTGAACCATCAGTGATGATATGAAGATATGCAGTGTAAACTTTGTGACTTGGCACCAAGCAGAAAGGTGTATAGCTCAGGATGTGGTCGTCTTTGCTATTAGTCAATCGCAGGCATATAGACCTGACTGCATAAAGGGCACCTACCTTTGACTTAACAGTTGCTGACATGTTGTTCTCCTCAGGGTTGAGGCTGGCTATTGTTTCTGTTGTATTTTCCGCTTCTCTTTCGTCTACCAACTTTTCAATCCCTTCTATCTTTTGCTTTTGTTCTTCATTGTTCTCTTAGTACATTCCTTCCATTGCAATCTTGGTCATCCTTGCCTTGAAGCAAGATTATTGGGCAGGCGGTAATACTGTACCAGCTAATTGAGTATACTAAATGGTTGTGTAATAGTGTTTCAATGTTGATATATGGTAGGTTCAAACATTGTTTATGTCTAGCATCAATCCAAACACTAATGGCTGTATGCACACATCCGTTGATGCCATTTAATAACTCAAGTGTTTTTGTATAACACTGAATTACATTTATCTTTCAATTTCAGATAGGTTTATGGACTGATTAATGGCAATATACTCTCAACAAATAGTGTTTACTTTCAACATTATATTTATTCTAGTATTTAAGAACAATAAATATTATATCCATATGTACATATCATCATCATCGCCATCATTTCACAAGGAATAGCCACAGTACAAAAAGGACATCACAAAACAATAGACCCAAAAATAACCAGTACATCGACTGATACATCTCATAACATAATGTTAATGAACTTTAGGATTATAGCGGTATAGCACACAGATGATAGGTATCATGATACAATCTAGTCATGATACAATGGGATGATATGATAGAACCTACATATTGCAATACTTACTAAACTTTAATGTTACTGTTTGTTGTGGCAACTAAACAATGGACTTGTGGGGAAATTCTATCTGGTGAATCTGGGAGATGATCAACATGGTTTATTGTGGTGTATTTTTAAATTGTGACTTCTTTGATCATATGCTAATTATGTAATGTTTCTTAGCATCATGTAACAGTGTTTAATTGTCTAACTGAAAAGAACAAAATTCTATATAGTCAGTTTCAAAGCTCGACTGAACCAAAAATTTGAATACATTGTGACGGTGTATCGATGCACTGTATTTGCAGTTTGTGTATAGCAATACAGTGAAATACATGACCATATAAGTGACCTGATCAGTGAGGTGCTTGTAATAGAGGGACTGATTTCCTATACTTTACTGTTTTTACACTAGATTTGGGGCTGTCCTAGATTGATCTTAATTGCGAGGTGACTGCATTGTTAAGGTTATCGTAAAGCAAGGTTCAACTGTATAATTGATGCATCAATAATGGCCATAATCCTAATAACCTGCGACATCAATAAGACAAATTTGTAGAAATATTTAATGGTTGACAAAAGTTACTTGCAAAAATGCTAGGACGTGCAGGATGTTGGCATGTCTCTTGCTGAATGAAATGTTGAGTTACTTGCCAGGTGATCTAACCAACGGTTTCACATTTCACACAGCCCATTCTAGAAAACCATGCTTACGACTGATGATTTATTTCAGTTAGCAGCCACCACTGAGTGATAAAACAGTAGTTTTCATGAGAAAATACCATTGTTCATAGTTGTGGCCTGCATGGAAATAACATATATATATATATATATATATATATACTATTGGTACTTCGTGTAGCCTCTCTTTGTGCTGATTACGCCATGTAATATTCAGCATGAATGCTGTATGGAACTGAGCACCAACTTGTGGGGTTGTCACAGCTGACATCAAGGAATTGTAGAAGTTGTAGCAAAAATATACTATACTCAACAGCCAGGGATAATATACTGGTAATGGATGAGATGGCTGTTTAATGATTGATCAGTTCCACCCTGGACAACAAGCCTACTGCACCACAGTCTGGGCCAGTGCTTGACTAGAGTCTGCCAATGTGCCTCAACACCCAGACCCACCGTCTGCTGGGTACTGACACCTCCTGCTGCATCAACCACAATGTCTGACCAGACTGGTGTCCAGGCCAAGAACTCAACCACTTCCTTCTTGCAGTGTCCAGCAGATAATGTGAGATACCTCCTCCTGTATCCACATGTATGTCTAGGTATTCCGTCTGGTGAGTTGTTGAGTCCGGCAATGATCTCTTATCCACTGAACTTTTACTTGCCAACGAAGAACTGCATCTGTCAAGCAAAGGCGACTGTCTTATTGGATACTGTCAGTAAGTGTCATTAGTTAGTGTATTGTAAGACACATTATGACACATTATGAAGGCAGATGCACGTGACAAGTAATTTCACAATAGAACATAATTTTTTTCAGTTAGCATTATTTGAAAACATGTTGCATAATGTGTATGAGTGTCTTGGGGAATCAGAAGGCATTTCATTAAAACATAACAGGGTCACCGGTAAATAAATATAAAAGCCATGTAACACGTAAGGTAACACGTAACTTTTTCACTTTAAAGGCACATAACATACTCACAGCGACGTCACAGATGCCCTGAAAACTGGACCTCCTCTCAGGGGGGAGCATGGCATCCAACAGTCTACCTTTGCTGTCTCTTCGACCTGGTTCCTGCAATGTGTAAGAACGATGCAAACATGCAGTATACTTGTATTTGAATCCAATTAGCTCCTGCAATACAGGCCCCAATGCAAAAGAACAGAAAAGAAAGTATATAGCAAATGCGCTTGACTATTTTCCCATGATGGAAGTGATGTTGGAGTTATAAACCACACAGATATCCCAGAATCTAAACGAAACCCGGACAGCATGATTATGTTAAAAATAAAACAAACATTAGCAATGTCTCAAACAGTAGGCATCCCTCACAAGCATGTGTACTCTTTCTACTGCATGTACAGAGCTGTACAAGTGACTAACATACTAGAAAACTTGACATTTGTATTTAATTATTTTGGTAGAGCTCAAATGTTCAATGTTTCAATTATCATTTGCTGAATTCATTGTCTTAAATTTGGGAACAGACAACATCAATGCAAGGGCTATCATAAAGTACAACATCTATGCAAGGGTTATCATAAAGTGATCAATCTGTATGAGCTACAAGAAACATCTAGGTGGACCGTATATCACTTCTATGTCAAAAACAAAATCTTCACCTCAACAGAGGTGCTAATGATGGGTTTTAGCCCTATAAAAGAACTCAAGTTGTATTCTACAAGAGTGCAGAACAGCAAAAAAGAGGACCCTGGCATGACACTAATTATGGAGCTAAGGTTAACACTCAGTACTGCAATTTAACTGATGTAATGTTTACATCATGTAGACACATATCACTGGTTGAAAACATTTTGTAGACAGGGTGAGGTGCTTCAGAAATATCTTGGGCATCAGCTACACTGACTATGCCAGTAACAGAACAGTATGCCATATAACTGATGCACACATAGGGCTTATGAGGAACTGCCGACAACAGGGAGAAACAGAAAACCCAAGTGGTACAGCCATGTAACAGCCTAGCCGTTCTCCAGGGCACAGTGGCATGAAAAAGAACACCAGGAAATCAGATAAAGAAATGGGTGGACAACATCCATGAGTGCACCAGGGTGGACTTTGCTTCAATCCAGGTTCTTGTCAGAAACCGCGAGAGGTGGAGAGAGTTAACGCAAAACGCATCAGTGATGAACTTTCCATTTCAGGAGTGAGATGAGATAAGATGAGATGAGATGAGATGAGATGAGATGAGATGAGATGAGATGAGATGAGATGAGATGGGATGAGATGAGATGAGATGGGATGAGAGAAGAGGAGGAGTGACATGCAGTCAAGAGGAGCTGTGGAACTCACAGGAACAACGACGGGTCCGACACTCTGTGTGCTGCAGCGCCGGGGGTTCTCCGTGTAGAAGAACGAATGATCAAAGTCACCGATGGACGCCCCCGACACAAGGATGTGTGGGTTGTTTCCCGGGGGAAGGGAATGCATCCCTGGAGCCAGGCTGGCCTTGCGGGCCTTCACAATCTTATCCAGTACGGCCTGTTCCTCCTGCAAGAAGCGTTAAAGGTCTCTAGTCTGTATCCAGTGCTTTACTTGTAATAATATCAATAATTATACAGCGCCCGAATCCACTTAAGATAAAATGCTCTCGGGCATTTTACACAAAACTGCATAAATTTCATAAACTATAATATAAATGATTAAAAAATAAATGAATACCATAAACAGATGGTCTTCTACACCAGAAGAGCTAATTTAAAAATAATAAAGACACCAAATTTACATTGATAGCACACATATGTATAAAATATTATGGATAAAATTAAACACTGGAAAGATAATTACATTAAAGTGAGAGCATGACTCCATCAGGAAACTGCATTCTGAGATTGTCTGTCTTTTAATTTAACTGTAGTAGAATTTCTCTATTAAGGTCACTCTTGGGACTTGACGAGTGACTTCAATAGCAGTGTTTTTATTAGTGGCACTAATTTCGTATATGTTTCTGTAACTAATTTATCTTAGTATCGTCTTAACTGTGAGGTCAGTGCGTCTATTCTAAGTAACTTCAAAAGTATGCACACCATAACCACATATCTGTTCAGACACATATTATAATTACATGTAATTTTAAGATGTCTTAGAACAACAGCACACAAAAGAAGTATGCGTTAGAAAACACACAGTGTCCAAATACATTAAGTCATTACAGACTATAATTATATCATTTAAAAAAACATGGTACAGAATTTGTGTGTGCAGATTTTATGCTGTTCAACAACATACTTACGCAGCCGAGACCCTGGAAACTAGAATGTCTTCTGTACGCCTTCGGGTCGACTGGCTCTGACAACGAGTTGGTCTGCAACTCGGGCGTGCTTGGTGCTGTGAAACACAGAGTGACTCCATCACTTGTACAAATGTTTTCAGCAGTAAAACAATCAAAACATAAAGAATAAGGATGTAAAAATTATACTGTGAGACTGTCAGCTTAAAGTTGCATTCTGAGAATTTTAAATATTAAAAAGCTTTCTTTACAGAGTAATACATTTTCTTTTTTCAACTCAGTATAAATTTTCTTCAAATAATATGCAATTCTAAGGTGTTTAAAAAAACATGAACTGTATCCATGTGTCATTCGTATATTATTCCAGCCCAGATATAGGATGGGGACTGGTACTTTTGCTACTTGACTAATGTATCAAATAGCATATTATATGCCAAAGTGACAACAGCAGATATGATCAATAAGTAAATATTGTTGATGTTGATTTCTTTAAAATAGTGACATCAGGTAGTTTAACTCTGAATGCAACCCTAAGAAATTGGGATACACTCAGCCAGCACCACAATATCTGTTTTGCAAGTGATCTGCCTAGACATTGTGATCTATAGCTACCTTCCACCCCCAGGTTGATAAAAGGTCACAATGGGTTCACCTAAAGTGGATTGCTGATTGGCCATAGCCTCAAAATCAGGTTCAACTGTTATGGCATGTCATACAGCCTGATACAGGATCTGTTCCAGTTTGGCCCAACAACATCTTCATGCATATCAGCCTCACTTATTGGCCTCATATAGATGTTTGCATCACTAATTCGTGCAGCACAATATTGTCAGTAAACTTGAGTAAAACCACTCAGTGAAACCAGCCTGCAGACTAGCAGTAGACTGTTCTGATTCAGAGAAATATTTCAGTGTAATTTTACTCAAGTGTTATAGATAGATTATACTGAACCATCTAGATGACCACACATAAATGGTACTCCCAAAATCATCAAAAAAGTCTGGTGAAGCTTAGGAAAATATAATGTTTAACTAAAACACATTACTCTTGTAACCAAGTGCCTAAGCATCTGAGGAACCTCATTGATGCCACAAATGGGAATTTTAAGTAACATCACAAATGGAGACATGCACAAGTAATCATTACAGTGAGCAGTGAACCAATGATCAGCATTTTGATGGAAATGTACAATAACACCAGGAACACTGAACAATCACTTGACAAAGAGTTGCACCACTCAACAAGACAACAGCTGCCAGACTATGCAAACAGTGCAAGAGTGGTACAAGTGCAGTAGGGACAATGTGACAAGAAGCATGTAGACCCTACTGCAGCGACCTTGTACAATGACAAACAGGACATCATCAACATCAAAAGAAACCACAGGCATATTTTTCCTTATACATTTCTATTTATTTAATTTATATCAATAATACTATACATTTACATAGCACCTACATCGCAGGAACCTGAGCTGAGATGCAACAGGAATCACCAGGCAACTACCATTAAAAGTGGACATGCAAAATCATTATCAGAGACCACCAGAATTATTGTGGAAATAAAACTATTAAACAAGCAACTCTTTAAATGTGTGAAAAATTGCTGCAATTTTAGATGATGGTTAAATCAGAGAATAAATTTATAATTTTCGGTGTATATCTGTATTTGTTTGTATATATTTTTGTGAGCTAACAGCTTACCAATTCTAATTTGGGTTAGCATGTGTAGGCATGAATTATGGACAATGCATACTGGAGCCAGACTGGAGCCATAAGCCATTAACGCTAGTAGCATGATAGGCAGGGGATATGACATCATAAGTGACAAGTCAACATAAAACCAGATATGTATGTTACCCTATAAGACAGGCAAACCACCACAATACCACTGTACAACTGTTTCCGATGTCTTACCTTGTCGATTACCATACCTATTACAAGCACCTCCTAAGTTAGAGAAGGGAACAGAAAGTGCAAACGTTTTATATCGAGAATGAATCTTGTTCCATCTGTTTATGATTGTCCAAATATGTGTAACTTTTCACAGGACAACATACATGTAACAGAGAAGCAGGAAGAGGGTAGAATACTCTTTGACATTATATCCAACCCAAAAGAGCTATGACAGGACAAATGGATAATGGCAAAGTTGATGACAAACTGAGAAACGCTCTGGTAGGAGGGTTGTTTTATTCAAGTTGGGAGAAAACATTTGCAGCAAATGTTCTTCTTTTCACTACTGTTAAGTTTGTCTTAGCAACAGATCTATAAATTCATTAGAAATCTCTAGGCAACTCTACAATTTTTGAAGCAATCTGAAAAAAACTGTTATGGCTTATACACAATGTTACTTCCAAATTGATTATAACATTCTACAGTAAAAATGTAAAGGAATGTTTTCTAAAAAAAAGATATTCTACAGATATTATTCAGAAATGTTTGCAAAGATGCAAAGGTCTATGTTTATGTTGCCACCAGAAGCTGAATTGTGAGTTTGATTTGTTTCCTCTGTAGCCAGAAGAGTAGGCTATCCAACAAGTCACTGAATCAGCATCCCAATCAACAATACTGATAGTGAATCAAGACAAGAGACAAGAGGGTTTACCAACTTGATCTTGTCAGGTTGAGCCTGTTCTCCACATTGTTTGAAACAATTGTAATACCACAATTCAGTTCCAGAAGACCACAAATAATGGCAGCGAAAACATTGAATGAAACTTAATAGTTGGGAAAAGAGGCATGTTTGATTCAAACACATTCAGGTCACTGACATAGTTCCTGCAGGTGTGCAAGAAGCAAGCACAACTGTGTCCATGCATGCATGTTCTGGTGCATGAGCATTGTGCGTTAGGACTTGGATACGGCAGAAGCAGACAGGTATATCAACAGGTGGTAAGTAAACAGGTGTGTTGGCTACCACCTGGCCATGCAGCTCATAAAGACAAGTGGCAAGATCAGTGCACTGTCTTGCAAGTTGAACACTGTACATGTAATGTAACATTTAACACGATTTAGCTAGATTGCCAGGTCCCTGACTGAGAGAATAAACATTACAGTAGCATGGTGATTTTGTTTAGAGAAAACTGATAATCATTGAAGAGGGTTATACTATCTACAATTTTCGATTACCAGTAATATACTTACTATCTGGTTTTACTCTGGATGGCAATCTTGTTAAATCATGTTAAAAGCATAATTTGTTATGCAAATCTTAAGCCAGATGTTTTGTTCTAAATAAAAATAATTTAGTATGAGCAATTACTATTTGTAATTGTGCTACCAGTAGTCTAATTTATTTCTAGTTCCATGTGAAAATTCATATTATAATTAACTGTCCTAGGTTGACCAGATATGAAGCATATGACAAGAAGTTTAAGTGGATGTATCGGCAATGGTAACCATGCAGTGGTAATGGTGACCATGGTAATAAGATAATTCTTGAAAATGTTGGCAGGTTTGACGAATGTCTCATGAAATTTAAATTTATACAATTAAAATTTCTAATATTCTCTAATAAATAATATATTATGCAACGGCACAGTTTTGTGAATAAAGAGTAATGCCTTTGTTTTGGAACTAAAACATTTAATTTTTTTAAATCAAAAGCAGTAGTGTTCTTTAAACCAACTATATTATTGCACAACTTAATATTTGTTAAAATAAATAAAAACATTTCCATTGGATATTCCACAAATAACTACCTGTCAGACCTTTGAAGAATTTTATGGTTATCATTATGCATATCGATTATTATATAATATTAAACTTTCGTTTAATACATGTACACTGAACATTCAGTCAAATTAGGATAATAGTTTTTAAGACAGTTAATTAAAATATGTCATTTTGTGAGGACTACAAACTGTGAACTGTCACAACACACATTTGTGTGTTGTTCAGGATGTGTCAATGCACTATCCATCTTCCAATACTTTCATTTAACTGCATCTTCTGTTAGTACCTGGCATAAAAGCAATGAAATCTTATATTGGCGTAACATTTCTGCACCTGGTCCAAACAGTGTGTTTTGCAATATGCACATAAGCCTATTAAAATTTCATACATGACATGATTATTATATAAAAAAGGACTTTGGAATGGAAGCCAATAGATACCGAGAATAATAAAAAATATGAAGACTTTTTGTATATTTAAAAAGAATCATAACTAATTAATAATAATACAAACTTACATAAAATCTATTTAATTGAGATTGCTCTCAGATTCTTAATGTACATGAACAATAACTCTGAATTATATTAAAAAACACACCTAAAATTATTATAAACAGCAGCCTAACAAATGAAAAAAATAATATAAATTGTCTGTATCATAAATAAAACTAGTTATCTAGGAAGAGTAATAGAAAGAGTTGATGAATGTTATAAGACTTAACCATCATTATTTGCATGTACAATCAAACATATTTTGTTTCCTATGCTGGAAAAAAAATCAGATACAAATATCCTAACCCGGCATACATTCCAACAAATGTGATTACTACTGTGTTTTCCAGATAAAATACATGATTTTGCAAATTGCAAGTGATCAACTTACGGCGATGTCTGTGGCCATATGACTCCTCCGTCGGAACAAGGTACTGGTTGCCCAGAATGCTGTCGATTTTGGGAGGGTCAAACACATTGTAACGCATGTCTATCGAAGTCCTCCTGAACAAAATATACATGAAACTCAACTTTACTGTTTCTGTTGCTAAGAGCATTGACAGTTGGTGATGCTGCTACAGGGTGTACTGTGAAAATATGCTACATTGTGTGCAGTAAGAGGATTGGCCAATAAAATTAATGAAATGTCAACTTCTGCCAATCACTTACATGTTTAGCAAGCTTTGCTTTTGCAGGTTTTTAGGATGGTTGAAAGCAGTGTCGAAAAATGTACAGCCATTACAGTATTTCATGTGACATACTCATATTTTCAGAAAATCATAATGATATGAAACCACATATGTGAAGCAAGTCAGGCCGGCAAGTCAGACATAAAACATGCAATTAATATTATGAAAACATGCTAAAAACAAACCCGATAAAAAACTAATTGTCATCTGCATCCTGTAGCAAAAACAATTTTTTTATTATATAACTACGTTTATACCTCACAAATTTGGATTAACCAAAATCTGTTACAAAAGAATATCTCATAAAACAATGTTACACTCTCCAGCCTTTACGGTTCAAGTGTAGTTATTTCCAATATTGGAATTTAAATGCATGACTCATTTATTATTACACAACCATTGTGTACTGCACAAGAAAACAAATGAAACGCTAATGCCACATCAGGTTTAAATCTAAATAATATTATATAATAGTAATATAAACTATGTTACATTCTGACAAGTTGACTGTCCAAATGTGTTTTAATGTACCACGTGTGACAACAATGACCATTACATTGCTCACACTTTAGTAATGGCCCATCTGAGCAATCAACATATACAGGGAACACCATACAATGTGATTTCACAATAAAGATACCCAGACTCGTTAGCAGGAGACATACAACAAATAACAAAAATGCGTGGCCATCAAGACAGATGCAAGATATCCTGCAATATTGTTGCTTTCAATTGTTTTATCACAACATAATGAACACAGACACAGAAACATTGACGCACGACTCAAGGACAATACAGACACAAACATGACCTGTAGTCAAATACATTCACCATATCAAACACTTTGAAAAGTTCTTCATACGCAGCAACAAACTTATGAACTATCTGTCACCTCTAATATCTAACAAAAAAATATTATCTATGCTAAAGTTGCAAAGGTAGTAAACAAAATTAATGTATGGGTTATTAACGTTTTTGTTCAAGGAACAGACCAATTAAAAGAACACTGGATATGTCAATTTCCCAAGCAGGTGTGTATAGAGAAAATTACATTGCGGCATGCAGTGAAAATGTAGCTACAATGAAGATACATATTATGGTTCCTTGACACATTTGTACATAACAGTCATCATATCATTGGTTGGTTTCTTTACATACAGAGAACTGGAATTCTCATATCAGAGGATTCCATATCTTTAGTGCACCTTACTAGTGAATTGCACTATGTGTAGGACATGCAGACTTAAAGCCACTGTGCCACTAAAATCACTGTATGTAGATGGAGCCACCTATACACTTTCAGACTCACAGTGCAGAATAAATTTAATACAAATCCAAAGTGAATCCATTTTGTTGATTTCAATGGATGATGATAGATCTAGTACAACATATGGGAAAGTCACAAGACTCTTAAAATAGTAACATCTAATATAGACCATACTATTCAAGTTCAAAAGTGTTTTTTTTATATTATATTGTACACAACTAAGAAATTATAACACTTCTACAGTGCATATGTCCTTGAAAAGTCAAGCTCAGTGGCACAACAAACTAAATCAGTTGGCTTAATCGTAAACATTGGACAATTTTATTATAAAAAAACAATTTGTTTAATGTTTTGGATTTTTTTACGAAAGGTAGCTATAGTGTCAGAAGATTGAATTATAACAGGGAGTTGATTCAAGATTGTTGGTACAGCTACAGAGAAAGCACGTTGAGCTTAGTTTTAGGAAGAAAAGTTGTTTTGTTTCAAAATGGATTATCTAAGCGTCCTAGAGATATCAGATAAATGTAGTAATTGGCAGACTGTTACATCAAAAACAGACCAGATATTTTTCAGAAGTGGCAAAAACACTACAATAGTTTCGTTAAATGTGATGGCCAATTACCTAGCAGCAGTTCTTTTGATTTTGGAAAAACAATTCACACATAAAGAGCTGGTCATCAACAATCACAAGTGATGATGAGTTAAATGACTAAAGTCACTTATAAATGATTCATCTACAACAAACGACTGAACTAATCATCATCAATGATGGACCTGTAACATGTCACATGGCAGAGTGGCTCTAAGCACAGACGGAAGCAACAGCCAGGGCAAGGGTTCATGCAGTGAGAGGGGGTAAAACATGGAAATGAAAAGAATCACCTTGGACTCTGTCTTCCAAATGAGTAGTTTGAACCAATACTCGAATTCGATCCGAAGCTGGATCGTTTTCCCATGCGAGCCATCATGAGGTACTCTTCGGGAAGTTTAATGGTACTAGTACGTTGCGCTAAGTAATACATTTGTTGCAAACCAGACCTTCAACAAGAACAAAATGTGCCCATCTAACAAGTGTGCTTTGCTATCACTAGGCGGCGGACGTGGCGGGCAAAAACGTGAGGAAACATCAAAAATGATTCCGTTGCAAAACAAGGCTGAGGGGACGGGGTTGTTAGCATGCACTGTTAACATCTGTCAGGCATATAATTTGTATAAGACTATATCCATCCAAAGCATCAACCTGGCAACAAAGCACCATATTCGTTCTATTAAGTGTACTCGTCTCAATTCGCATTCACCCTATTTACTTTCATCTGACATCGACCTATGAGTAAACCTGGTAACTGGATTAAACCCGATAACTGAATCCATGATTCACAGTAATTCCTTGTCAGCCAGCAGCATATTTGTTTATGAATGTTGTATGTTTAATAGAACGAATATGGTAACTGATGTATTGTCAGTCCAACAACTTACAATCGAGCTGTGCAAGCCTGTCTCTTTAAGATATCTGTCAATCCAGTGATCACAGTAGGCAGGTAACTTGTTCAGTTGAATCCAGTATTCAATATGTACTTCCTAGGATTAACTTTAAACTGCCATGTTATTTACTAAATGCCTTCTAATCTTGCATCTTTGGAACATTTCAATATTGTATTTCTAGTAATAATCAATTAATATAGGAAACCCATGTCAGTTTAGTCCCCATGTAGTTTAGATTTGTCATCAGTTTTGAACTTGATCTCAACATACTGTAAAATTTCACTCTGTGAAAAATGTGCAATATATATTATTTCATCATCACTGGGTAGCCATATTATCCTAAGGATGGGCGAAGGCCTCGGCATGCTGTTTCCAGATCTGCCTGTCTTGCGCTATCCTCTGCCAGTACTCATTTTGTTTGTCTCTCCATAGTCTCATTGGTCTTCCACTGTATCATTTCTCTTCATAAAATGTCCAGGTGGTGATTAGTGATGTCCACCAGTTACCTTGTGTTCCATTGATATGCCCTGCCCAGGTCCACATCTGTCTTCTGACTTGTTCAATCCTGTCTACAATCTTTGTCTTCTCTCTTACACATGTTTTTTGCCCAATATGTGATGTCATTGCCTGGTTGGTGAGTGCCTATGTTTCTACACAATATGTCACTGCTGACAGCGTACATGAGTTGTCTCTTCAAGCTGGTTCCACCGTTAGCCTTGATCTTGTGATGCTTGGTGAATGTTGTCCAGTTGGTATTGATTCTTCTTTCAATCTTCTGGTCTTGGTTTTGTCTCTGGTTGTGTCTGTCTATTGATGTCCCTGATAGTATAGGTTTCAATCTTCTCTATCTGAATGGTGTTGACATATATTGGTGTGTACTTTTCCATCATCACCTTTGTCTTCAAATTATCCATCAGAACTTTACTTTCACCAGCTACGACCTGCAGCACTCGTTGTAGTTTAAATTAATGTATAGTGCATATGAGTTTCATCCACAAAGCGAAGGTGACTGATATAGTCTCCATTTATCCTCAAGCCTATGCTTTCCCAGTATGCTTACAGCTACTACTTTATATCTGCTACAACATCAGCTAGTAGAAGTCATGACAAAGCTACCACCACGATCACAAGACGTCACAAAACTCCACATTTGACAAAGAACAGTCACCTTTATAAAGAAACTACTGCGTGTTATTGATAAACATTGTTGTTTCATCTACAGTCACAGTTAGTTCTCCTAATCTGTGCTCTTCACTCTAGACTACATCACTCTCTTAAAAAAATGTCATAATTTAATTGTCATACCATAAAACTACATGTCTTATCTACATTTTCAGTGCATTATATCTATTTTCATGGAAAATTCCATAGAAATTAATTCTTACATTTCCACTTCTGTAATTAAATTTATAAAATAATATATTGTGTAATATTATCGTTTAGCATACTATTGATAGACTGAATATTTTTAAATATCATCTTACAACATTTCACAAAGAATCTGTGTCTTTAAATGATTACTTCTACCAACTTTCTAATCCTTCATTTAAATTGATTTCCCCCTTCCAACCTATCACAGATAGAAATACTAAGCAGTTGGTGTAATATCACACTGCAATCCTGTTTTGCCACATGTCACTATCGTCATGTCACAAAAGCAGTGCTAGTAACAACATTTCTGTCATTGCTATCACAATGTGCTTCAAAACATATCAGCCACAAAAGATGGACCACGGGCCAAAACTGCAGGACTTTCTGCAATTAAACAGCGTGTAGTGACATAGTAGTGCGGCCTTGGAATGACTATAAACACTTTGGTTCCTGGGGTAATTTGTTCGTTTTATTTTGGAATATGTCGTCTCAAACCATTTGAAAATACCGTGTAGATCTGATCAGTGGGAATGCACATCACTAAAATGTCTCTTATCATAAATACAAAACCATACACTGGTTATTATGCCGTGTTGGCGACAACTGCAATGTGCAAAGTGGACCATATTTTGCGTATGATGCATTCTGCATAGAACTAGGCTGAAGCGCGATGCTGAGGTTCACAAAGAGTACCTGATCTCAAGGGCCTTCGTGTCTGGGACCTCGCCAAGCATCTTGTTGTGTCGCTGCCGGTAGATCTGTTCCAACATCTCCCTCAGCACCTCCATCAGTATACTGAACTGTGAACACGTCAACAAACAGCACCTCCATCAGTACACTGAACTGTGAACACGTCAACAAACAGCACCTCCATCAGTACACTGAACTGTGAACACGTCAACAAACAGCACCTCTATCAGTATACTGAACTGTCAACACGTCAACAAACAGCACCTCCATCAGAATATTGAACTGTTAACACGTCAACAAACAGCACCTCCATCAGTACACTGAACTGTGAACACGTCAACAAACAGCACCTCTATCAGTATACTGAACTGTCAACACGTCAACAAACAGCACCTGCATCAGAATACTGAACTGTCAACACGTCAACAAACAGCACCTCCATCAGAATACTGAACTGTCAACACGTCAACAAACAGCACCTCCATCAGAATACTGAACTATCAACACGTCAACAAACAGCACCTCCATCGGAATACTGAACTGTGAACACGTCAATTAACAGCACCTCCATCAGAATACTGAACTGTTAACACGTCAACAAACAGCACCTCCATCGGAATACTGAACTATCAACATGTCCATGAACAGCACCTCCATCAGAATACTGAACTGTGAACACGTCAATTAACAGCACCTCCATCAGAATACTGAACTGTTAACACGTCAACAAACAGCACCTCCATCAGCATACTGAACTGTCAACATGTCAACCAGTACCTCCATCAGCATACTGAACTGTCAACACGTCAACCATCACCTCCATCAGCATATTGAACTGTCAACACGTCAACCAGCACCTCCATCAGCTTACTGAACTGTCAACAAACAGTACCTCCATCAGCTTACTGAACTGTCAAAAAACAGTACCTCAATCAGCTTATTGAACTGTCAAAAAACAGCACCTCCATCAGCTTACTGAACTGTCAACAAACAGTACCTCCATCAGCTTACTGAACTGTCAACAAACAGTACCTCCATCAGCTTACTGAACTGTCAACAAACAGTACCTCCATCAGCTTACTGAACTGTCAACAAACAGCACCTCCATCAGCTTACTGAACTGTCAACAAACAGCACCTCCATCAGCTTACTGAACTGTCAACAAACAGCACCTCCATCAGCTTACTGAACTGTCAACAAACAGCACCTCCATCAGCTTACTGAACTGTCAACAAACAGCACCTCCATCAGCTTACTGAACTGTCAACAAACAGCACCTCCATCAGCATACTGAACTGTCAACAGACAGCACCTCCATCAGCATACTGAACTGTCAACAGACAGCACCTCGATCAGCTTACTGAACTGTCAACAAACAGCACCTCGATCAGATAACTGAACTGTCAACACACAACGCCATCACACAGCAGTCAAACCACTGCAAGAGTTTACATTTACTTTGGAGCATTATTACTAGAAAATTGCTCGTTGTCAATCATGCCACAAGAATCTGAGCCATGTCACATGACATGAGTATGTGATAAAGATTCACCTAACTAAGATTATTTGTCATCTTTTCCAATTTCAGATAAGTGTAGGCACCATTGTGGACAAAGTGAGAGCTGTTGTTGTCACCTGTTCCAGTTTGAGTCCTGGGCTGACAGTGAGTGGGATCAGTGTAGGCATCACTTTCGTTGCCAGCAAGTTGTGAGTCAGGCCAAACTTCTTGTCACTCAACATGTGTTTGTAGATGGCTGAAACAAACACAGAGGCAGGTAAGGGTGATGGACAAAATAATCGTAAACAGTCTGGACCTTTTTTCAAATTGATACCTTCTCCGGATGCTTCCCAGAGAAGTCGAGGTGTTCATTGGAACGGGAAAACCTAAATTTTCACTTTTACCTTTACTGGCTAATCATATTTATACATACAGTATATTGATATGTTCATTTTGCATATATATATATATATATATATATATATACACATATATATATATATATATATATACATATATATATATACATATATATATATATATACATATATATATATATATATAAATATATGTGTGTGTGTATGTGAAAGAGAGAATGAATACGTATGCAGTGTATATGCTCACTTTATATACTGTATATGCTTTCAAGTGATTACAATGAATGCTTTCCTATCTCCAAAGTGTCACATGTGTTACACAGGTATCTTATCCCGATCAACATTCCCTAACAATGCTAATTTGCTATGAAAATTAAACTGGCTTGTTATTTCAAATCCTTGTATAGATTGATTGCTGCTGACATAGCATCTATCACATCCTTGAACATTTTAAAACGTAATGATATTTTACTACCTCTCCATGATCATTGAACATGATCAATGTAAAATACCCTCACATAAAATTATCATCTTACAAGAACACACGTTTGGTTCCGTTTTTTAATTAACATTTTCACTAAGTTACATATTCACAAACTATTCTGGAGCAGTTGTATCTATGTTGTCAATCAGTAACAACTTCATGATTTAATTCACAGCATTATCCTTTGACTGAAATGATTGACATTGTCATTGACATTGATAGAAAGCTGTGACTTGCGTGTCACTAGCTGTGACTTGCGTGTCACTAGCTGTGACTTGCGTGTCACAAGCTGTGACTTGCATGTCACTAGCTGTGACTTGCGTGTCACTAGCTGTGACTTGCGTGTCACTAGCTGTGACTTGCGTGTCACTAGCTGTGACTTGCATGTGACTAGCTGTGACTTGCGTGTCACTAGCTGTGACTTGCGTGTCACTAGCTGTGACTTGCATGTGACTAGCTGTGACTTGCGTGTCACTAGCTGTGACTTGCATGTCGCTAGAGTAAGAGTGTCTTGTAAACACCAAATGTGTCATAAAGGAACACCTACGTACTATGTACACACATGCATGGATGACATATACACTGTGTGCATGTATGACGTAAATGTACATACCACAAATGCCCATGTGTTCACATATGCAAATTCATATACAAGTAAATACATAAAAAGGTAAGTTTTTATATAGTGCAGTATCCAATCCTCAGGATTGCTCAAAGCGTTTTACACTTTAGTGTCTTTATTCACTGGCAGACCTGTTCAATCAAACAATGTGAGCACACAGACATGCACAATGTCATAAATGCATTAACACACGCTAACATGCATGCATGCATACACACTCATAATGCACACACGCACGCATGCAAGCATATATGCATGCACACATGGCATAGGTACGTACATATAACCGACATGATGATGTCGACATCTTGACAGGAGATCTCTGTGAGAAAGGGAAGCACCTCGTCCAATATCATCATCTTGTCCAGACTGTCGATTAGTCGGTCTATGCATGCGAGTGCGTTCAACCGCGTCTGAAACAAAACAATATCCAGGATAAGAAGCAGCACAGCTTTATGCAGATAAACTCCTTGTAGTCAAGTTGCCGCTCGTATACTTCCTATATGAGACCCTGCAATGTTAATTACTGTAAACCTTTTTATGGAAATGTATTTTATATAGATACGAGAGCAAAATTAGCTTGGTTGCACCTTGTGCAACCTTGAGCATTTCTCATAATTCAAGATGGCGGTCTCAGCCATCTTGAACTTTGGCCAATGTTCAACGTTTGATCTCGATGACATAGAGGGTCGTGTAATACCTCTTTATAAGGGTTTTCCAGGATGGGGAATCCATTTCTGGAGTTACTTTTTTGGATATGGGGTCAAAGTCAAATCAGAGGTCAAAGGTCAAATATGACCTAAAATCAGGAAAAAAATCACTTCTATTGACCAAATATATGTCGTTCGTTGCGTACCTATTCCAGAATGTCAGGGTTTACTAGAATGGATAGGTAGGTACATGTATGTTTGATATGTCTACATGTAGGTAGGTCCTGGGTATCATAGCATGTTTTGCGATGATGACGAGCTGGAGAAGCTGGTGAGGAAGATTTGCAAAGAGGTTGGTGGCAGGCTCTGCTCAGAAGCCCAATACACTGGTTGTGTTCGGACAGATGATCGACTCACCAGCTGCTCATCCTGACACTGTAATAACTACGCTTGTGAATCTCGAGAGGGCTCTCAACAGTTTTGTGATGCAGTACACCAATATCACAGTCGACCTCCAACTGTATCATACTGCATGCCTAGTCCAATGAAATGATCCTCTGCGCTGGACCAATGACATACTTCACCAGGGTATGATGCACAGCTTCATGAGTTTCCTGGGCTGTATAGCAACACTGATGAAGGCATCTTGCATGGACATTCTCATCAGCGCAGCGTTTTCTGGCATCACCAGCATAGTCAACGGAAAGGCCAATGCTCTACGGGTATACCGTCTCGTCATTGCAATGTTGCTGCAGAATTTGTACACGAATGGCGCCAAGACATATGAGGAGCTGATTGTCTACCTGGAGACAGCCAGAGAGCACCCGACCGGGAGGCAATGGGTGGACTGCTTTGTCAAGCCTACACTGTTGTCGCTCATGTTCCTGCCCGGAGACCGGAATGGTGACTTCCCCCCCAGCAGCAATGCCTCAAGGCAATGCTGCCATACTTCTTCGCAGCAGGTCACTACAGTTATGCCTGCTACCTGAGGTGGTATGTGCGACAGATGGAGCACCTTCCCCAGCATGCCAAGGAGGACCTACTGGCAGGTGCACACATCTGTTGGCACTCGGATGGGGGGTCCGCAGTGCCAGCAGATCAGTTTGGAGAGCAGTCACATATCAATCGAGGGAAGGGTTCTGGAGTTATGAAGGGCATTTCAACGAGCCCCCGAGCAAGTGGCTGTGTGGGTAAATAGTTTCAGTGTGTGCGCCAACCTTGTCATTGTCATGGATCATATGTACAATGAAGCTGAAGAGGAGCAGAAACCACACGGTGAAGTAGATGGGTAGGAGAAGAATAAGCACAAGGAGGAAGGAGAGGGAAGAAGGAGACTGGACGAGGCCGATCGGAAGAAGATCGCAGTGGAGATGGAGAAGTACAGTCACCCCCTCAATGACCAGCAACCAGGTGTCTATGACATCTGCAATGGCCAAATGGCGCCAAACACAGTGAATGTTTAGAACGCATTGGCCATCGGGAGTGAGCAGAGCAGGCAGTTCTCCACTTTGCTAAGCAGTGAATTCCACATGACAAGAAGAAGGTCAAAACAATGGAGTTGCTCAAGAAGGCAGTCACTGTCTAGGGGAAGGACATCTACGACGGCAGCAGCGCTGCATTGACATAGTCGACGTCTTCCAGTTTGAAATGAGTCCAGTCCCTCCGGCCCTGATCGGTGAGTACGGCTGTTTGAGGAAGGGTGACAGGGGACAAGGCCGTGCTCGTCAAGTCTCTCAGTGTCTCTGTCACGACTCCTTGTGCTCCAGACGTGGTGCTGGTTGATGCTGGCCAGCTTCTGTACGACATCATCTGGCCAGTCTCCGGAACTACAAGCTGCATTCGACTGGCCCACTACCCTCCTGTCTCCATGAAAATCGTTCTGTTTGATAGATATGACCAAGAAGCTCCAGCACAAAGGACCATGAGCGGACGAGAAGAGGAAGAGCCAAGGATGTACGTCTAACCCCAAACACCCCCCTTCCATGCCGAGAAGCTATTCTTCACAATTCCAAGAACAAGAATCTGCTTAACAACATTCTATGCAGCTATCCCCTTCCACACAACATCCAATTTGTCAACATGCTGAACTGTGTCGTTACCCATGATGAGGCAGACGTCACTCTCTGCAGCTACATGCTGAAAGCGGTGGCAGAAGGCGCCCAGACCATCCGAATCCTCAGTGATGATACAGACGTCTTCATTCTCTTTGTGTACTGGACATCGAGAATGCCAGTTGTTGCCAAGAATCAAATGGAAAAATGGAATGGCGATGTATTGGATACTGTTTAGGCGGTTATGCCCCAGAAAGTGCAGTCAACTTTTCGGTATCCACGCACTGTTAGGCTGCGATACAGTGTCATAACCTTTTGGAAAAGGAAAAAAGTCAGCGCTCAAGCTCCTAGAGATAGATATACCACTTTACACATTCTTCTTACCCCTCTACGGACAGAAGGGATGTACAACAATGAAGGACGTACGTGCTCATTTCTATCGTGGCCATAAGAAACCTCCGCCACTAAAGAAACTTTCACCGACTGATGCCAGCCTGCAGCTGCATGTGTGCCGAGCTCATCTTGAGATGCCACTGTGGAAGGCCGCAGGCAAACGTGATCCACCTGAAGAAGCTCGAAATATTGCCAACTTTGGTTGGAACATCGAAGGCTCCGCCATCACACTGGCCGTCTCAACAGTGCCAGTTGCTCCCCATGCATCCCTGGGTGTAGTTAGCTATAGCTGCACTGCTGAGTACAAGGCATGCAGTGGCACACGCTGCAGCTGCAACTGCAACAGTGCATGCTTTTCATGTACGGACTACTGCAAATGCAAGGGAGGAGACAGCTGCTGTAGTCCTTTCTTCAGGAAGCAGATGGATATCGAAGACGATGAAAGGGAGCCAAGTGAATATACTCTTTATTTCCTTGTTATATATATATATATATATATATATATATATATATATGTGTGTGTATATATATATATATATATATATATATGGCTGACAAATAAATTCAAAGTCACATGTTTTATCTCCTTAATATATACATGCATCTTGAATTCTGAGAAATGCTAAAGGTTTTACAAGTAAACTTGACCTTTGACTTCTGATTTGACCTTGACTTTGACCCCATATTCAAAAAATAACTCCAGAAATGGACTCCCCATCCTGGACAACCCTTAAAACGAGGTATTACTCGACCCTCTATGTCATCAAGATCTAAGGTTGAAAATGGGCCGAAATTCAAGATGGCCGAGACCGCCATCTTGAATTATGAGAAATGCTCAAGGTTGCACAAGGTGCAACCAAGCTAATTTTGCTCTCCTAACTGTATAAAATACATTTCCGTAAAAAAGGTATACAGTAATTAACATTGCAGGGTCATCATTATGGCAACTTGACTATTGTGGATGGGTAGAAAGAGCAGTGGCCAGGTAAAAAATGAAGGAGCCAAAAAAGGTCTCCAAAAATGTTGAGAAATTGTCCGTTATGCCTTGAAAATAGGTCTCACATGTGTGTTTGTAGTTTATTTCAGGTTATAAAGCAAATCACAACTGACTTGTGTGTATATGAGTTAGCATCCACGTGTCCACCAAAACAAATGTGTGACTGGCAAAAGTTTATCCTGCAAAATGCTTCAGAATCAGTGCTGATATAAGTTTACATCAATTAATAATTATATTAAAATGCTTTAATACAAGACCATTGCTATTTAATTAATAACATTTATGCGAACTATTGATAAAAGTAGTGTTGACATCAGATTGATTATGATACAAGTCTTGTACATATTTGGTGTATATAATAAACAATTCTAGACACTGACCAAACATATCTATTTAAAGATGCAAGTGCACAGATTACCTAATTGGTAATGAATGCAGTCATGGCACTACCCCTGGTTTAAACTGGTGCAGTGATATAAAGTAACAGAAAAAACATTATCAGTTTTATAACTCCCAGATAAGTATAACTGAAACCTGCTAATGGTGAATTAATCTAAACTGTTCTATTGTGTTTTATTGAGAACTCACTCGAACATTCTCTGATTTCATGAACAGTGCCTTTGCCTTTGGCAAGACAAGCTTGCGCAGTGTCTGGTCGTCTATGTACTTCTTGAGTGTGATGAAGACACCAATGGCTGCCTCCTGTAGCAAACAGTCATATATGTTTGTATCAGCTGAATCAGGTTGACACAGTTATGCCTTCATAATCTGGTAGAAACAAATGCTAAGCAAAGTGATGATGTTAAGATTGCAATGCAAATGTTTGATGATGCAGTAAAACACATGAATACTGTAGACATCATTAGGACTGTGTGACATGTCCATAATTACTAATAACTAATAATGATTACTTCCAGAGATTGACTCCTTCCAAGTTCAAAATACATAGTTTTGGCGCAAGATGTTAGCTAGGGTAGTACTAAAATTGAACTTCACTGCTATTGCAATATTGGAGTAACTTACTTTGAATATTATAGTAAAACAAACACCAATTCACTTGCTATGTATGGGCATAACTAACAACTCTTTTAATATTAAAAAAATAAACACAATTTCACCTTTCATCCATGGCAAAAACATGACAATTCGTTTTTATAAAATTACCATTTCACCTGCTGTGTGTGGCTGTAAATTTCATCTCATTTTAAGGACTTTTTGGCCAATAAACACCAGTTCAGTTGCCACAAATTTCCATAACTTACAAACAATGATAAGGATTTTCTATAAAAAGAAACGTTTCAGCTGTATGGGTCATTACCTACCTGCCCCTGTATGGAGTTAGATTCCAGTGTGCTGAAGACCATTGGCAGAATGTCTTTGTGAATCTCCTCTTCAGAGGCTTTGTCCAGAATGACGTCTAACTTCTGCAGTAAATACACCGTCGCCTACAGCAAATACACACACACCTGTAAATGCTAAGCCAACACTCTCTGTTTCTGATTTTCTAATGTGGCCCAAGTTCCAAAATCAGCTTCTTGCTTTTGATCAGTTATGAGCCGAAAGACTGTTGCACCAACTGAAAACAATAAGAGTCTCCATCGTGAAATGATCCAGTCGTAATATATTAAACTTTCATGTGTTATTTGTTTCAATGATATACCTACCCAGATGTGGTTATTTTCATGTTGTCTAATTTTGCTTCAGTTGCCGGCAATATTAACTACATATGACAGTGTGGAAGCCAGAGCCAAGAGTACAAATCACAGTCGCCAAATTGAAAACCACATAAGTGAATGAGTCACTCTTGACAGGTCAAGTGGGTCGCTCCTGCTTAAGCCCATTGCCTAGAACTACACAGATTCACCACTGGGAAAGATTCTGCTGGGTTCATACCTGGACAGGCCTGGTCATTGTGAAGACTCGCTTGAACTCAGGCCAGATGGTTCTGCAATACTGGTCGGCCGTAGCCGTCTCTATTATGGCTATGAGAGACGGCAGGATAAGAGGCAACACCTCGGCATTGTCCATCTGGTCAACCAGTACTGGGAACACACAACTGTACAGCACCTTCTGTAAACATACACCAGTACATTATAAATATATAAACAGGTTTTCCATTTTTTATTACGTACAAACAATGCAAAACATTTGTCTAAACACATGTTGAGTCAGTCATGCTATCTAAGTTACACTAAAACATGATAAATTCTCATTAATCAATGTACACAAGGACAGTTTTACAAAATGCAATAAGGCCTTTGTTTGCAAAATGCAATATGTCCATTTTAAGCAAATGAGCATCAACTTGCCACATGCAGCCACCTGGTTATATGGCATTTCAATTTGCTAAGAAAAAATTATTAAATTATGTAACAAATATTATACAGTCTGCTAACATTCTCTGTTATTTTGGATTCCTAACATATACGTCAATTTAATTTACAAGTTTTATAATAGTGCGGTGGTGGAAACTTCACTCTTGACTAAGAGAACCCTGGTTCGAATCATATGGTGCCATGTCAAACCTTGGGCAAGTTTATTCATTCTACTTTGCTTCAGTTCACACAGATGCATGAATGTGTATCTGGTGGATATTTGTGTCTTCATGCATTAATTTCAGTGTAGCCGGATGCTTCCAAGAGAAGTCATGATGGTGTTCAACTGAACACGTCTGCCAGGAGGTAAAGTGTAAATGCGCTTCGAACATATTTTTTATATGTTTAAACTGTGATTGTGAGGAAAAAACACAAAGTGACGTTCCTTTGAAACAAAAAATTGATACATCACCCTGAAGTCCTTTGTATTCATATGTATGTACACACTATGCGGCATTATTTTTTAGTCCTTAGGTATACTCAATGCTCTTTACATTTCAAGCCTTAGCAGATCTGTTCGATTGAGCAACATCTCCATTTCTCTGGGAAGATGTCAACCATGCCACAATTACTGCATGGACTTTGTTCCTCAGCTGAATGAACTGAAGCGATGCAATAGTGAACAAAATTGTCCATGCTTCAAAATGACAGCAAGATTTTCTTGATTTATGTTGTAATGGAAGAATGAATTGAATGTACTGTGTTTAATTTATTAGGCACAAGCCACATTACAAAATTACTGAAACCTGGAGTCAAATCAAACAAGTTATAATTAACATATACTTGAAGGAATCACTGTTGAAATGGTCCCCACCAGATGCAAGATGTTGTGAACATCTGTATGAAAGTCGGTTAAATAAGTCTGGCGACCGATAATTACAAAAGTGAATGTTTGCTTCTTAGGATACACGCTTAATATGGTACATGCATTTTGGCTCCACACATCTCAATTAAGTCAAACTCACTAGCTAATTTATGGGGACATCTTGGCATAGTGTGTAATTAACACCCACTTAATTTTAAAGCAACATAATTAATCATTTAAGCCTTATTGTTAATGGTTGAGGATTAGCTACAAATCCTGCAAATCCACCAGTTCATGAAGCTATTGGGTATTCATGGACATATCTTGGTACAATGACTGTATTTTAATCAGTAGTGTAACTGTTCCAACTGTTCACAAGTTTCATGCCAATACTTATTTATATAGATAGATACAAAATTTGTATATATGCAGACAAACTAAGTAAAGATTGCTTAAAAAGTGGCACAACATGTTGACTTGTGCTATAGGTAAGCCATGCGGTGCGAAAAAAATATTTGATTCAAATGTTCATCATCATCCTCATCATTGTGCAGCCACAGCGTGGATGGGCGAAGGCACATCTGCTTATCTTGCACTATTCAAATGTTGCTATGTATCAAAATGAAATTTGTAATCAAACCCTTACAAAAAAGTGCCAATGATATACCATTGAATACCATTGAATACCACTGAATACCATTGAGTACCATTGGACCATTCAATGATATTTCAGCAGGACTCAGTGGTACTCTCAACGGTAATTTAAGATACCATTCAATACCACTGAATGGTAAACAGAATACAAAATATCATTAAAAAAAACATTCAGATACCATTCAGATACCATTCAAATACCATTGGCCATTATACCCCCTAGTACCATTCAATGGTATTTGAATGGTATTTTTTTGTAAGGGAACTGGTTACTCATGGGTATCACAGTAATGTTTCTGCTATGACGATTCAAATTCTTTGCAATTTCTGTGACTGTTGGTTTCATTTAGTGAACAAAATCAGTACATCAATAAACTGTCTACGCAGTTGTAGCCACATGGAAACATGACTGTTTTTTATATGCCTCAAGATTGTGAAGCCTAAAACTACTTGTAACTCTTACACTTACGGCTGGAAACTTTGGTATGGCTTGCGACAGATTTGAGAAGAATTCACATTTCTGTGAGAGGTCTATCCTCTCGATGTTGTCAATTCCCTGCATGCATCTGGCCACTGGATCCTTGAAGTAGCGAAGCTGAAAGAAAAGACATGAAATGATAACACTAATATAAAATTGTATTTTGAAAGTGTCTTATCTAGGGCTACTATAAAATATTGCATAACATTAATTTACACAATACACCTTATGTAACTGTTCAGCGTTCACATGCATACATTATTTTATAAAAATGTATTCTGATTAAATTACATGTGCACAATTATATAAACTAAGCAAAGTATCTAACATACTCTTGTATAGAAGACTCCAGAAGTTTGGACATGTCTGTCATATGCGAAGCGAAAGCGTAATTAAAATTGCCTACAAAGAGCTTTCCAAGGACCATGAAAAAGATCATGAAAAAGATGGATCGATCAAAGCCAGTGATTGAAAATATGATGAGAGGTGTCTCTCATGGCATAGAGAAATAGTGGTGTAACAATATGAAATTTTAATATAATTTTACATATTTTGTATGTTTATAAATATGTATTACACATCCCCACACCCTCAAATCTAGAAAGAGAAGTGAGAAACCACAGAAACACCTTGGTAGTGGAATGGTATTGTTAGATGGCAGAACAGATCAAGTGATATGACCCTTGGGAATTTCGAGGAAAGTAAGCAATGCTTCAAGGTTTCATAAAAAAAACTTTCCACTTTTAGAAAAAGAGGGTTACAAACTAAGGGCACAAAAGCAGCAGACTCACCATGGAGAAGTACCTTGCTGTTGGCCGGTAGCGAATGTCTTTGTTGATCATCTTCTCCACTGGTTCCACAAGCTGCAGTGGCATCTTGTGGGCCACCTCGCTGAAGAGCTCTGTCAACTGACACACAACAAAACCCTTGTTAAACCAACTCACGGGCCACAGCTATGGAGATAAACATCACGTATATATATATATGTACATTCATACCAGAGCTTTATGCCGGATAACAATGATGCCAGTCACACTTTTTGGGTGGATAGTTCGATGTTAACTATACACATACAAGCAAGGTGAGATGTGCTTCATGACACAAAATAATAATATACTTTATTTAACATGGCATCACATCCAATTACAAATTGTTTGTGGTGCTTCATAGCATGTCAAAATAAACTACAAACACACGACATTCATTTTCAAGGTATAACCGACAATATCGATGATTTTAGAACACATACTTTTGCTCATTAAATTTTTACCACCACCCGTCCACCGATATTTTTTCCCATCCACAACATGTTATACCTGTCCAAATGGCAGGTAAAGGGGTCTCTGCATGAAGCTATGATTCATAGAGAATACAGTACATATGTGGAATACACTGTCTGCTTGGTGTTTCTATATGCCCATCAGGGACACAACTCCAACCGCTGGGAGCAAGATCTCGCATAAACCATAATTTACATGGCCTAAAAGTGTGCACGCAGCAGCTGCTTTCCTGAAACAACTGTGACAGTATATTGCCATGGTGATGATTGGAAAACGGAAAGTGAATGTACAAGTTTGCAAAATCAACTGTGTGGGAAAAATTTCAGGAGTGAAAGTTTCATGGGAAAGCAGCAAGGCTTAATTCAAGTGGAAAAAAATTAACATGAAAAGAATGAGAGTGACGATAAAGCAAAAATAAGACCGCCAATGATGGAGGTTGAAATTTTAAACAAACAATCCCCTGAATTTTTACAGGGAACGAGAGGAGGACATTAATCCTTGGAACTGCGGGCATCAATGCAACGAACCTGCTCTGAGTGGCGCATGTAGGTGCTGATGTTGTGATTCGCCTGAATGAGCGAGTGTCCATTGTTGTGGATGGCACAGATGACGAGGCCGAGAGAGAACATGTCGGAGAAGACAGTGACGTCCTGTGCTATTTCCAACTGGATCTCTGGCGCCAGATAGTCGAGGTCAGGCTGCACCATCTTCGGCAGCTTTGGAGTCCAGGCTGTCCGCTGGTACACTTCCTGTGGGTGACAAATACAAATATATAGTCTATGCAATGTCAGTTTGTACAACAAATAACATCTATTTAGAAGGCAGCTATTGCTATGTTCCCTGTGAACGACAAATAATGTAAGATTTATTTATAAGACTTCTGCTAGTACACCTTCTGTGTGTGTTAAATAACACATTTATTTACAAGATATCTGCTGGTACCATCTACAAAGATATCTATATAAATATAAATATATATATATATATATATATATATATACCCACACATATATAATATGCAGGTAAGAATTAAATAAATTGGCTAATACCCATTTTTAATTATATGCACATAATGATTGCCTTATATAATGGCAACTGTTGCATGGCAATGGCACACTTAGTTATGAACAAGGACAAGGACTGTGAAATCAGAACACACACTTTGCAAGGCTTTCCAGATAATTAGACATCTTATTCCCATTGCATAAACATATGGCAAATTATCTTCCCGAATGATTGCCAGCTATAGTTCTAGATCACACCAGATGTATTTACACCAGATAGTGCAGCAACCAAATGACATGTTAATGGAACTTCCTTGCTGGTATTTATAACTAAGTATGAACTAATTCGCACTTTATACATGTAGTTCAAGTGTCGGGGACATGACGGTCGATTGTTCAAAATGCTAGACCACTGATCAGAAGAACAAGGACTGATTCCATGTACTCACCAGTTGGTGACTCAGTACTGTATTCAGCCACCATGTAAACAATATTGTCAGTTTGTTTTACCCAAAATTACCTGAGTGTTTGGAAGAGACTTTATTAGAGGTTGGTCAGTTGGTGTCTAATTTTACCAGGTATCTATTTTTTGGGGGAGGGGTGGTAAACCCCACTTTAGAAAGTGGAAAACCTGTCATGGATTTACTGAGCTGGGATCACATTCTCTAAACTCCCAGTGTTAGAATAATCGACTGAATCATTGTGGGCATTTATGGATTGGCAATAATTTATTATTATAGAATGTTTGTAAAACACCCCTAAAAATCTTGACCCTCTTTCCAGTTTTCTTGACAGTCAGTGCCGCAGCAAACCAAGAGCAGCATTTATTAATAGTTTGATCTTTTAAAACTTGTCCCAATTGTGGTATCATATGACAGACTGTCATTCCCCACTCAATTCTTTCAGGAAAGTAAAAGGCTATATAAAAAGTACAACACATCAAAAATATATATTATATCAATAACATGTACACAAATAATTCTAAACAACTATGTTGTTTTTTGTGAAATACATAAGCGATACATCGATCAGACGCCAGTGGAAAAAGGAAGCAAAGGTAGAGACAACTTGACCCCGGCGCACTGGACCTCGGAGCACTGGACCTCAGAGCACTGGACTTCGGAGCACTAGACCTCGGAGCACTGAACCTCGGAGCACTGGACTTCGGAGCACTGGACCTCAGAGCACTGGACTTCGGTTTATTGGACCTTTGTGCCTAGGATACGCAACTACACTAATCCAATTTTTTCACATGCACCCACATGCCCAGCCATCTGCCTACACACACGCCGACAATCATGCATGCAAACTCTCATGCATGCACACTCACACACACACACACATATGCACATGCTGTAGTTTAATCTATCACCGAATTCCTTTGGCTTACACAATGACTTTCCAGGTGCGTTTCTGTTATAATATGACAAAGCTATAGCACAACATCCAAAGGGAACATAAACCGTGCTCCTTGAGTGTAACCATGCCTCTGATCAAGGTACACATGCATGGACATTACTTGCCTTTCCATTAGCTGCTATTTCAGAGAAGCCAAAACCAGTGAGTTTCCACGTTCCTTTCTTGTTGATGACGACACTCTGCGGTGACACATTGCCATGCAGCATGCTCTCATCTGCGTGTAAAAACGCCAGCGCTTCTGTGATCTACAAAGTACCAAGTCTACTGATGCAATGTACACTACTGTGCAGTTCGATGGTTTCTACAAATGCGTGATGAGTTTTCGTGGTTTTTATGTATCATTTATGGGCAAAAAAGATCCGATATATCTGATATCATTGAAATTGAAGGCATCGCTTGTAGCAAGCCTACTGAACCAGTATACATTTTGGTGTAATTGGATTTGTTAAAAGAACTTATTCGACCTTTTTCTATGTGATTTTCAGAAAAATGTGGATAATTAAAAAATTCTACATATGAATGTTAAAAGCCACATTTTATTATTTGCGTAGATGTCTGATGATTATCTAGATAACAAATTCAGTGCCAGTCGAGGACAACAGAAATGTCTGCTGTATGACATGTTGGAATTTTAGTTACATATGGACATGCTGCACAGTTGAGTCTGAAATATAATATAATTTGAACTTAAAATATGTACATTTTTATTAATGACAGTTGGGTTCAACAACTGTTAACTACAACCATGCAGCAAGTCAGCAACATAAAGCTCACTTACAATTACAGCACTACAAGAAATCAATTTTAAAAACATCACCTCAAACAAGCAACTACAATTAAATCACCTCACAAAATCAATTACATGACTACAAAAAGTCAATTGCAATAGTTGGCTGAGTATGTGCAACTGCATTGTTTTACAAAAAAGCAACTTTGCCATTATGTCTCATTTTTGGACAAGGTTTATGAGAATTCATGCATTGACTGCTGCCACCCCTACCTCATAAAAACGCAATTACAATTACAGTCTTGCAAAACAATTCAATTACAATGCCACTATGATTGTAATAAAATTAGAAATGATGCAATAAGTGGACTAGTCCCCTCTCACGTCATCATCACAAACACGCTCATAGACGAACAACACAGGCAGTCAGGAGAGGTTAATGAGGTTGCAAAATCCAAAGAAATTTATATTTTGTTCAACCACCCTCGTATCCCCTACTAATACATGATGATGATAAGGAACTTGTAAATGTTATGAACCAAAGTTGCTGGTAGCATCAGGCTGCATTAAGAAATGTTGAACACTTTAACAATTACTCTTACATGCAATACAACATAATGACCCAAACCTGTGTATAATCACATAAAAATTTGATTTGATACTTGTTTTATGTTGTTTCAATAAAACAGCAGCTCCCACTAGACAATGACATTTAAAAAGGTATTTTAAATGTTTTGAAAACTACTTTTTATATGTTTTTATCAACAACAAAATATAAAAAGTTGGCATCATTTAAATAAGAATATTTGGAGTTACTTAACTGATGACATTTAAAACAAACAATCCAACAACAGGTAGAACTGACAAAGGCACAAAGTTTGAAAGACTGAAACCGTTTCTGACCACTGAACTGAGGCCTCTCCAAAACAACATATCACCAAGGAACCAGTTACAAAAACCAGTTGCATCAGTTCACCGCAGACTGCAGCTAGCCCAGTGACACGACTAGAACAGTCTCAATAACTCTGTAATCCATTCTTGCGCAAAGAACTGTGCTTGTTTGCTCCCCTGAAGCGGCAGGAGCAGTCTGTGTAAAGAGGAATAATATGCGTCTGCGTTGTGGACGAATCAATTCGTCCATAATAGGCCCTAAATGCAATCATTGCAACTGTTTTGCCACCCACAAATGTCGCCTGTCGGCAACTGAAATCCGATCACCACACGTGTCGTTCATCCGGTAAGCCGATGTAAAAGCCATTTAATTATACGTCTCACCCAGAAAATATCCCTGTACGATCATTGTTAGCCAACTGTAGTCTGACGCAGATTATAGCGTGTCAGCACAATCACAGAGGCAGTGAACATGCTGGTCAATATGTTTATTCCAGGAGTGCCTTCTAGTTGTGATCAATGCGACTCTCCTGTACATGTTTTCCAGTCAAATGCCTTGCATTGTGATTTTTAAAAGGACATCCTTATTTGTGAATTTTAAACAGGTATCAGACAATATTTTCTTATTCTATATAATAGTATTTTACATTTATATCCCCATGACATCAAAACTTCAGAAAACAAATGGATCATCAGACTTCAACCTCACATTTCTTTGAAGACGCCGTGGCTAACTTATTTATCAACCTAGAGCTACAGAAACTAAAGAATTCCACTTTTATCTTTTATACATTACAGTGCCAGTCAGGGGCTCAGATGAAAGGGTTAAGTTAGCCTTTTCACACAGTGTCTGCTGTGAGGCTAAATACTTCCTTGACAAGTCTAGTTAGTGTTTGATATAGGAAACGTGCTGAGTGGTAACACATCTAGTTAGGGTGTGGGAGTGGAAATCTGCTAAGATCGGTAATGAATAGAGTGCACTGTTCAGTCTTTAAAATAATAGAAGGGTATTTTTGATGAAAATTTATAATTTATAATGTCTTGTTGAAAAAAGCTTGTTGGCCTACATCAGGATTTTTTAACAAGACATAAAATTACAAATGTTTTGTAGATTAAAATGCAAAAGTTGATGAACTTGAGAACTGCTGTTTACTATGTTGGCATACCTAGACAGTCTCTTAGGCGAGAGAGAGAGAGAGGGAGGGAGGGAGGGAGGGAGGGAGGGAGGGAGGGAGGGCGGGAGGGAGAGAGGGAGGGAGGGAGGGAGGGAGGGCGGGCGGGCGGGCGGGCGGGCGGACGGGCGGGCGGGCGGGCGGACGGGCGGGCGGGCGGGCGGGCGGACGGACGGACGGACGGACGGACGGGCGGGCGGGCGGACGGACGGACGGACGGGCGGGCGGGCGGACGGGCGGACGGGCGGGCGGATGGGCGGACGGGCAGACAGCCAGATAGAGACAGAGACAGAGAGACAGAGAGACAGGGAGACAGGGAGACAGGGAGACAGGGAGACAGGGAGACAGGGAGACAGAGAGACAGAGAGACAGAGAGACAGAGAGACAGAGAGACAGAGAGACAGAGAGACAGAGAGACAGAGAGACAGAGAGACAGAGAGACAGAGAGACAGAGAGACAGAGACAGAGACAGAGTGAAAAAGGAGATAGAGGAGAGAGTGGTGGAGAGGAAGAGCAAGAGAGTGGGAGAGGGAGAGGGAGAGGGAGAGGAGAGAGAGGGAGATAGAGAGACATACAGACAGACACGGACAGAGAGAAAATGGACACAGAGAGAGAATGGTAGAAAACTGAAGCTTTCATTTTTGCAAGTAATTTGCATAAAATATGTCATATTTTCTTTTCTTCTAGCAAACAGTATATCAAACCAATCACTCTGATCTACCACTGCTATTAAATAAATGCAGATCTGGTTTATTTGTTTAAAAAAGTCCATCTATATGGGCCAGACAATACACAGAACATGCATATGCTACTGTTTTATCTGTGCATGTACTTATTCAATATATGAATACTGTGTATGCCAGTCAATATATGAATAATGTGTCATCTGTCTTTACAAATGACTCCCTTTCATGGCCATTCTTTTGATCTTTTCAAAAATATATCTACATTGGTTTTTCCTGCACTTCAAACACGTTTTTTTCCCGGTATTTTCCCATTTGCTTCTTTTTTGTGTTTCTTTGTACTTGATGCCAGTCTCTGCTCAACAGTAGGTGCAGACAGCATGCGACTGAGTGATCCCAACCTACTGCAAATGTTGTGCAAATATAGCCTGTTATGCTTAATTCCCACTATATCTTTTTTCATGATTTTACAAATTCTTTGTTACTCATTTTTTTCATTTTATTAATGATCTACAACGCTTTATTGCATGAAAAGAACGCTATTGAAATTTGGTATATATAATATAGTATATAATAGTGTGATAAATGTGTGTATGTAATATATCTCATGCACAGAGAGCTTGGTTTAAAAGGTGCATATTGTGTATGTGTTTGATATCTGCCTGTTAGAAAATAAATGTGTTACACCTGTTTATATGAGTAAAACTTTGCTGTTAGGAACATTTGTACTGACAGCAGGAAAAGACAGGGAAAATGGTGGCAACAGAGATTAACTGTGGGGCTCCATTATTTTCTCTTATTCCCTTCGATTCCAAGTAGTAAAGAATTGCTGCTGTAGGAGCAAAGCTCTGGATTAATTTTAATGATGATGTAACTGACATAAAACAAGATTTTTTTTAAATGTTACTGCATCAGTAGTACAACTGAAATTTATATATTATTATAAATTATATATATTACATGTACCCCCGTATTAACTAATCGTAGCTGTTTTACAGCTTACACATTGTTCAGGATAAGCTTGGGAGGAGAAGTAAAGATTGAGAATAAAATGGAGAGACAATATATAGAAATCTCTGAAGAAGCCCCTGCGTGATAAATCTTGTTGTACATAAACAAATATTACATTCTAAAGTCAAGTATTCTTCCATACAGCTGAGTCAACTGAAGTAACATAGAGGATGAAAAGTTTGAAAACAAAGGTCGGATTCAAACATAGCTGCTAGGTTCTCTCTACCGAGTCAGACACCCTTCAACGAATATCCTTCATCTAATCATCACAATGGCTAGACTTCTAGGATGTTCTGGCAGCAAAATTGCATGTGTCAAATCAGGGATGACGTACTGTGTCTGAAGACTTCCATGTTTAATTTAATGAGACTCAGAGTAGCTTATGGAATGCATCAATGCCCGAATTGATGGCTGCACACAAGACGCAGTCAAGAAGAAACTAGTCCACAGCCTGATGTGATGTCAAGATATGGACCAGGTTCTTTACGACACATAACCACTTATTTCCTTGTGGCCGTTGTGGGTGATCAAAACTGAAACTGAGCCACTTAAAGTGTAAATGGTAAAGTGTCTTTCATTGTAATACAAGCAATGGCATATACAACAACTATTTAAGTCACATATTAATGAGATCAATCTCCACTCCAAATGAACATGTCTATTTGTAGAAATAAAATAACAAAGACAGAAATGTCTGAAATGAAAGTTTGTCACCACACCTGTAATGCACATTGTGTTGGTGAAAAAGGTTAACATTCCCAAATACTCAAACAACCATCTTAGCTCATTGTAGTATGATTAACTTACTTTGGAGCTTTATGTCAAAGCGAGTACGATGTTTTGGTCCGTCAGCTACGGACCTTGGTCCATAGCTGACGGACCGAAACGTTGTACTTGCTTCGACATAAAGCTCCAAAATAAGTTAATCATACTACAATAAGATAAGATAAGATAAGATAAGATAAGATAAGATAGTTTTATTGCCATATGTTCACATTGTAGTTACAATAAAACATTGGAATGTGTAATGATATTGGTCGTCGTAATAGTACATTCACATGACAATACATTCACATGCACCAAACAATGATGTTAAAATATACTACTACATTAAATAAAATAAATAAGAACAATCACATAAAAAGGTCCGAATAAAAAATTGCTCATTATAACATCGATAAATAATTGATACGATCTAGTAGAAATATAGTAGCTTAAAATGTAAAATATGAAATAAAAAAATTAAAATATAAAATATAATAAATTATGATAAAATATACATACTAAAACTCATCGGAAAGTGGACTATGTGTTTGCTGCGGGTGGGAGAAAATCACTTCTGTTTTGACAGGGCTTGAACGGCTAAGGGGAAAAAGCTAGTACTAAAGCGGTTGGTCCTGGTTTTTATGGATCTGAATCGGCGACTAGATGGGAGAGGTTCAAATAGGTCATGGGCAGGATGGGATGTATCTTGAGAGATGAGAGTCGCTCTTCCTAACAGACGCTGCTGATACAGTATTTCAAGACTGGGAAGGTCTCTGCCAATGATTCGGGAAGCAGTTTTCACAACTCTGTTTAATCTGAGCGTTTCCTTCTGTGTAATCGATCCAAACCATACTGAGATAGAAAATGTCAGAACACTCTCGATTACAGCTCTGTAAAAGTTGAGCATGACCTGTGTGGTCAAACCAAACGATCTTAACCTTCTTAAAAATTACAGCCGCTGCTGGGCCTTTTTGACAATATTTACAACATTTAGTTCCCATTTAAGATTACTGGAGATTGTTGAACCAAGAAATTTGAAATGTTGGACGATTTCAACTGTCCTGCCATCGATCACTAGAGGCGAGGGTGGAGAAGATTTCTTTCTCCTAAAATCCACAATCATTTCTTTCGTTTTATTTACATTAAGTTCCAGATTGTTATCGCTGCACCAACTGATGAGTTTGTTTACTAAAACCATTCTTGGAGCCATGAACAATATATTTACTATCATCTTAGCTCAGTTAAGGTAGCTCAATTGTAATTATATTAAATCAGCAGATTGAAAATTACAAACAACACAAGAACGTGGAAGATGAGGCAGCTAATGGTCTAGTGGTTAGATCAAATGCTGGATTATCATTTTGAGGGACAAAGGTTCATATCCTGATGCTGCCAGGAGGTAGTTCAGCACTGGTTCAGCAGCTATATATCACAATTTGGGTAATTTTATTTAATCTGTATGGCCTGTGTCTTCCAGAAGAGACCCTAAGCAGCTTGGTGCCTGTCTATATGGTGACCCCAAAGAGAAATGGTAAAAAGCTCTTGTGGACTCACTCAGGAAAGGACTAATTGTCAAAGAACTCTACAAGAGAATAATCATGATTGCAGTCATATAATAGGATGACGCAAAGTAAGAAGTATGGATATCACAATGATCAAAATGCCTCAGCAGACGGACTAACAACAAAACAGGTGGCTTAGGGCACACTTATAGCAAAGAAACAAGGAAACAAAACAACTGGATGTGGCAAGACGCTGCCAGAAGTTGTCTGTTGGAAGCAAAGGACAAGAAAAGATTACCACAGCTGGATGACTGACTGCTTCATAAGAGACGTAGCCCTAGGTCAGTATTAATATGTGCACATGATCCACTTCCGCGGCTCCTAATCAACTTCAGCCAAACCTTCTTTTGCAGCATGTGACATGAATCGACTGCCTTACTATGATATGCATCAAAGCTGGGCTGGTCTTAGATTAGTGTGGAGGCAGCTGGGATGACCGATGTGGACCAAGTTCTGTCTCTGACAATACTAAATAAGGATGTCAGTTTTAACAAGACTGTTGTGCAGTGTTTAAGTGGGCTACTTTGTGGCTGTTGTCTACTATGTGTATTAATTACCTGCACTTTGGCTTTTTGGGAGTCCAACTTTATTTTTTATTTATGCATGTTCTGTTGTTCTTAGGAACATTTCAGTTTATTTTTCAACACATTCCCACTTCCTAAGCATCCGTACATTTATCATAATATCAACTGTTTCATTCAGATACAGTCCAAGTGAGAAGGAATACTTTATGTTATCTAATCTACTCTTTCCTTTAGTAGTGCTGATTTCAAGCCCTCTAATAATTCTTTCTTACATGCAAAACTAATACCTCTATCGATATTTTATATTAAAAGTATCAATGCATGTTGCATATTGTTATTTATACGAGTTACATTGAGAAAGTGACAATTACTAATTTACTTCCCGAGTATGGGTGTCCATGAGAATGGCCATGGGTGGGTATCCACAAGAATGGCCATGGGTGGGTGTCCACAAGAATGGCCATGGGTGGGTGTCCACAAGAATGGCCATGGGTGGGTGTCCACAAAAATGGCCATGGGTGGGTGTCCACAAGAATGGCCATGGGTGGGTGTCCACAAGAATGGCCATGGGTGGGTGTCCACAAAAATGGCCATGGGTGGGTGTCCACAAGAATGGCCATGGTGGGTGTCCACAAGAATGGTAATGCATTGATATTCGTAGACAGACAGTTTGATGTTAATCAGCAAGAAAGTAAATGACACTATGATGAAGTCTAGCAGGATCTGGGCCACGCGTCACTCAAACTGCACCCAGCCATAGATGTGCAGGGATTTTACGCATTTCTGTGGCTGCCAATTAAACATGATGTCCTGGGATAGGTGCAGTAATTACATGGAAGGTGGAAGTGGCTGCAGCAAGGCTATGACACTGTCCATTCATCAGCCATGTTGGCTTGGTGATTCATATAAGTACTGATGGAAAATGTGTAAATGTATGTGCTTATATACATCTGTATGTTTGCTACTGTGTGTGTGTGTGTGTGTGTGTGTGTGTGTGTGTGTGCACATGTTTTTGTGTGTGCATGCATGTCTGTGTGTATTTGCTACTATGTACATGTGTATGTGGCCTGGGTTGTGCATGTACTTGAGTGCACGTGTCCATGTTTAGTCTAACATCTTATGGTGTATTCACATAAACCTAGTCTAGATTACTACAATTATTATTGACATAACTGTTTACATAAATATTGAGTGTAAAATTAATGTAAAGCATTTATAAACAAATCTGACACATATTTTAGGAGGGTGGGTAAATTACGCCTGCTGTAAGTCCTAAATTGTTAATCTCAATAATCTCAATAAGTGGGGACAGGGGTTGACAGTCAGAGTGTTGGTTCTTAAACCCCAGTTTTTGCCCATGCACTTGCCATCTTGTTTTTACTGGATATCGATCTGATTAAATCTAGGTAAACAGGCACTCCCGGTTGGAGAAGTGATGGAGTAAAAAGATGACACATCACTCACGACCCGTTTCCAATTTGTGAGCTTACTCTACCACGAAACGTGTACATATTCACTCAGCATCCTGGAGGGAAATTAATTCCCGCGGATCACTTGTGTCAGACATCATACCACGGGACGTAGATGACAAACTGGTGGTGTCACTTTATTACTTGTTTAGTGTTTGCTTTCTAATCACGCATCAAACAGAGGCTTCAACGGGCTTGGTCCTGGAGTACTGGGGTTTATTACGTTTCAATCTTATAATATATTGATCCAGTAAAACTGGTGTTTTTTCTTGCTGCAAACAAGACACTGGTTGCTGGTCTAAATGATAGATTGTTGACTCATTCATAACAGTTGTGGCCTACCACTCTCAGTTCTCTTAGCCAGCATTTCCCATGGAGAGAGTCGATCATCTCTTTTTTTGCCACCTCTCCAAAGTATCACTTGGCAGTTATCTATATAACACTACTTATCCACCACAACTTCATAACAAATCCATCCTTCTGATTACAATTTTAATACTGTTTATCGATTTTCAGACTGATCAATAATTTTTCTTGATGTGTCACTACTTGGTTTCTAATGTTTTAGGTACAACAGAAGTTACGTAACTATTATTTATCACAACCCAAACTGTTTGTTATCACTCTGAAATTCTGATTTAAAATTTAACAATTTAAACTTGGTAATCTTCTGGAATATTCCAGTGATTGTCCAAAAACATCTGCCAATTTTTCATCAACTACTACATTACAATAACACTTTATTGTCCCAGAAGGTAATTCATTTGCAGTGTTCTTAATATAATAATAAATATATATATAAAGTAGTAAGAAATACTGCTTAATACATAATTATTGGTTTCTAAATCTTAGTCATGATGTCCAGTGTTATTTCACAAAGCTTTTCTTATTCTTCTTCTTCAACCTTAACAGTAGAAAGCTAAATTTAACTACAGTCCTTTGATTACACCAACAAAGATTGTGCCCAAAGCATCTCTTGCAAAACATCCTGCATAATTAAGGCAGACTTTCTCCTCGTCCTGAGAACATTTGCTGATCATGAACTTCTCGTCTACATCAGTGTTGTAATACCCGGAAATAAATTCTATCCACCTCCTTCACTTAATGCCCACTGCTGAAAGAGACCAACACAGCACCACTGCATAATCAGTGGGTTTATCCACAAATGATGCCAATTATGCAAGACCTTTGCTTCATGCAGCTTTCATGGCTGGCCACGCAACCATTTTTTTGTTTCGGTTTGCACCGTATCCAATGCCAGGAAAAGGAAATGAGAACTCGGTAAGTGCACGCCCCCATGTGATCTCAAGCTTCACCTCATTAATAAATGCCAGCCAACAGTCAGTCACTTTACGTGTCGTTTTCAATCTGTCTAAATCCAGTCTTATTTTTGGCGAAATAAATTTGTTTGCTGTCTGATGTGGACACGCCAATTGTTTTGTAGGTTAATGGGGAATGCATCTCTGTGACATTCTTCTTTTATTTATTTCATTACACCAAACATCAGAACATCAAACAGTAAGAATTTGTTCAAATTTTTATTTTTACAGAGGTGTTACAGGTGCTATTAGGGAGGTACTGGTGGTCTTATGGAAGTGTTGTTGGTGGTTTTAGGGAAGTGTTGATTTTAGGGAGGTATTGGTGATAATCTTAGTGTTGGTGGGGGTTTTAGGGGGGTGTTGGTGGTGGTCTTAGGGAGGTGTTGGTATTTGTTTTAGGGAGGTGTTGGTGGTGGTCTTAGGGAGGTGTTGGTGTTTCTTTTAGGGAGGTGTTGGTGGTGGTCTTAGGGAGGTGTTGGTGTTTGTTTTAGTGAGGTGTTGGTGGTGGTCTTGGGGAGGTGTTGGTGGTGGTCTTGGGGAGGTGTTGGTGGTGGTTTTACGGAGGTGTTGGTGGTAGTTTTAGAGAGGTGTTGGTCTTGGCGAGGTTTTGATGGTGTTGTTAGAGATGCATTGGTGGTGGTTTTATGGAGGTGGTGGTGGTATTATGGAGGTATTTGGTGGTGGTTTTAAGGAGGTGTTTGTTGTAGTATTGTTGAGGTATTGGTGGTGGATTTATGATGGTGTTGGTTGTGTTTGAAAGGTGTTTGTGGTGATCTTAGAAAAATTGTTCATGGTAGTCTTCGGGTGGTGGTAGTCTTTTAACTATCTTGTAGCCATGCGGAAATTGGTACATTAAAGATGGTTTTCTGACAGCTCCTGTCAGTCATCTTTTCTTTTTTGAAGAATGTTGGTCTTAGTTATTGGTTATGCAGGCAAAGTTGTCAATATTTGAACAAATGAAGAGTTCCAAGATTGATTAAAAATCTGAACTGGAATGCGATGTCTGTGTCAACATGGCACAGTGATAAAGACCGATTTGAAATGTTGACTGAAAAACGTCACATGCCTATGATTATCTAATAATGTACCCATACTTAAATCTCTAAATATGTCATCTATGCACAAACGTGTACAGTACTGTGTACGGACAACACAGAAGAATTAGTAAGAGCAAACAGGTAGTGTATTAAACGGGGATAACAATGAAAAGACAATCATTTACCTGCATGATGCCACATTTGATTTCCACTTCTAGAAAGCTGTAATCCTGCAGGCAATCACACAAACAGATGTCAACATGCATGTTCTGACAGGCGTTCGGTGGTGTATCCCTAATTGGTTGCGGAAAGAGTGATTCGGTACAGCATCATTGCCGTGATAAATTGGCTGTACCTGGCTACCTGTAGGATATAACTGGACGTTCATAATCTGGTAGAGAAAATCACTTTCTAGTGTGTGGCCAGGATTGGGAATTATAGGAAAATATTCAACAATATATTCCCGAACCATGTCAAGTTCCCATGGTGAATCAACAGCATTTTCATACACACATAGCGAGTATGAGTACGATTGTCATTAAGGTAGCGTGAATTTCTGGTATTTTTCTCAATTATTAAATAATTGTCCAGTTAATGTTAATTTATTTGATGAAGACACATAATCTGTCTCTTAGATATAAATGCCCAATGAATCAACATCTCAGTTCACTGCATATCACTTCCCTTAACACCAAATGCTCTTCTGTTACAATAATATGCAATTTTATGGTAAAAAAAAAAAAAAAAAAAGTGTATCCATGTGGCATCACAGTTTTTATTCTGCTGGTTGCATATGGCGAACAGTAATTTTGCAAAATCGTAGTTTATTGAACAAATCAAATGTGATTTTTATGAGTGAGATATACACCAATGCTGTACCTAAACTGTTTTGCTTTTTGCGAATCCACCAGACCATCCCTTATTATATTTAAATGTGAATTCATGAGTGCGACTCTTATAATGCAAATACACACCTTAATTTCCTGTGGAACTGGCAGCAGTCGGTCGCAATTTCCTAGTACATTGGCTAAACTGGCAAATACTGGTTCTGTAGCAAACGCCAAACTGTCACTGAAACGGAAGGTCTTGGCTTAAGTATAACATAGAAACAATACTGGGTGAAATAAGAATTGTTGATAAATGCCTACAATTGCCCACATTAGTAGCACAACATCATCACAAATTAAATTAACACTGTGATGGCAAAATAGAGGCATCTACAATTGTAAATTCTGCCCGCAATCGAGTATCAGTAACTGTTCACATAATGCATGCATTCTAAGAATGCCATATTACAACTAGCCCATGCCACATATAATGTAGACAATAAACAATATTTAAACGCAATAAGTTCTTATATAGCACAGTATCTGGTCTTTAGGATAGGGACTGCAACGCAAATTACACTTTACTCTTTGGCAGACCCGTTCAATTAAAACCATCTTGAAATTTTGACTTTTATTTAGGGAAACACTGCATTAATACAGTTGTTGTAACTTAGAATGTCAACATAGAGTGAATGAACTTGTCAAAGGTTCAAAATGGCACTGAGAGCATTTGAACACAGAACTGTTCAACTGAGTGTCCAATACTACATCTGCTACACTGTTGCAATCCATGAAATAAGAGAATGTACAGGCAGAGCTATATCTAGAGATCTGTCCACCTGCCATATGGATGGGTGAAACCTGTTTGGATGGGTAGGAATTTCACTGCATGGGATACTAATTTAGGAGCAGTCTTCAGAAATCATATCTATTGCCAATTATCCTTAGCAAATGGGTGTACATGTGTGTTTCTTGTCTATTTCAGGACATACTCATTTAGAGACCTATCCACCCAACATTTGGACAGGTAAAATTGGTTGTGGCCAGGAATAAAAATCACTGGGCTGGCGGTGGATGGATGGGTACACAATCGGGAGCAAAAGGTCTTACAAAATAATAGTTTTTGTCAGTTATGCAAAAATTATGTGTCCACATGTGTCTGCACTTGATTTTGCATCATAATCATACAGCTGCCATGTGAGTATGTGAGTTAACATGTATGTGTCTACCATACAATTTGTGACTGGCAAAAATGTTATCACAAAATATTTGGACTGGCAAAGACAGGGGAATGGGTTCATTTTGATTAGACCTTTGAACAGACTTCAAGTCTGACCAGACCTTTAGCCTACCGAAAGATTTCTGAGAACTTTGGACTGGGGTCCTGGGAATGTGAGCCAGATATAGCAGTGATATATATATACATATATATATATATATATATATATATATATATATATATATATATATATATATATGAGCTTGTGAAATATTTGCAAGACATTTCTAATAACATAAATTATACTGATTTTTTCTTATGCAACAGTTTGCCATATAGCTACCTAAACAAAACCTGCATTAACTATTCTATTTAAATTCATATCTGTCTCACATGTACTGACAAGCATAATAATGCAAAATATTCACAACATCTGATAACTATGAAACTTGGACTCTTAATTCAAGATTCAAAGATTCAAAAAACTTTCTTGTCCATTTAAAAACATATTAAAAACGTAAATGTTTCTTCAGTCACACATAAAATGACAGTAATAAAAACATTGGTGAATCATATAGGGCCTACAGTTGTCAATACACAATAAAATGATAGTAAATATAGTCATCACTAAAATAGGTAAAGTATAATAATAAATTACGTATAAAAATAGCTACTAAGATCAATAAATAAATAAGCATGTATAATTTCTTAAAATGGGTCTCTGATAGGAGACAATAACATTAGTAATAACATAATACTAAAATCGATAAATAAATGAGATTAAATAAAGAGTTACCATAAGAATATGAGACACATAAAAGGTAAAATTTTATTAATGACTTGTTGAAAACAGAGCATTATCATTTAGCATTTAAAATGAAAATGGCAGAGGGTACAAACGATTTTTTAAAGAGGTTTTTTTTTTGCTAATGGAACTTTTAGATGTCTCCCTGATGGCAGTTTCTGAAAGGCTTGATTCGGAGGATGGGCAGGATCATAGAGAAATTGTCTGGATTTCCTTTTCAGTGTATCTTTATATAAGCTGGACGGCTGTTTTTGATTGTTGCCAATTAACCTGCTTGCTGTATTAACTACGCGAGCACGCTTTACTTTATTTTTTTCACTGACATTGCCCTACCATGTAATTACATTAAAAGAAAGAATGCTCTCTATCAAACTTCTGTAGACAAGTTGGAGAATGTGCTGGCTAACATCAAAGCTTTTCAGCTTCTCAGTAGAAACAGTTGTTGTTGGGCTCTCTTGTATACATAATCGACATGGTCACAGAATGACAACCTCTCATCAAGCACAGTACCTAGATACTTGAAGCTCTTGACTATTTCTACTTCTTGATTATCTATCAATATCGGTTCCGGTGTCCTCCAAACACTAACTCTTTAGTTTTAGTTGTATTCAGTTTAAGAAACATGGAGGTAAACTGAGAAGCTAACACATCAATTTGGAGACGATACTCAAAAAGAGATAATTCATCCTTAAGACAGCCTACAAGTGGCATGTCATCTGCATTTGCATATCCTCATGTGATTATACTGTGAAAGAGTGGGAGGAAGGTTGTTTTTCAAAGACATAATTTTGTATTTACTTTTGAAAATTATTTTTAGCTAATCCTGATGGAACTAAACAAGCTGTCCTGTTGACAGCCTTCAGCAATGGACCTGATTAACCTTAGTCTGGGACAAGTCACAAGTCACTTTCCCGACCAACCTTCAGAATTACGTATGCCTCCTGGGATGACTGGCATTGATGCTTAGAACGAAATTAACTCATAAACTGGCAACAGCTGTTATTGAAATGCCACAAGAGAGAGGGGAATTGGCATATGCTTGGAATTATCTCAAATTTAGTTAACTGGAACAATATCTGGAATGCATGAGACACAGGCATGTAAACATGCAGCCATGAAGGTGTCACACATTCTGTGTGTATGTGTCACACATTTTGTGTACGTATCACATAGTATGTGTTTACGTGTCACAAATTCTGTGGTGGTTATGAAGTGACCACTAATATGAAATAACAAAATATTCATCTCAGTTTCCATTATACTGTACCTAGGAAATTGGACCTAAACACTGGCAGATGGTTGGCCTTGAAACTTGTGACTGACAAGTCAATATGTTTTAAAGAGTTATTTTCTAAATCTGAAATACTTTCAATTCTACATGTAAACAGATTTCACATAGACTAATGAGGTGGTTTTTTCACAGTACACATTTGTTTCTTGGGTCAAGTCACAGCAATTTCATCCCTCGGCAGACAGTTTCGCTTGACTATCTACTCGATCTGTCTGGAGTGCATTCGGGCATGCTATAAGGATTGCGTTCACTTGAATCCACCAGTGTCTACATCCAGGTACTTGTCTGAATCATCAAGTGAACTGGGGCAGTGCAACATGAAGAATATTGAATAAGCTTCTAAATGACAGCAAGATAATCGAGCCCAAAGTTTACAACCATGTGTTTCCAATTGTAGGTAATTAAAAGGGTTGAATGCTCCCGTGGTTCCATTTTGAAATGTGTAATTTTGTTCACTCCACATTGCTCCAGTTCACTCAGGTGTATAAAAGAACACCTGGCTATAAACAGTGCTCGCAATATGTGAACAAATTATCTCTTGCATAGTAAATGGTACAAGGCAGACTCAATACTCAAAAAGACTCAAGAGTTTGATTGAACAATTTAGAGCCACAGAATGAAATGCATGTGTACCTTTCAAAGAATTGCAGTAGCTCTAGAATGCACACACTGCTAGCCAATCATACACCTAGCTTGGTTAAGCAAGCATATTAAACCTGTCAATCCTTACCTATCAAACGTAACAATTAAGTTGCTTGAAACAACTATATGGTGTTGTGAACAAATGTACATCAGGAACTGGTTTAAAGTTAAGTAAAACTGTTGTGAGTGCAAATGGCATCAGAATATCCCATTCGTGTGTGAAAACACAACAGATCTATCTCTGGAATCTGTTACATCTGGGAAAAAATGGTTTTAGTACCTTTTCCAAAAGAGAGACAATGAGAGATGAATAAAATTGTTTCAAAATCTCGGTAGGTGGCCTCAAACACTAGTCTTCTTGATTGAAATAGTGTGTGGTTCATACACTGCCAAGCTAAAGTATCTGCATGATGATGGTTGGTAAAAGAAAACAAACAAGCATATCACACTTACTGACATTCCTCCAAGGGGTGCATAACCCTTAATATCCTTGGATGTTTTAATCGTGACATCATCTTCACTTCTGTCCGTAGCATTTCTGTTACCATTTCTCGCCGCTTCGGCTTATGTAGTTTGTCAGCAATCTTCTTCTCGAATAAGAAGACGGAAGCCTCCTACAAGCACAGCACACATATATTCCACCAAACTGTCATCTATGCTATTACGAAATTCCATGTATGATCATGAATACATGTCATTATCTCTTCATTGAGTTTTATTATGAACATATAATTATGACACCAACATTGTCTGAATATATGAGCATAAAGGTAATTTTTGTTATAGTGGCAGAAAACATTCAAAGCACTTCACACTGCACACCCTGGGATGATTGCACTAAGTGTCAACACTGAATGCAGTTTTCTGAATAGTCCTAAAGAAGTTATGCTGTGCCAATAACAAACCTTTTAACATAAATAAAGTATGAAGTGGACACTAATAAACCTGAGAGTTGATTTATAGTGATCAATGGTTGTGACCTGTTGGATAATTTCTAGAGACTTGCACAGACACTGTACTCTGAACTGTGAGACAATTAAGGTATCACACTAGAATATACACAGTACACACCTGTATTACAGATGGTTGAACTTGCCATGCGAAATTGGACAAGACATGCATGCATGAATGCACGAATGCACACACGCAAACTTGCACACACGCACACACACACGCACACACACACACACACACACACACACACACACACACACACACACACACACACACACTAATGTGCATTTAATATTCACACTCATTTTGAACGATCGTTATTCAATTGTTATTATACCAAACTAAAACAAATGAATTGAACAGTTATAATTGGATTGCAAACTGCATGTCTAATACTTTATTTAATTGGTTTCTCATACATTTCAACTGGCCCAGTTCCCAACCACAAACTACAGCAATGCTCAGCACGGCAATGCTAGAATCTGCAAACAGCGATGACTACTTTATGCTCAGGCACATTCGCTCATTTATGCACAAGACAGAATTGCTCTGTAAAACAAACTGGGCTGCTCGAATTATCTGACACTGCTCGCAATTGGGCTAACATAACCTTCGTTTCCTGTGTGATTTATTTCATTAACCTAGTTATCAAACCACAAAAGATGGGTGGCACCAGAATACTTTGTTAAATTAAAGGAATTATGAAACAAATCTGCCTCTCGAAAAACACTAATCTGTGACACCTGCGAAGGTCTCATAAGTGCCATATGTTCTGGTGTTGACACCGCAGACACTCTTCAGTCAATAATGGATTTGAAAACAAACATTTTACAGTTTGTGAATCGCAAAAGATATTATAGGTTACAGAAAAATTGTGTTCATTCAGTTCTTTGGCATATTCCTTTGTTCACGTGTACCACCAACCAGTGATCAATACGAAAATGTGATAATCAACGCACACGTCACACGGTCATAATCGCCGTGCAGCACAGAATGAGCTCTGTCATCATGTTGTATGGCTCTCTTCGTGTCACCAAGAGGTTTGCACCAAAATTGTCAGGTAAATCACTACACACCTGAAATGCACTGACATCCTACACTAACAGTCAGTGTCACCTGGTCATTTACTGCTAATTATTTCCTGCAAACAGGTAATTTCAACATAAAATATCCACCTATAATGTGTGCACGATGTGGGTTTCACTTTGATGCACTGGCTTCTGGCCAAATCAAGATGACATTGGATTTGTAAGCTCGGTACAGATACAGATGAATTACCAGTTTACTGCGCTATCTCTCTCGCACTCTCTCTCTCTCTCTCTCTCTCTCTCTCTCTCTGTCGCTCTCTCCCTCTCCCCTTTCTCTGCCTGTCTGTCTGTGTGTCTCTCTTTCAGACTCTCCTTAGATTTGGAAGATGATAATAAATCCAGTGTTAAAAAATCAGAATGAATTTGGAAAAGACTGAAGCAGTTGACATGCCAATAGTGGTTGATAGAGAGTGCCTAACGAACAAGTGAACAGCTTTGTATTTTTGGACAGTACAATGTGCAAAGATGGCATAAAGAACTGCAGAAGCAGATACAGACACAAGCAGCAGCAAGGGAGGGTAGAAGGTATTACAAGAGAGAGACACCTGTAGAATGAAGTGTTGCAAGAGTGTTGTAAGCCTGTATTGTAAGTGTGTATGTATGAGTTGGGTAAACTGGCACCGTCAGAGGCAGTAGCAGATGCTGCAGGCAGCAAAACACAACTGGGTCAGAAGAATGTGTATCTCTTGGGGGTGGATGGGAGATGAAGGAAATAAAATGAGACTGGAAAGAAAAACACCTAAAGGAAGTAGTTTTAAAGCTATTTGGTCACGCAGATTGTTTTGCTCCTCGCGTTTCATGCTAATTTTGCGAAAGAGCAAACCTACCAAGTATCCCCTGTGACATACTGTTTCGCTTTTGCACGTTTTAATTCATTTTTTCTTAAACCGTAAAAACTATTTTAGGTTAGACCAATAGATATATAGTGTTTTTCATACTGAAAATTTCTACCGTACGGGCTTTATGTAGTAGACTATCTTCGCCTTAATCACGGGATAATGCGCAGTAACAAAGACGTGGCGAGATCGGCCTTGATCCCAAACATCCACGACTTTTTGTATACATAGAAATTTGCGAATGCAATTGAGATTCAATCCAATTTGTATGCTGTTTTAAATAAAATTTCAATGCGTGGTCGCCCATGAAAATATGCAACCGAGATAAAGACCGATGGTGGCAACCATCCACAAAGGTGTACCTTGGAAAGATGATGCATTTGTGAAATTATGGATTGAAACGAACGAAACGGCCGGCATGACAAAATTCGTGACCAGGTCCAAGACAAGTGACTTTGACGCGTTAGTAAATCCTGTTTACTTCAACGATTAGCACACAGTTTAGTCGTATGACAATAAAGATTATGTTGTATTCATCAACATTATTTTTTACTAGAACTAGGTCCAGGATTAGCTACTCGATCCTGTCCTTCGGCTTCGCAATCGGCTTCGCAATCGGCTTCGCAATCGGCTTCGCAATCGGCTTCGCAATCGGCTTCGCAATCGGCTTCGCAATCGGCTTCGCAATCGGCTTCGCAATCGGCTTCGCAATCGGCTTCGCAATCGGCTTCGCAATCGGCTTCGCAATCGGCTTCGCAATCGGCTTCGCAATCGGCTTCGCAATCGGCTTCGCAATCGGCTTCGCAATCGGCTTCGCAATCGGCTTCGCAATCGGCTTCGCAATCGGCTTCACTAATTAGTTCGTTGGAGGCAATGCCAAAGCCAAGGCCGGCTAGCCTAGCCCTATCGTAGCCTAGGCATAGTAGACTGTCCATGCGGCTGCAGTTTTAACGTAGAAAGTCCATAATAAGGTGCCTATATAGCTGTCACAAGAGAAAACTGCTTTGTAACTTTTGCAAGTATATTAAAATTTGAATACATGTTTTATTTTCATCACCACATAGTTTGCAGCATGGGCCATAGCCATAGGCATATCTATTCATCTCAGCCTCAGGTAAATAAATGTTATGGTACACATTAATCTGTCAACAAGTCTTTTATAAAAATTATACATGTATACACTGTACAATCAACAAACACTACAGGTGTATGTCAGTTGTAAATATAAGGGGCTTGGGCCTCCTAGACCTTAGAAATGTTGTATACCTCCAGACCTGTCATAATAGGTCTATGCAAATGTGCTCCAGAGTGTTTGAAATGTGCTCCAGTTTAGGTGATAATAATAAGTTGTAACATTTTCCTATACCACCACTCCAGATAAGACAGTGGAGTAGCTGAAGTTATGGTGGTGTGATATCAGTAACATTTAAGCTACACCATTTGATTCATCTGCCAGTGGAAGTGTTTGTGCCCCCAAGAATAAATTTCTTAACCTGCCCCTACATATGATAGTTTATTTGTCTGCATGAGGATTTTGGAGTAATGGGTATCCTTGATAAATTGTATATTGTTGGAATCGCATGTGTACTAAAGTAAAGACAACATAAAGGAAAAACATTTTATTGAAACTATTTAATGAGATTGACTACAAAATAATGGCAAGCATAACTACAGGTAAAAACTCTGCACATGATATATGTATTTTTTTTAAATATGGCATGCACATCAGATAAAAACAAAGCAGTAAACCAAAATTAGGAAAAGGTTGAAAACATGTTTGGTACATATAAAAAACAATTATCACAATTCATTCATAAAATAAATCCAGAACTAATACATGGTATGACAAATGCTTGTTAGTTCAAAAACATTAATCCCACTTATTAGGCTTTCAAATTATGCCCTTACCTGAGATGCCATTACCATTTGTAGAGCGCAATGGCTCAGGGGTACTAAGAGCTTCGGACTCTCGACTACGAGAACCCGAGTTCGAATCCTATGCTGTGGTGTTAAAACCTTGGGCAAGTTCTTTCAGTATACATTGCTCCAGTTCACTCAGCTGTATACATGAGTACCTAGCTATAGACAGTGGTAGATATGTGTACAAGCAGCCTTCGCGCATTAATTGTAGCATATGGCTGGATGCTTCCCAGAGAAGCCAAAATGGTGTCTGAGTGAACAGGTCTGTCAGGGAAGGAAAGTGTAAAGCGCATTGAGGACTGGATACTGCGCTATATAAGAACTTGCCTTTACTTTTTTTACCTACTGCAAATGTGTGCCTAACACTACATCCCATGGATATTGTTCAATATCCTGGAAGAATTGTTACGCAACAACAAAATCCTGGAAATTTACTTAAAATAGTAAAGTTTACTCATAATGCACGCATTATAGATATTACCAAAACATTATGTAAATAGCTTATTTTTACAGCAGTAGAACATAAATGGATGTTTTATTAAACATATTTCTCTTTGCAAGTTGGCATACAAATCTCAGTTTGGCTGGAATGCCAGACTCATCTGACAAGTTTTTACAAATGAAATGTCCAAAATATTTACAAGTTGACAAAGTTTAACTGGTTAACTCCTGAAGTAATTTTCTTAGATAGATTTGACTTTCTAGATACAAAGTTCATATACATATGATATACGTATAATGTGTACATAATAAATAACAATAACAACAAATAAAGTAGAGTAAGTTAACTACAGTGTATATTGATATTTTTAATCAGTGTTATATAAAAAAAAAAATTATAACTTTGTTGGTGTCTACAACTCGCAGAAAAGTGATTAAACTAGTCAGGGTCCTCGCCATGTGGCTGAGAGTTACATGTGCAATCGCTATATTATGTTTACTCACCTGTATGAAGAGTACCAGCTACAGAGAGTGGTGGATACTTTTATTTTATATAGTTAGTCTTCGCATGATAATTTAGGTGTGGCTGAATGCTTCCTACATTACTAGATATGTTGTTTGATTTAACAGCTATTAGTAAAGTATAACATGTCTGGTTGTAAAGTTTACAAAATGAATACCAAATACCAAACAATTGTATTGTTGACTTTGCTAAATGTATCATCACATATACAATATCATACATGTCAGAACCATGTTAATTGTTACTTTGTTTCTTGTATAGGTAGATGTGGATGCACAGCAAAATGTCAGGAACCTGGTATGCAGTACCATTAAAGAGAATGAATTCACACAGTAACTCGATATCCAAGCCGATGTAGTTCACCAAAGAATGCCGAACCTGTCTTACAGTGTTGAGAGAGGTTGACCGAAGGCTAATGCCGTATTTGCCAGACCATGGCACCCACTGTTCTATCACAAACTGCAAAGCTTGATATTCACATGGCATTTAATCTGCAGCATCTTGCACAGCCCATGGTTGTGGAATCTTGTCCGGGATCTTGTGCAGTATAGCTTATTAACTTGTGGACCTAGTGGTGCCAAGCACACTAGTTCACTGTTCTCTTTATTGTTGAGTGTTGACCTGAAAAGAAAGCATATTATATTCAAATTCAGTAAATAAAAACAGATATAATTGTATTAGAGTTGTCATTATGGAGTATTCAATGCCATAATCAATAAATATACAGCTGTATAACATATTATTTCATGTATAACCTAAAGCATTCCACAAGAAAGGCAGCAAGAAATGTTCGGCTACAGCAGCATCCACATGTTGATATCTGAGCAAGGTTGTAATTTATTAGGTGTGTATTGTCATTATATGAAATTAAAATTACCCTGGTATATTTATACTGATGCCTTATCATAGATATTATTATAGAATGATTTGAATACTCCCAAGCATAGCGCATTCATATTTTCTGTTTTATTTTCAATATACAATGTTTTTGTCAGTGTCTCTCATGTGATAACTATTACATTATGTTATATTTGACATTTTGTGGTTCAGCTGGAGGTTGTATCCATGTCAAAGTGATTGTTGGAAATGACAAAATAAGGTGTTATTAAGATGCCAACAGTATATTTCCTTAACCAAATGATCAAACATACTATGCATGTCTACCTTCTTCAAAATGAATAATTTATTTATAAATTTATTTTCAAGTCATCGTTGTACGCTGAATACTTCTTAAAGGTGTTGACGGCAGTGTGTATGGACAAACGTTATCCTAGTTTTCTTTGTCCAAGATTATTATTATGAAAATGTGAATGAAAACAAATGTGTATTTAAATGGACATATTAAAATGTTTATATATATATATATATAATTTGAGTTATATATTATGCATTCATATATTGCTGTGATGAAAATGTTGCTAAACATGTAAGATTAGAACAGCTGGCACATGTGAGTTGAACAGTATCAGGTATTACACTACAGCCAGGCATCATTCAGCCAGAGACAGCCTGATACATCAAAGAAGACAACTACAATGGAAACAAGTGCAAGAATGTTATGTGTAATACTTGCCTATGGTGTACACTAGCTAGTAGCTATACTAGCATTTTAGGTTCATGTTTACATTTTTATATTGAATAAATTCATAAAAATCTAAATTATATTGCATAAAATATAATGCAAATCAACAACATGCAGTAATACTAGTAAAATGTGAGTCACAAAACACTGTTTTAATAATTGTGATGACCAACATAATTCTTCGTTTGACGTTCTGTTGCACGAGATAACGGATGCTCCCTATGATCAATCGGACCCTACTGCCAAAGTTCCCAAGCCAATGATTTATCATTTCGTCCCTCACACCATCTACTCTCCCTAGATATGTACTTTTGCAATTACATAGCTTATTAACAAGATCCTGCATAATCAAATACAATACAGGTACATATAAAATTGTAAATACAGGCTGTATCTGGCTGAGTCATGTGAGCGATGCCGACTCGGCGACTGTCAATCTGGTTTGTCACTGACACTGTCAGACTTGTAATCTTACAAGTTAGAGAATCCACGTTGAGTACGCCTATAATGACGTTCACAAGTTGTAGTTCTCGTTGAATTAGCCCATGACAACTTGCGCTTGTTGCTAACTGCAATAGTGCTCTTAAGACGTACCTTCACAGAAAAAGCACTTCGTCTTCGGAATATTCGTCATGACACTCAGATCGAAGCACGTGTCATTTGTTATTGTGCCGTAGGCTGCCGATCTCATATAAAACACGTGACCCAAAAAGCGTAGGATGTCTACAGCTGCTGATGGTTTCGCCAGTTATACCTGGTGTAACGACGATTCCTTTTTGCCGAATAAAAAAGAAAAGTACGCATTTTAAACTTAAGCTGACTGTGCATACTAGTTAAACTATTGCTACATTACACATCAGGACATAATAGAAAAGGATTAGCGATGGGAAAAACGGTATGATTAGGAAGCTTTAAGCAGAATGAGATGGACAGAGCATGCAGAAAGACTGGGCACTGAAAGATGCCCTAGTGGGGCAAGCAGAAGACAGTGTTAGACAAAGACAAGGGGAAGGTCAAAGCTCAGATGGGAAGACTGCTTGACATGAGACCTGGCAAGGATAACAACATTGAATGGGTGTCCTTTGCAGAAGAGTGGGGAGCATGGAAGGAATTTACAAGTCAATTACAATTATGTTGTTTCACAAAATTTAAGAACTTTATTATTTGATATTTTGAAAAAATGTAGACTCAAACTTTCTATGGCCTCCAAAAAATAAGCATAAATTTGTAAGGACAATGTGACGCATATGATATAACTAGATTGTTGCCATTTGAAAAAACGTATGAACTTTGGTGTTGACTATGAAAATCCTGCATGGTTAATTTGCGAGTCTGTCTGACTGACATTTTGTCTGACAATTTTATTATGTGCAGGATCTCATCTGAGTAGCCTATAGGCTCATAACTTTGTGAATGTCAAAGGTTACATGCTCCACATGGCAACAGGTGAGACAGACTATTTATGTCTGCATGCACTGTTAAAACACACCTGGATGACAATAATCACGGGGTCTGTGATGCCATGCCGCACATCTAAATTACTTGTTTTGACAAGAATTTCCTGTTACGTTGTTGGTTTCATCACACACTAAAGAAAGCTGATTTTCATTTCATAAGTTTTAATCACAGCTGCTGAATTGATTTATCAATAAAATCAAAAGACAACTGTAGATTAATTCAACATGTCAACATTAACTGTGTATTTATTTTAACTTGCTTGTTAACACTAAGCACAGCATTTAATAGCATTTGAAATCCATATTATTTGCTGTTGGAAATATAGTTTTGCTTGATATATGAATACATAAACAGTATGTTAATTTTCACAGGGGACTTTTAAATATAACATCATCTACTGACTGCTGCTGGAAGTTTAAAAACAAAACAGCCAAATCAACAGAAGGGGGGTTTCAAATAAACAAGAACATTGACTCACAAATAAGCCTAAAGACCTGCCCACTGGGTCTGGCTGGAACTTCTGTAATTTCTCAAAATCTGAAGTCTGACAGAACAACAATGATTGATCCCCAACCTGTGGATATAAAAATCTGATTGCACACGCACACAACAAACACCCACCGATCAACTGCAGAAACATGACTTGATCCCGCCTGTATTCGGATGATGGCTTAAGCTAAGGTTAACAAGTTAATAGGTGTGGACACACTTGCACCAACCTTATCATCTTTGATCCGCCGCGCCTCATAGATCTTCCAGACCATCTCAGGTCCAGCACTCGCCACCTGCTTCACAATGGTGAAGTGCTTAACGATCGGATTGATTCCGTCCGACACGAGGCTGTGTTTAATCATCGAGAACATTTCCATGGTATGGCGGCCGAGGCCCACTCGACTAGCATGTATTGCGACGCGACACACGAACGTGTTAAAAACCCAACAGGCAGAGACGCCGTGGTGTGGCTCTATTACCGTGTCATCGCCCACACGCAAGTTGTTGTCTCGCTGGACAACGTGATCATGGGTTCACTCTGACTGACCGACACGGCTGATGTCCGAGACAATAGCAGCAGTACGTCGCATGTGGTCCGGTCAGTAAGAGGCTGCGGGAAGATTATATTCTCCCCAGGAATTCTTTCTCGGAATGCACCTCACTGGAAAGTCTTGATGACATGAATGGCAGCGACATACCTGCGCCTTCACATGTTCAACATTCATACCCACGCCGAACACTTAATCATTTTGTTGCGTTGCATTCAAAATCCGGAGAACGGCACCGCCCTGGGTGATCACAATGAACAACAGTAGGGCATGTCATGTTAACAGAGCATCACAAGCTAAATGATTCATGTGACAGCAACATGTCAACAGATCATCCGACGATGCATCTTTTCGGGGTAATCTGCAACAACCGAAATGTCCAAATTTCGACGTGTGGTCTCGCAGAAATGCCAGAGGTGCCATCCAGCGCTGTCACATGTCAATGGGCGGCCATGTCACGACATCCGCAAAGTTCACAACTCGTATATTCTTGCAATCGGCTCGCTTGTGGGTGGGCAGGCGGGCAGGGACACTTCGTCAACCTTCCAATCAACATCCAGCAGTCACTATGCTTATGCAACTGTTGCGGCTACCTGCTGTCGCTGCATTGCCCCACCTACAGCAATAAAAGCAGGAAATCAGTGCTATTAGTAAGTAAAACGTGACACTGACTCACTACATTGAAGAAGCCAATTATTATTGTCGTCACATTACAGGTGCCCCATAGAGTGGCAGTGTTCTTCCTGACACCTGCTTTTTGTCTCAACTCCCCAGCCACTTACCTTTAATACCTACCGGGCATCAGCAACCAAATCTCAAATTTACATCCTTTATGCTGGTAAACAACAAAACAGTGGTTAAAAAATGATATAAAATATAGTCTTCATTTTACTAATTATGGTAAACCTTTTTTTAATTTGTCAATTAGATGTTTCTTCTGCGGTGCCTTTTCATCTAGCAATGCCCCCTTGGTGAACCTATTTTTGGTAGCCATTCAGGTTTTGACCTGGCTATAACTCAATTTAGCAAACTCAGTCTTCGCGCACTACTTCTCCAGGCTATTTTTGGGTCTCCAAATTTAATCATTCTAGGTTCTGTAATGGCACAATTTGATGAATGACCACTGTCGTGGAACATACCTAATAAAGGTTATTTTATGGGCTTTAAATAGGAAAGTGATGGTGACTCAAATAAAAAGAGCAGATAATCTAATGCTGCGTAAATTTGCCATCTCACCAGTAAATAAAAATTATGTAGATTAAAATCAAAGTTTAATATTGTTTTTATTAGTGGAACTGTAAAAAACTAATAATTAATATTAGTGGTGCAGATAGCTAATGCAAAGGTAGAGGGTACATGTGTGCATATGCTTGTATGCTTTGTTTGTGTTGTCATAGCAATAGTAATAATAATACAACATTATGCCCTTAATAACAATTTGCCAAGATATCTAATGGCATATTTTAGTTTAATTTCTGCAGATGGCATTTACGATTTCATCAGTTATTTATTAACCTATAAATTCTACAACTCCATTCACATTCATAATTCGCCATTAATAGCATTTCACAGGGAAAAACATCCTTGATTGCATTATGGTACAGTATTGCATCAACGGCTGTCCAAAAGTAATAATTGTAGTGTGTGTGCGTGCGTGCATGTGTGCGTGCGTGCGTGCGTGCGTGCGTGCGTGCGTGCGTGCGTGCGTGTGTGCGAGCGAGCGAGCGATATTTCCAGTGGTTTTACACAGTTCATTGTGTTGATGACAGCTTTATCTATGAATAATGATATGACACTGCACAGATAACTCATCTATTGGAAGAGTATGTACCAGGGTACTGAAAATATGCACTACTTTAATAAACTGACCTGCTCTTGGGAATTTCTGCATCTTATTGACAACTTAAGTATTGTAAAAAAAGAATATTGAGTCATGACCACAGAGGCAATTTATTATTGTATTACTGACTGGTCATATTCATAATATCTGCCTTCATACTGGCATAAGAGTAGCCATATTGGCCCGATTCAAGTTACATGTTAAGGGTCAATGCGACTGCCCGAAGGCCAATGTGGAAGCAATATCAATTCATAAAAGTTTTATTAATTGACAATTTTGCATATATTACCATGTGTTATTCAACATTAAATTTAATTATATGACTTTTGACATTTTGAACTGACAATGACATGACTATAAATTCCAATGATTGTTTTTGTCCTTGCACAGAAACAGTGATCAGCTTATGCTAATGCATACTATGGTTTGCAGTTACACAAACATCATAATCTAACATTTTTGATGAAGCTGGCCAATATGACTGAACTCACTGCAATATGGCTTGAAGTCATTAATATCATCAGCAACATCCAGTTCTCTATGCTTCACAAAAGAAAAGAAAGAAAAAAGGTACATTCTTCCTGTGGCATCCAATCCTCAATACTGCTCAGTGCTTTATACTTTATTCCCTGGCTGACCTGTTCAATTGAACACCACCTGAACTTCTGTCACAAGCATATCGGCCATGCTGCATTTAATACGTAGACTATTCGTATACAAACATCTACCACTGTCTATAGACATTGGACAGATACTCTCACATACAGTTGAACAAGCTAGAGCACTGTATAGTGAACACACTTGCCCAAGGTTCAACATAGAAGCACAACATTTGAACATGGCTTCTCTTGATTGAGACCTCTGAGAAGCATTCAGCAATGTTATAATTACTGCACAAAATGTTCTTTATGTACTGCCGCCAGGTTCTCATTTTCTGCTGAATGAACTAAGGATATACTGACAAGACAAAATTTATGTTTTAAAATTGATTGTGAATCCGTCTTTCCATACAGTGCCACAGTCACTAATAAAGGTGAAACAGATACACACTCTCCTCACTGTTTGCCAGTATGTAGTCACTGTATCTGGAGACGGTGTGTGATAACAAAAACTGCAGGATTGTCCTGCAGAAAAATTGCTTCACTCGACACCACTGCTACTGTTCCGGCCTTGCCAGCCCAATAATTTGTCAAATCTAGATGCAATTTCTCAACCTGAGTCAGCCATGTTAGTGAGCCATACATATCTGATTACCATGTCCAGAGCACTTGGCCAATGGTCACTAGGCCGGGCATGCAATTCATCTTCTGACATAAAAGAAGACACATGGCAACATGATGCTTCCTATAGTCATCACTGTCTGCAAGAATGGCATTGATCCACTGCAATGTATAGGATGCAATACCATCGAAGGAGATATGATTGTTATTTAATTGGAGTAGACATGTTTATAATTTTTGGTGTGCAAAATATCTTGTTTTTGGATCTTGGAGACACGGCAGGTGTGATATCTGGTTCAAAAACCTGGCTGTCATCAATGGTGATCAAACTTATTTGGAGATTTTCAAAGGCATCAATCAAATTAAACAGCCCATAATAAAGTGGATCATCTATGGTATATGTGTGTGTGCATGATGCGTGCATGCGTGGTGTGTGCATGTGTGTGCATGCATGCATGTAATTAATTAAAGAACTCGTAAAACTCCAGTTCTGTGTACACCTACTATAACATAAACTACAAATATGGTGTATTCTCTCCTATCGCAGTGCATAAAGTATAGTTCTTTTGAAAGGAGTGGAACTAGGGTCTTTTTATCAAATGTTTTGCGAAAATGAGGTCATAGCATAAAATGTTTGAGAACCACTGTTCCACTGCGCCCCACTGATACAGGTGGCACTTCCAACCTTCTGATGTCACTCAGCACTTACCTCATCATCAGTAGAAAGGAAATTACAATATGGACCACAGTCAAGACTGGAGACAGGTGATTAAAACAGGGAATGTGCACTTAGTAAAGCATGGACACTTATTACGTCAAATACAGCACATACTACCAACCGATGCAGCCACTATATGAATCGGTGAGGATTCACAGGAGCGACTGGTAGATATTTATCTAATCTATTTAGAGCATGTTTACTCGGTCAGTGGATAATTTGTTCCAAGAATTTATTGCTCTTTGCATGGCCATCTGTCAAGATACTTAAGTTAATTCGCCCCGAGAGGCAGGTGTGTATTTAAACATCTAATTTGGGCAGCCGTACAATTTCGTGGAAACGAGCCTTTAAAAATTATTATGATGCAATGTTTCACTGATTGATGAAAGGAAAGGAATATTGCATACTTATTTTTAGATCTATTTCATCTTTCCATTTCATCTACTGCATCTTTGGTTATTGCAAAATCAGATTCATATCAGATCTAGGAATATTATTAAGGTCTGCTTGAAGAATATGGCAGCACTGATTAATGAAAAAGACCTAATAAAAATCATGGTAGAAGAGACTGAATATTTACAGTATATATATATATATATATATATATATATATATATATATATATATATACGAATAGCTTAAGTTGCAAATAAATGAAGATTTATTGAAAAGCTGAGACAACTACTGCAACCATTACGATATAACCTCACCAAACATACCACAGCTTATTATAACCAGGTATATTCACTCTATGACCAAGTATATCTAATAAAAAAATAACAAAGTAATTTCTTTTGTATCCACCCTTAAAACCTGCATTACAACTTAAATGGAATACTCTACTGCAGTATAACGTGTTTATTAACCACTAAGGACATGACTGATTGATAATTTGTGACCACTTGTCTATATGATTTATGGGCCCACTTATCACAGTGCATTAGTAACCAGAGGTCAGTGCATAATGCACTGGGTAACATGGATGACAGAGTGTCAATTTCTCACACACAAAATGTTACAAATGTCAGAATGCAGCTCTTTGAATCATGAATATATGATGTTGACGGCAGATACAATCATGCAAAGTAAGAATATAATGATCCAGACTGAAACAGGGAATGAAAGCTATTTATATGGGAAACGATGTGCAGTTACTTCATGAATATCTGTAAGTCCATCGAATACATCAAGCTGACTGTTGGCAACCCTGGACAGTATTTACATTCTGAATCACTAGAGTGGTTGCTGATGTAACAACTAGATTTAATTTTACATCAAGCTACTTTTCGGCTATCCAGGGATCCTAATAAATGCCTTCAACATATACATCTGTATTGAAGCAAGAGTCCTTTCAGGGCAATAAGTATTCCCCCCACAATACGTCCTATGCCTTAAAGGAACCAGAATGAGTCCAAGTGTATGCCCTACAGGGACCTCCTTCTACTACAAGGTGCTAAATGTTATGTCACCAAGAGGGAGCTTATTGAACCACAATGTGTCATTCTGCTACACAAGGAGTTCCTTGCGCCACAAGGTGCTCCCTGCACCATAGGGTGCTCCCTACAGCACAAAGCGCTCCCTGCAGCACAAAGTGCTCCCTGCAGCACAAGGTGCTCCCTGCAGCACAAGGTGCTCCCTGCATCACAAGGTGCTCCCTGCAGCACAAGGTGCTCCCTGCAGCACAAGGTGCTCCCTGCAGCACAAGGTGCTCCCTGCAGCACAAGGTGCTCCCTGCAGCACAAGGTGCTCCCTGCAGCACAAGGTGCTCCCTGCAGCACAAGGTGCTCCCTGCAGCACAAGGTGCTCCCTGCAGCACAAGGTGCTCCCTGCAGCACAAGGTGCTCCCTGCAGCACAAGGTGCTCCCTGCAGCACAAGGTGCTCACTGCACCACAAGGTGCTCCCTGCAGAACAAGGTGCTCCCTGCAGCACAAGGTGCTCCCTGCAGCACAAGGTGCTCCCTGCAGAACAAGGTGCTCCCTGCAGCACAAGGTGCTCACTGCACCACAAGGTGCTCCCTGCAGAACAAGGTGCTCCCTGCAGCACAAGGTGCTCCCTGCAGAACAAGGTGCTCCCTGCAGCACAAGGTGCTCACTGCACCACAAGGTGCTCCCTGCAGAACAAGGTGCTCCCTGCAGCACAAGGTGCTCCCTGCACCACAAGGTGCTCCCTGCAGCACAAGGTGCTCCCTGCAGTACAAGGTGCTCCCTGCAACACAGAGCTCCCTGCAGCACTAAAGGTGCTCCCTGCAGCACAAGGTGCTCCTTGCAGCACAAAGAGCTCCCTGCAGTACAAGGTGCTCCCTGCAACACAGCTCCCTGCAGCACTAAAGGTGCTCCCTGCAGCACAAAGTGTTCCCTGCAGCACAAAGAGCTCCCTGCAGCACAAGATGCTCCCTGCAGCACAAAGAGCTCCCTGCAGCACAAGGTGTTCATAGCCGTGTCCTTGGTCAATTTTCCACCCCATATTTCCATCTCAAAACACTATTTCCTATAATAAATCTTGGATTATCTCTCCAGATATTTCATGAGGTAAAATCTAAGCCAAAGTTCACATTCATAGAAACTGCTGCACTGTTTCTCTGCATCAGTCGGTAAATAAGCATCTACCTTTAGGAATTACATGCATTCTAAGCACGTATTTACCAACAGAGCATAAATATATAGCCCCTCCTTGTGCACTACATGAGCTGTGTTACATGAATGAAATGGACAGGTATCAATGTGTAATTAATCCCACTGACGGCACAGAAAGGTATGTTTAATCAAGGTGTAATGAGAGTTTGTCCACCTCTGGGTGCACCTGTTGATTGCATATTCCAGTAACATGCTAGGCATCACATTCCAACTGTAGCAGTCAGGCTATCTATTTGCCTAATTCAAACAAAGCTATGTCTTTAACTAATTTCACATCATTGTTCTGTTATTTAGATGTTGTAATAGATGCTGCTACCAATTGTGTTTGCAGACTGAATATTCCAACTGCAAAGTGTTGAAACTATATATCAAGTATTCTGATTCTAAGCACTAGCAACTCATTTGGCAAACATTTTGCTAACATTTACCACCCTGGCTAATTCTAGGTAACAGAACAGAGGAGCTCACCTTAGTGACATGATCAGTTTGTGGCTTTTTATTTTTATTGCAAAATAATATCATAGGTTATAAATTATACCTATTATAGTGTACTGACTGTCCAAAGTTGTTTTCATGTCCCATTTTAGTTTTTGAAATAGACGTAATAAGGGGGCGCTAACTCATTGTACACATCGACCAGTTTTGTAAGGTGTTTTCGAAACCGTTGTAAGCATGGCTAAAAGCCTGGAAGGAAATGCATGATCACGTGATGCAGTATCACGTGAACACAAGTTGGGGGGTTGCACGTGCTGCCGTGTCGTGTATTTGTTGTTATTCGTAATGGTATGAAGTCAGTTTTTATGAGTGAATGCAATTTGTATGGGTGGGTGTGTTTTTTCCAGGGGCGTTACATTTTTAAAAATATAAATGTGGTATATATTTGTAGTAATATGTTGTGTGCACATCATAAGACCAGACAGGAGACATCCTATTATAAGAAAACCTTAATAACCACTAACAACTAATTAACTAACTGCCACACCCAGCCAGGTGCAAGCTCACTGTTGGTAAAGGTCAAAGGGTGGGTGTCACTCCAAACATGTGGCTATCACTCCACATGTAAGGTCATAACATAACAATAAAGACAACAGTTGATCTTAGTATCCCACTTTGTGATTTTACATCCATTTAGTCTATATAATTTATTTTATGCCTATATGTATATGGTAGAATATTATTTTTATTTAATAACGTTATGTTTTTTTATCTCCTGCATAACTAGTCATGCCATGTTACTTTTACAAGATAAACTGTGTTACCACGAACGCATTACTGATGAATTGTGAGCGTCATATGTAGCTCCGCCCCGTCGGGTCATGACGTCCCTCTTCCGGAATTTGAGTGACAACGCAGCGATTTGAGTGACAGCGTCGGGATTCTTATAAACATTCAACGTTTAACATTACGAAGTCAGTTCTGTTTCGTTAAAACATTTATTGGCGGTCAGGTTGCTACAATAGTTATAACTTATACTGATTAACATAATTTTGTCATAAAAATGCATTAATACCATAGTTTTGGCAGGGATTTAAAATGTGTTGCATATTGCTTGTACAAAAAGAGGTAGTTTCTATGTATCTGAATGAAATATAATACATATGAACAAAGTGTGTTCCATAAAAAAAGATGCCATCGTTCAAGGCTTATGCATATGGCATGTTTGGAAGTGAAACTACTGACCACTGTACAACCGCAGACATACTGATCTACATACAGCATGTTAGACTAGGCATATATTCTCTAAACAGATATCTGTGCAATATTTGAATAACAGACCCAGTCTGCAACAGCAAATGCACCTGGTACTGAACCATACATCTAACACCATAAACATTCACTATAGTGAAACCCGTCCAGGTCCATAAATGTTACTTGGTTTATACGTGGACAGTAATCTGACCTGGAACACACACGTAACCAAGCTGTGCGCTAAGTTGCGCAGCCGTTTGTATTTGTTCAATCAGGTGAAACGACTAATGCCACTACATGCCCAGAAACTATACTTTTCAGGAATGGTTCAACCAATAATTGATTACGGGTGTGTTATAGGGGGAAGCTGTGGACACAGTTTGCTGATGAACATTCATAAGATGATGAAACAATATGCACGTGTAATTCTGAATGTAAAAGACCAGTGACAGATTTCAACTGTAACACTGTTTCGTACTCTAGGATGGTTGCCAATTGATGTTCGGAAACGTTATTTCACTTCCATTGTAATGTATAATGTCATGCATGGGCACGCCCCTGGCTACCTCACTGATCTGTTCGTGTTAAACAACAGTGTGCACAATCATCACACTCGCAGCTGCACAAATATTCATGTGAAGAAATACAACCTGTCCTTAGGCCAGCGCACATTTGCTTACAGGGGTGCGAAACTTTGGGACATGATCCCGGAATGTATAAAAAATGCGAATAGTGTAGACACCTTTAAAACACACTGTTTAAAGTTCCTCATGAAAGACGTGTACAATTGCATGCATTTCTTGATAGATATGCTTGAATGATTGTTTGCATTTCGCAGGTAGATTGTTTTGGATTAATTAATTTTGTGGTAGTAGTAGTAATAGTGGGGATCATACTTTACACAATCACGTCTTGTTGCTGCTATTATAATTGTATTGAAGCGTGTGAGTTTCAACGGTCTGCTGGTAGAATGTGGACAGTGTCTCTGGGGGACCTGTGGCCTGTGTTAGGAGGCGCATAGGGTGCAAATACAATTATGTCGTTGTTATCCTATACACTGTATTTGAACTGTAGTACGTTTAATTATTTATACTTTATATTTTATTTTAATAGAGTATGAAACAATGTCACACAGAATATTGTAAACAAATGAAATGGTAAATTCTATTAATTATGTTTTTTTTTTAATACAATAGTGCCATCGATCTATTTTATATCAACGTTTTTTATTATAATCAATACATTTTCTTTTAAATAATGTTAAATAATTTATTAATGTAATTTTTTTTATCATTATTCTAATATTTTATATTTAATAATATTTTAATAATATATATTTGTTTATAATTAGTTTATTTATTTTTATCTATTTATTGCTACTGTGGTTATGTTTATATTGTTGTGAACTATATATTTTATCTAAAGCTTTATTGTATGTATGTATATGATGTATGTATGCATGTAAGATGATGGCCCATTGAAAATCACGATATACCACGTGACATGGTTACCATCAAGAAATAAAGCTTTTACTTACTTACTACATGCTCATTCATGTACACGCACACACATGGCACACATGCAGCTATGACTTATTTAATTGGAGTAGACATGTTTATACTTTTCGGTGTGCAAAATATCTTATTATTGGATCTTGGAGACAGGGCATGTAATATCGGGTTTAAAAACCTGGCTGTCATCAACGGTGATCATCCTATTTTTGAAATGTTCAAAGCCATCATTTAAATTAAACAGCCCAGAATAAAGTGGATCATCAATGGTATGTGAATGTGTGTGTGCGTGCGTGCATGCATGGTGTGTGCATGTATGTGTGCATGCTTGTGTGTAATTAAATAAAGAACTGATAAAACTACATTTCTGTGTATACCTGCTATATAACACAAACTATAAATACTGATGCATTCTCACACAATAATACAACTTTACCACCACACAATGCTATGTAAGTCATCTATCAGGTAACTCTATCACACAGCATCTGCATGTCCACCCAATGTTCCATCCATCAGTCAACTCATGCAGTGGTCAACTGGTCCACTTCCCTATGACAACAACAACTCATCCTGGACCCAACAACTCTGGAGGGCTCACCCAACTACCCACCCACCCTGGGAGACCAACCTAGCCACCCACCCTGGAGGGTCCACCCAGCCACCCACCCTGGAGGACCCACCCAGCCACCCACCCTGGAGGACCCACCCAACCACCCACCCTGGAGGACCCACCCAACCACCCACCCTGGAGGACTCACCTAGCCACCCACCCTGGAGGACCCACCCAACCACCCACCCTGGAGGACTCACCTAGCCACCCACCCTGGAGGACCCACCCAACCATCCACCCTGGAGGACTCACCTAGCCACCCACCCTGGAGGACCTACCTAGCCACCCACCCTGGAGGATCCACATAGCCACCCACCCTGGAGGACCCACCTAGCCACCCACCCTGGAGGACCTACCTAGCCACCCACCCTGGAGGACTCACCTAGCCACCCACCCTGGAGGACTCACCCAACCACCCACCCTGGAGGACTCACCTAGCCACCCACCCTGGAGGACCCACCCAACCACCCACCCTGGAGGACTCACCTAGCCACCCACCCTGGAGGACCCACCCAACCACCCACCCTGGAGGACTCACCTAGCCACCCACCCTGGAGGACCCACCCAGCCACCCACCCTGGGGGGGCCAACCCAGTCACTCACCCTGGAGGACTCACCCATCCACCCACCCTGGAGGACTCACCTAGCCACCCACCCTGGAGGACCCACCCAGCCACCCACCCTGGAGGACTCACCTAGTCACCCACCCCGGAGGACTCACCTAGCCACCCACCCTGGAGGACCCACCCAGCCACCCACCCTGGAGGACTCACCTAGCCACCCACCCTGGAGGACCCACCCAGCCACCCACCCTGGAGGACTCACCTAGCCACCCACCCTGGAGGACTCACCTAGCCACCCACCCTGGAGGACCCACCCAGCCACCCACCCTGAAGGACTCACCTAGCCACCCACCCTGGAGGACTCACCCAACCACCCACCCTGGAGGACTCACCTAGCCACCCACCCTGGAGGTCTCACCTAGCCACCCACCCTGGAGGACTCACCTAGCCACCCACCCTGGAGGACTCACCTAGCCACCCACCCTGGATGACTCACCTAGCCACCCACCCTGGAGAACTCACCTAGCCACCCACCCTGGAGGACCCACCTAGCCACCCACCCTGGAGGACTCACCTAGCCACCCACCCTGGAGGACCCACCTAGCCACCCACCCTGGGGGGGCCAACCCAGCCACTCAGCAACCCACACAGCCAATGACCCAAATCCATCCATCCGCCCGCCCGCCCGCCCGCCCGCCCGCCCGCCCGTCCGTCCGTCCGTCCGTCCGTCCATCCGTCCATCCAGCGGGCCACCGGGCCAGCCACCCAGCCAGCCAGCCAGCCAACTAACCACCCAACATAACCATAAGAAGATTATCTGCTAATACTCAGTGCTGAGTAGACGGTAACAAGATTAAGACATGATCCCAACAGCAATAGCTAACAGATGTACATATCTCTGTGCATGCCCCAATGGAACGACATGTCAATAACTAAACAATGAGTACTCCAAGTTTCCTTGCACAGGGGTGTATACTACCCTCTCGTGTACAACATACACAGCATTCTGATATAATTCCAATGCTACCATATATGCTATAAGATGCATCCAAACATTTGGCATCAACTGTTAATTTCCCTGCTGCTGAAGATTCCTTGAAGCATAGCACAGGATTTAGGCCACTCTCATTTTTTTATTCAAAGTTCACTTTAACTTCATGATCTTTGATGCCTTATCAGAATCATAAGTGTGCCCAATATGCACATTACAGCATTGCTGCTGGATAATCAAATGACAATATCACAACTCATATCTGTGTTGTCATTTCTACACCTGGTGGATACTGTAAGACTGAACGAACCCAACCTCAAGCAGACGTTTGTAAACATATACAGCAGATTGCCATAAAATATTTCAACGTTCCACCAATATGAACATATAGACACATCAAACTATGTTACTACGAAACAATCTTCACGTGATAGCCTGGATAGCTCCAGCTTAATGTATAATAATGTCTGGACTTTTAAGTAAAAAATCCACAAAAATACATCTATTATAAAGAGCAACTTACAATATATCATGTACGTACAATTTGTCACTGTATGCCAAAGCTGCTGTAAGGAAGTCAGGAACCAGCAGGTGTGCAAGGTAATCCTGGGAGAATACTTACCTCATTCAGTCATGCATGCATACACACATGACAACTCGTCTGGCGTCCACCTAGCACCACTGTTGTATGAACAAACAAACAGACCCAATTGTTGCTGCCAACGCCACCGATGATGCGGACAGAACAAAAACAAGCTTGCTAAGTGACGACGCGTGTACATACACCACACATTAAGTCATGGGAAACTGTCACTTTGGTCTAATGCTGGGTGGCAGTGGCCGTGCATCAGCGGGAAATCAATGCCACTATGACATGAGCTCTCTTGCTGCTTGAATGTAAGCTGACCAGTTCGACTGGCTCCATTAGCAATCAGATCCGAGCGCTGTGTCGTGCCCTGGTCGCAGAAGTGGCCAACTGTACCTGTTCCACAGGCAACAGCAGATGTTTACTTCCAGTGACACTTTATTATAATGCATAATGAAATCCATGGCTCAGGATAGAGGAAAATGGATTCCATACAACCTTGTGAAGGCAAATGACATATGAAAGAGGGAATGAGGCAGTGAGAGGTGATTTGGCATTAAGTGTAGTAACATTTTCATGAATATTGTAATTTCATTATTACTTATTAATTTTAATTATTATTTTATCTGTTTATGATCAAGAACATAGCTTTATAGTGGCTACAAAATTATTGGTATTGTATTTTAAAATGTCATGATTTGTAAAGTATAAAATATATTTTCTGATACTGGAATTTTGCCAGTATATTAAAAACTTGAGTCAATATATTTATTCTATTTGTTCTAATTAACATTCAATCACATACAAAGTCATATTGTTTCAAAGAACAGCAATACAGTTACCGAAGGAATAGAAATGCTGGTTTCAACATTTTCTAAAATTACACTTTAACATCTTGGAGACTGAACTTCCTATATAATGGCAGCTTAAAGTTTGAGTTAACTACCAATTGCTTTATAATTATCAGAATTTGTTTAGTATTACTAACAGTAATAGTAATTGTAACATGTTTTTATGTGGTATTTACCGTTGCATGTTTATATTTCGGTGTGGCATAGAGGCAGAAATGTAATTTCCTTGCGGGGATGAAATAAAGTATCATTAAAAACAAACAGAATCATTTGGTATCATCATAAGCAGGGACAGACAAGAGTCATCAATGGAGCATGGAACTGCCGAACATTTATGGTGGAAAAGCTACTTCAAACGTTTTGAGTTTGTTAATGAAAGTTGGCTATAGTTTCAGAAGATATAATCATAACACAGAGTTTATTCCACATTGTTGGCACTGCGCAAGAGAAGCTACCTTTTTGTAAAAATGCAAAACTTGCATATACTCCCTGGGAGACCTATTCCATTGAACACCATCTCGACTTCTCAGGGAAGCATTCGGTTGAGAGTCCAAAGCTCTAGCCACTGCACCATTGCATTACTAATGATAATCAGCAAAGACATAAATTGTGCAGTATTTGGGTGACAGGTGAGCTTTGGTCACATCCACAGATCACATACACCACTCTTGTTGCCCTCGCAGTCAGCCGCATTAAGTCTAACAAATAACAAAATTGTTTTGTTTACACAGCCATCAGAGCTAATTGAGAGAGATCAACTGCCACCCGATATGTACTAAGCCATTTGCATTCTCAGTTTTACACCTGAGGGCCGGATCACCAGGCTAACACCTCCCTAACAACATCAAGTATCTTAATTAACTGTCAGGTCTGGGAATATGCTCAAGGCTAAATGGCAGGCTGGAGTATTAATAACGCATTCAGCGGCAGCGACAACTACGTGCAACGCTCAGCAGAGGATATTGTCATCGTCTCTGTCAAGGCCAAAACCACAGCTGTACATGTTGTCATAACTACTTTGGTTAAAGCTCCACTGTCAAAACTGGTCATCTCACTCGCTGTCATGTGCTCTTGCTCTCGCTCTTTCTCATCTATCTGATCTGTAGGGATGGCTAACAACCCGTATAATCTGAGTATAAAATCCACTAACAAAACCACTCCTTGGACAAAAGGCTGTTTGTAACTGGAGTAACTGTTGCCTGGTTGAATACTTCCCAGATATGTCAGGATGGTGTACATTTGAACAGGTCTGCCCAACTTAGCTTACTTCTGTTTGGAGTAATTCGTATGTGTAATGCAGAGAGAACACGATACTATTTAATTCTCAACAGTTATTCTGCTTGCAAATTGCAACATGTGTTTCTCCATACTCATGTATGTGCAGATCTTTATCAACAACTGCCTAAGGAGATTCATCTAGGCCACCACCATCAGCAATACTGACTTGTGGAAGTCACGACAAAGCAACTGCCTGCTGAAGACAAAATCAGAAGACAATGGGTTGGATTAGCCACATGACTCCAGAAACCTACGTCAGGCATCACCAGATAAGCTCTGATACTCAGCTTCAAGACAAGCTGGAGATACTGGCGGAGGAATATATAGTGAAGTTACCTCCAGGCAACCATTGGAAAGATGGGACAAACCTGAAGCAGTCTGAGAAGGGCTCAGGAGAGAGAACTCTGGGGAGCTGTTGCCTATGGCCTATGCCCCCAAGGGACGATGGGCATAAATAAGTACACTTATATAGGAAACTGTTACAGAATGCCATGATGGCACACACACACCAGCGCCACACACACCGCACCGCACCGCACCGCACACACACACACAGACACACACACACACACACACACACACACACACACACACGATGCATGCACGCACAAGCACGTGCACATGCACACACTGAGTTGTCTGGGGATTTCCTTGGTGCAGTTCAATGCGAGACATGTAATCTGACTGTTGCCCCTTCTAACTTAGATCTGCAAGTTCAAAGAGCACATCACAGACAACTGAATCACAACAAGGCACCAGGAGAAAATCCAAATGTCACCGTGATTTGATGCTTATCTACTTCTTAAGTTTGTCATGTACCATTGGCAACACAGAAATACCCACAACAATGAATGTGGATGGTAACCAGAGGACTGGGTCAATGACTTGTCTTGACAAATGACAATTTGATGAAATCCATATTTAATATCGTAAGGACAGAGACATCGAATCAGGAAACTGAACTCGACTGAGCAAGCAAGTGGCAGTTGCTGGGCTCTGGTTACAATTGCTTCATCTGTTGCACAGATGAAAAAGTGATAACGCCATGGCGACCACCGTTCCGTTTCCAAGATAATCGAGTTCTTGTTAGTAACTGGATATTTGTCATTGGTGCTCTCTAACATGTCTGTCACAGCGGCCAACCCGAGCAGACTAACTTTACAACTCCACCACATCTATGATATTCACTGAGCTTTGTGAGGGCAAGGTACATGGCTAGTGTATTCACTTTATCTAGCAGCAGACCAACATAACCAGAACAATGTTCCCATTTCCGACCAGGAAGAAATACTTCATTGATCCTTTTATTATTTTTGTAGAAGTAAATGATCAGTATAGTCACTTAATACAAATTCATCATCTTGGAGCACAATTACCGGTACTCAGTTCACTCACTGCTTCTTTAACTTCAGTCGTCTTCTACAGAGCACACTGACTAGTTAACAATCTTCATAATGAATACATATTTCAAATATCTTGCTGTTTGCATTTCATTTCTCTTCTTTGACAATCTTTTACTTTTTAACATACAAGTATTGCATGTATTGTGTAATGTGTATTGTATTTAATTTCTTGTTCACAAGATCATCAGTTGTATGACGAATATCCTTCTTAAGAAAATAAAGTGAAAGTAGCTATAGTACTTTTTTCACAAGGAATACATCTGTTCAATCATCTGGGAAATGATTACAACTCACTTCACAATGAAATCATAGTATTATCTTGTTTGTTATCAAGAGTGCAGTCCTCTTTAAGCTCAACAAAAAATACATGCTTCCCAGGAATTCCAACTCGAGGACAGACTGAAAGCTTATAGTTTCCATACTATATAGCAGCTTGGATCAACTGGAAACATAACTTAGGCTCTGGCTGACAGGCGCTATGTGTATGAGGCATCTAAGCAGTAGCATATAATAACAAGAGCATCATAAACATACATAAATTTGGCAAGAACACTTGTTTGCCTCACATTCAGCTGAGGAAGGACAAAACAATATATGACACAAAAAGCCATTAGCGCAGCCTGTTGACGTTGCACTGAAACCACTTTCACCTAGGCAGGAAATGAAACTATTACCGCTAGCCATCGCCACAAAACTACAATACACCCGTTTATGACACCACCTTCTTTATAACTGCTGGTATTTTGCTCGAGACGAAAACTCGGCTGTAAATGTGTCATAAAGCATGCTCCGATGGCATTTTTGGAGTATTCATCAGGTGCATTAGCTCATTGATGCATGTTCATGTTTAAATAAGAAACAGCACTTGCTGAAACTGCCAAAAAAAAGCCATACACAACTCAGCGATGTGCAAGCAGAATTTCTGCTTTATTGGTAAATACTATTGTTGCCACTGTCTCCAGGTCAGCTTCCCTTTCAACCTTGTAGGCCATGGGGTCCATGTGACTGGGCACTTCTTTGTGCCCTCTTTCCATATAGTTCAGTCTTCAACTATTGGCAGTTCATACCTGTCATGCCAATATTTCACCTCAGCTATTTGTATTTGTGTCCTCTCTAAAATGTATCAAAGATCTGTAGTATTACCTCAGCCCTGACTGAGGCACTTTCTTGTATAAAAAGCAAGCACGTGTTTGAATGGGGAACCAATAATAAACCAAGATAGCATTGTTACGCAACTTGGGCCCCATGCCATCAACCGCCAGCGTCCCGTTACCTCGTTACATTGCATTCATTCATTATATCCAGCATTTGCTAACATGTGTTGTAGATATGGCTTATGGTAAGTAGTAAGAGCTTGATTCTAAAAGAACTCAAAGATGAACTGAAAAAAGAAATAAACAGCACACACACATGTAAAGAACACGAATTGGTCCCTGCCGTGAGTTGCATAATTAGAACAACATGATATGCTGGTTAATTTATGCCTTCTGCGATCAAAGAGTGTGACATGAGAAGAGACTGAACTAGAAATGTAATGAATGTATGAGGGTGTGATTCAAATTATTTATATATATATACTTTTGTGTGATTTTAATGTCTCAATAATGTTTTATAATGCTTTTATCTGTGTTTTAGTGTGATTATATTTCATTTTATGTGTGGTATTTATCTTTGCATGTTTATATGTGTATGTGGCACACAAGCAGAATAGTAATTATTTTGTGGGGATTAATAAAGTATTCTCATAAAAGTCAACACCCCCTAGCAAGTTTCATTTCTTTAACTTACTCCTGTAAGAAAGCCTAACATAGAGCCTGAATGATGTAGTTCTGATGTAATTGGTCCTGAAGTCAGTACTTAGAATGGAAATAGATCTAGCCAGAAATCAACCCATGGCGGCAATTATTAGTAAGGAGTTTACTGAATGAATGGTCTTGAATGTGATAATCTGACAAACATGTCACACTTCAAATGGCCTAGCAGGTAATCTAAAACTGAGACTCCCGGTGGCTCAGTGACACAGTGGCTCAGTGACACAGTGGCTCAGTGACACAATGGCTCAGTGACACAGTGGCTCAGTGACACAGTGGCTCAGTGACACAATGGCTCAGTGACACAGTGGCTCAGTGACACAGTGGCTAGAGCTTTGGACAACTCTCCACTAAGACAAGCCAGGTTTGAATACTGTACTGCTGTGTCAAACCCTGGGTAAGTTAATTCACTCTACATTGCTCCTGCTCACTCAGCCGCATGAATGAGTATCTGGCTACAGACAGTGGTAGATATGGGTCTACAAATTGTCTTCACCCATTAATTGCAGCATGGGTGGATGCTCCCCAGAAATGCTGAGATAACTTGTTCGATTGAACAGATCTGCCAGGGAAAAAATGTGAACTTCCTTGAGCAGTCCTGAAGACTGGATATTGTGACATGTATATATATATATATATATATATATATATATATATATATATACACACATACACACATATTATATATGTCACATTTGTCCCTGTATATATATGTATATATATTATACATATATATATATATACATATATATATACATATATATATACATATATATATAATACATATATAATATATATGTATACACACATAATATATTTACATATATATATATATATATATATATATATATATATATATATTAAATACATATATAGGAACTTATGTTTACTTATTAATATTGCCAACTGCGCATATTTATAATGAATATGTTATTTACAATATGAGCATTTTGTGATGGCAACATTCCAAATTTAAATTATGAACAGTGTTTTGGACTTATCTTTTAAACATAATTTGGCCTTAAACATATGAATATTTTTACACACGTCAAAATAATATTTATACAATGTGATGCCGATACTTAATCCGTGAACAGTGCGTATTCCGCAAACGTGTCGTAGCCCATGAACTCTCTGCACTCAGAACGAGGCTCGGTCCCTTTGTTTTGAGAATTTGGTTACGCAAGTTGACAAATTTCGCAGCACAAAGGAAGATCGATTTTCAACCCACCATCCTCCCCATGACTACCACCACCTCGCTCCTTTTACGTTCACACTTTTACTGTTTTCATTATGCTATGTATTATGCCTTACTATTGGTTTATGCTATGTACTATAGATAGATTGCACTTTGATTTGTTCGATCAGCTTAGACTTAGTCTACATCTATGCTGTATTATGTACTAATGCGTTGGCTGCTGCCATCGCTAGCTTTGCATATATTTCTTGTCCTTTACTTGTAACTGTGGTGGGGAAAGTTTGTTTAAACACCCCACCTTTGCTAATATTGTCATTTACTAACTGTATATTGTCTTGAGGAGTTTGTATACATCCTGCATACATTCACTAAATGACCTTTATCAACAATAAGAAATCTTGTTTATTTATAGTAGCAAACAAGCTCAGGTCTCTGCCAGTAAAAGCATCAGCAGGGTATAACATTTATTCTTGAAAAAGGATATTGTAATTTTTTATGAAACAGCAAAATTGTAACAGCTGTCCTCTCTGCATGCAGTTTTGAGCATTAGACGAACCTAATGAAGTAATCTGCACTGGTACACCTGACATGGAAATGAAAAATCCATGTTTGCCACCCCACGTCTCTAAGCACTAAATGCACCAGCAGCGTTATCTGCCAAACACTAAAACGCCACTATTTCCATCAACTCCATGTATTCATAACTGCATTATTTTAGCAAATGCAATTCCACGTTTTGCTACTATGAATACAGATTACTCAACTGTGCTCTGCTACATACTGGTTTTTGTGTTTTGCATGCACCACGTGCAGAATTGGAAAATTTCCCAAAGAGTGCGTGGTGTCAATGGGGTGTATTGGTGTGTACGCCATGATGTGTTGGATAAAAAACTAGCCAGCTAGTCAAGGGTCAAACATTTTTTGTTCTAGTAATTAAACGAAGTGAAGTGGAATCAATCCAGGTGGTTTGTTAATCATGTATGTAGCAGTACCATTTGTTTTGTTGATGCACATAATTGGGAATAAAACCCAGCATTTTGATGGTCACGTGAACTGACCAATACAAGAGTAGAAAACATTCTTCTATTCTGTTAATTAAAACTAATGATCTCTGATGATCTCTCCCTTAAGCTGTTCTGGATTTTATATGGCACATTTTGAAGTTTGTGTATTTAACTATGTGGTTGCAAATTCTTTTATGTCATCTGTAACATGACCATGCTAATACGTCACTGCCAACCAATTGTGAGTGATTAAATGAATGCATAGCTTTATGCAGAGACCCGTCTTTTGGATGGGTATGACCTGACGTGGACAGGTAGAAATGTCAGTGGATGGGTGGTGAGTGGGCCAAAAACTAAAAAAATCATAGATATGCCTACAAGATGGATGTCACATGTACATTTGTAGTTTATTTCAGGTCCTAAAACACATCGCAACTGGCGAGTTAGCATTCATGTGTCCACCAATAAATGTGTGACTGGCAACATTTATATCCTGCATAAAGTCATGCATGAATACATGTTGTGCATGCTGCATGAATGTAGATTTAATTGACGACTAGTGTCCTCGTATTAATTATAGCCAACCATACTAACACTGAATGTAAGATAATATTGCGTCATTATAACCCGGATTATTTCAGTATATGTTAATGAAGTGAACGCAACCCTATTTATATCGCCACTGCTTCCTCAGTCCTAATAATACATGTGTATGAAGTCTGGTGTCTATATTTATACTATTCCATAACCACACCCAATACTTCAAATGACTGTCAATTTCAGACGTCATTGCTCCATCAACAAATGTTCTGTATGTGACAATTAAGCAGAACCCAGTTGTTCATGTACCATTACTACATGGACTAGTTCATAGCCAACTGTTCTAAGTTTGATGAATATCAGGGAATGCTGGGAGTATTCTAAGCTTTAGTCTCACTGTCTTAAGTGATAATTTGTATACTATTTCTGATTATTAAATATATATATATATATATATGCTTATATATATATATTATATATATATATATATATATATATATATATATATATATATATATATATATATATTCAAATGAAATGCATATACATATGGGTTAACATGAAGAACTTATCCTGCCCGCCCTCCCGCTCTCCCGCCCGCCCGCCCGCCCGCCCGCCCGCCCGCCCGTCCGTCCGTCCGTCCGTCCGTCCGTCCGTCCGTCCGTCCGTCCGTCCGTCCGTCCGTCCGTCCGTCCGTCCGTCCGTCCGTCCGTCCGTCCGTCCCTCTCCATACCAAGACCATATATATTTATGCACATGATAATGATTTGAATCCAGTGTGTGTACCAAAATCGCCTGCCCTATAATAATAATAATATATACCTAGTCATACACTACGACTTAGTAAAAGCAGCCACCTAGAAGGACTTCATTGAGATTCGAAGGCACTGGACAGAGCCCTCCGAACACAATCAATCATTCTGTCTCAGGAGACGGCCACTGCTCTCCACTTTGAATCACATTCAAGTGATCAAAATGACAAGACCCTATCCTTAGTAAATCCACTTTTCAATCACTTGCTAATTCCAGAACTCTGTGAAAGCAGTAATTGCTACTTATCTTTGTAATCTGCCGACTACGTCAACACGATTATTTCTCCAGGAAAGCAGCAGCAGACAAAGGGACAATAACCGTCAGGATATGGCTCAAACCATAAGTGGCCCACGTGCACACATTACTGTTCCAGGAACTCATGGCATGGATTCTAGGAATTTGATAAAAGAAATGTTCTCTACTGCACTTCAACATTCACACGGAGGTCTAATGAAATATTTCTGTAGAAAAGGCTAACCTTGAAAATAAATTAACTATCTACTTTGTGAGAAAATGGTTACTTACTTCATGTTGGAGATGGTTTTTTGTGATGGTATGGTTTCACTGGATTGTCAAAGTATGTTAGATAATTGTAATCGTAGCATCCCAACAATTGTCTTTATCAAGGGACAAGTGCAGTGAGGTGATCTGGATAGCATTTACTAATATTCTTAACATAATAATAATGAAATAATTTCATTAGCACCAATATCCTCATAAAATCAGAGGTCAGTGGCGCAACAAACCCGATTACTTCTAAGCATTCTCGTTATCAAGTAAAAACTCATCAATTACTCATCAAAGCTTAGAAACTCTGGATGATAAGCTATATTAAAAAGATATATGATTGCAAAATTACACTAGGCATAAATTTCCCCCAGACTACTCTGAGAATGATGGAGTTTCATAAAGTTGCTGCAGAAAGCTTGAGTTTCATGAGTACATTACCATAATTTTGCTCTTTAAAATTGATATTGTTCCTAAACTATGATTTGATGATATTGAAAATGTACACCACTGGGACACTGTTGCCCAGATGTGTAACGGAAATGTTTTTAAATATGGTACGTGGCATGTTTTTGTATTTTAGAAAACCTACTTAAATTTATTAACAGCCTGTTTAATGATGGCATGGCTTTTTGTGTTCATTATCTTATGCAGTTTCCTGTATGCTAGTGAGCACACAAGACAACTGGGCACCAATGGACATCGCATATCACCACCTGGAAACCTTATGAGGGAAACGATCTAGAAGAAGACCGGTGAGACGATGCACATATGAACTAGACAAGTGCTGGGAGGGCGACATCTGGTAGAGAACAAGACCAATCTGGAAGCAGCATGCTGAGGGCTTAGCCCAAACCACAGAACAGTATGTGACAAACTAGATGAGTATACTGGCAGGACAATCTCGCAGAAATGGCAGAAGAAAAATAGGTGTGAAAAAAGCTTGCTGAGGTCTTTGTCCAACCACAGGACACTACAGCTACACGATGGTGATGACCATTTCATTGCTGCTGTTTTAGTGAAATAGTCCCCTGATGCTGAAATCATTAACATTTCAGCCACTTCTTCTCGCCCCCTCGATCATCAGTACGCGTCGAGCCAGCACTGACAGCACGTATTGAGATGGAAACTCTGTGCTGACATCGTACACACCTGAAGGCATACAAGACTACACCATGGAAGAGGTACCAGCTGTTTCTGTTAGCACGATCCAACGTTTTGTCATGCCATTGACATTTAGCAAGCTTCCATACCCAGGAGGTATCATAGCTGTTAGGACCACGCATGCAAGTGTCAGCAAGAGTAATTTTGACAGATTACTTCACAGCTTGTGGACATGGCCAGGAGACATAATCCATCTCTCGCTCAATTGGGTGGCATTTCTTGAAATTAAGTGCCAATCAGGCAATCTTTTTAAAGTGATAACAGCAGAGTCAGTGTGATGTTTCCATGTTAATGAAGCCACGAGAAATGTACAATAAACATTGTTGCAGACAGTGATGCTGATCTGATCATAATGATGAATTTGGTCATGTAAAATACTCAGTGTGGAAATGGAGGAGTTTAGTCATTTCCTTTGTATTCATTTATGAATTAATCTGGAGCCGACCCTGATTTGCTTCATTTCAGGTAATATATTAACACTCAAGTACTGCACTCGTTGAGATTGACGTCTACTTTGGATAACTCAAAAAGCTCAGTGACTGCTTCAATAAAAAGCGAGGAGCAGTGGTCATCCGGTAGAGTGCTGGACTGTCAATCGAGGGGACGGTGGTTCAATCCCACCTACCGCCGTTTCAAAACTTAGGCAATTTTTTTCACCCCACATTTGCCTGTGTCTTTTGATAGAGACACTAAAAGCCAGTGGTCCCTTCTATCAGGTGTCTTTGCCAGGGGAAGTAAAATATCCCACACGGGGTAAATGTGTAACCTGTAGTGGACTCACAAATTATCGTTGGACTTTAAATGCACTGCAAAGTGCCCCGTCCAGTATTTGAGAGAAGAAGAGAAGAGAAATTGTGGTCCTCTTTAGTTAGAGGTATGTATTGTGTATAGACCTCAAATAGTCCACTCCTAAGTGACTGTCCGAAGCAAGTTACACTTCACTCCCTCGCAGATCTCTTCAGTCGACAACCTGTGTATCTTGATTTCTCCGGGAAGTACTAAGCCATGCCACAATTACAGCTCAAAGAATATTTTTACACAAATATCCACCAATTATTTATATAAATGAGTAAACTGGACCATTGTGGAGTGGACAAACTTGCACAAGGTTAAACAAGTCAGCAAGATGATTTGAACTTGGAATCTTTCCCCTGAGAGTTTGATGATCTAATCACGCCCCACTATACTCTATTTTGATGACATACGTGACAAATATACCTGTGATTCTCTGTACTGACCTGCACTAAAGAATTCAACAATTTACCAAATCAAATTGAGACTCACTTCTGCAAACAGCTCTGCTGTATCTACTGTATTCAACAAGGTGAGACTCTAAAATGGTCGCCTATAAATGCGCTGCATAAATCGATAGTTACCATAAGAAGTATCCTTAAAAGCCAGGGACACAACTAATGCATCCTGGATCTTTCACAAACAACTGATAACAGAAATCCATTCAGCTACTCTCATCCAACCTCTCTCCTCACAGAATTAAATTTCAGGCCGGTGTCTATTTTCTGAGCACCTGCAGTGAATCAACTTACCATTGTGTATTACACTTTTTAACGAGCACCCACACTCGTGCCCATTACGCTGAGTCAAAATAACGTACCCAGTCATTGAAATCCGTTGCTAAGTGCTCGTGACAATGTCCAACACAAACACGCGTTCTGGTGACATTTCCTAAGGGTGTCACGGGCATTGTGACAGATGCAAGCAAATTGGACATCTCGCATCACTCGTGGTAGCGTCTCTAAAGATTGTCGCATCAAAACGGTGCATCTGTGGGCATAAGCACAAAAGGAGCACACAGAGGAGCTGGCCTCAAGTAGGGTGACAGGTGATGGCCAGATGGGTGACTAGTCTCAGTAGTCTGTTAGTGCAGGGACATTATTACAGTCGTCACGCCATGCTCTGGTCACATAAAAATTAGTCCTGCAATCCATGTCTCGCTGTGCACCTGTGACAAGCCATTACCTTGACTAGCTGCAAGATGGTCTACCAGCGACACTAGATCTGTCCATGCCACGTGTCTCTCAGCTGGGCAACATTCATTTTGGAAGGGTAATAATTTGAGCAGATGGATGAAAATAAAAAGCTTTATATTAATCACTCTATGCTGCTACCGCAGCATCTACCATTGACATTTATGACCAATGCTCCTTTTAAAGAAAAAACTAGACTTACCTGTTTACAAGAACTTTTTGTACAGCACTGTGAGCAATGAATGCTGGAACAGTGCTACATAAATGTCATGACTATGATTATGATTATGCAGGTTTGGAAAGGATTATGTGTATGAACACACAGACTTGGGTTGCAGTCTAAAAGCCCAGCCCAGCTGATAACAGTTCTACTTTGAAACTTAGAAATTTTCAGGCACCTCATTTTGTCTACCTCCTAATGGTGGTCCAATGTCTGAGTCATGGAAGTATAAGATCCACAGAGGGGGTGAATGTGTAACCTTTTTTGGACTTGCAGGGTAGTGGTCTATGTCTGACCGTTTGACGAGTGGTGGTCAGTACTCAACTAAGACCAAGATGAAGATCAATTGAATCTTGCCACCTGCAGCCAGAGTTGCTTCAGGCTCGTGAACTGAATAATGAGCAGACAGTGAAGTGATCTCAGACTTCTTACAAGGTCCGTAGCCACACTGGTTTGGCTACAGGTAGATAGCCTGGTTACTTGCCATCACCAGTGAGTCAATTCATTCAGATGGACTGGGTCAGCACATCACCATAGGCACATATTGTCTGACATACATAGCCTACTCAGCTCACATACTGAGTAAAAATATTACTGTTTTAGATGACCATTTGCAATTGTATGAACATTGTTAATGAACCAAAATTGATAATAAAAAAAGTTATTGTACATAGTAATTTTACTCCATATTTACATTTATTGAAAGAATGATCCTGTTTTTAAACGTTTTGTAGATTTAGTTGATATTTATTATGTTAATTTAAAGAATGACGTTTGATGCATACCAGTAAAACAACCAGTTTTCAATATTGATACAGAAAAGTGTGACAAAAATGTCATAGTGTCCTTTAATTTAATTTCTAAGATGATCATATCACCAGCCCTGCCTGCAAAACAATTACACTACAAACTGCCCCATTCCACAAACATTGGAGGGCTCAGCCCCACATTCCAATGCCTATGTATATGATTTCAGTTAAATTTAGTCTTTACATAGCTATTGTTCTGATATAGACTATTATCATTGACATTATTTAACATGGTACCACATTCTCAATGAAAACATAAATATATAAAGTCCTTTACATGTACTCCCAAAACATGCAAATTCTAAAAAAAAAACTTACTGTTCCATATTGAAGATGAGCACACAAGCAAGCTTTGAGGGCAAAACATAAATTGATAGTTACAGACAGTCAATTCCATGGCAATTCCAGATAATTCCATAAAGACCATTTCCCAAAAGGACACACTACAATGGTACATGCACTGATTTACCTGAGGTGGTGATGCCAGCATGGACACTTCGCACTGGCCAGTGATGCAATTAATCAGCGAAGAATTCAGTGATGATGTGACAGCTGTCAATACAATACATGCGGCCGTCACGAATCCTCGATGGACAGTCACTCGCGCATACATGTACACACACACACGTGCAGGCGGTTCACGGCATTACCCGGCCAATGGGTCTGACGGTGTGCGCGACTCGCAATTAATCACGGCCTATCCAATCATGGACAAATCACCGCCAAGTGGCAGGAGTGTTCAGAAATATTGCTCTTCATTACCATATCGTGAGGATGGCGCAATTTCTTCTGGAAAAGTCATAAACTCCTGATGGGTTTTGCCTCCGAGTGATATGCGCTGGACGCACGTGGATATTCACTAAGCATACAGCTATTGTCTTTGCAGGATACTGCAAGGGTCGACGTAAATGTTACAAAGGAAGGCCATTAGTGTGAGCCACTTGTGCCTAGGCCCGAGTGCGGCATTACATTGTGCTTTTCTCACCGACTGCCTTGTTTTGTTTCTGTGAGGTTATGGATGACATATCAATGTTGTAATAGCCTGCAACATATCAGGACTTAGTTACCTAATGTGTAATGTTTATTAGATGGGTTGATTGATCTAACAAGTTTATTGATCTAACATTTTATATTTGGTAAGGGTATACGAGATTAGTGCAAATGTAATCCATCAACCGACCCACCCACCCACACACCCACCCACACCCAAACTCACCTGCTCTTCCCACCCACAACCCCTACACATACAGATTTATGCTAAGTTAAGAATTTACAACACAACTAATTAATTTGTCAATGTTATCATGTGAGGTTTCAACTACTGGGAGAGGGAGAAATGTGTGATTATAACATAAACATAACATAACATAAAAATAAGAAAAAAATCAATGTTTCCATGGGATGTAAGAATCCTACTGATTGCAAGGACCCATTCAAAATTACATGGTTTTATTTCTAAATTTATACCCAACAATTATTATAAGCCATCTGCTTAATAAATCTAATTAATTTTTTGACAACTAGATTATTTATCCATCTCTTACATGTGATAAATATATTGTCTGTGATGATGTACAGTGTCTCAAAGTTGAATGAAAACATGTCACATTACAAATTTATAGGTACTCTCTTTTGTGTAGAATTGTTGTGTAGACACAGTAGAGACACCTACTGAGCACACTAACAACTACAACTTGTGATTCATGTTCAGTCTGGAAAATATTCATGAAACCATTATCAAGCCACGTTATGACAGTTTGACGCATGTCATTTAATTTAATTGCACCAGCTGCATGCAATAGAAGGGTAACAATAATAACAAGGTTCGGCCGCCTCATTCTTTATTGGCTTTATTTTATTATTATTTTATCAGCACTAGGCCATAGACAGTCACAGTAATTTTAGTTTATTGTCGCGCACTAAATAAAATCAGCTGAGCGTGCTACCATTTATTGTGCATAATGTTGGTTTATTGTGCTGTCAACTCGGTGTCCGGCATTTTAAGGTGAATCCTACCAATTACATGCAGACGACATGTGTTGTACTAAGGGTATATTCCTCATCTTTTTAATAGACACTTATACATTGTTATTTATATGTTGATAATGCTGATAAATTTTTGCTTAATTACTTACTTCATAACAGTGAGCATTTTAAATAGTGCCAGTTAATATTCAATCACAACTAAACCATCTAGATGCTAAGAAACCTCTAGTACACTCCTGATTGCTGAGACCAGCCGAGTTAACCACATATCTCAGGTCATTCAGTTTCCCATTCCAAGACAGCTAATTCTGTGAGCTTCCTACCAATAACTACCCCCTGGCTGGTGTATCCTAATTGGGTGGAGGCTGTGTATGGATGTTGTGGTCACTCAGGGCCAATGACTCTATAGTAGCGCAGTTAGCGCAATCAAGAATCTTTGCACTCTCGACTTAGAGAATCCTGTGCCACCGTGTCAAACCTTGGGCAAGTCTGTTCATTCTACATTGCTCCAGTTCACTCAGATGTAAGAATTAATGACAATAAATACTGATGATTATTTGTGAACAAATCATCTTCACATATTAGTTACAATGTGGCTGAATGCTTCCCAAAGAAGGGGTTTGATTGAAAAGACCTGCCACTTTGAGCAATAGGGCGCGGCGCGTAAGTCTCGCGCGCAAAAACGAGGCTGGGGGCAGTTGGGGGCAGGAAGTCCATATTCTCCATGTCAACATATAGGACTTTGTTTTGTTTTTGGTTGTAATAATCGAATTGTTCCAGTCTAACTATTTCAGTTATACTGTCCGAAGGATTATTAAAAGCAGAAACAGTGGAACACTTTGCCGGTGACAATGCTCCTTGAAATCATGAATTTTAATCGATTGTTATGGTGGTTGCCATGGCATCGCCTGCTTGTACTTGTGTTTGGCGATTTTGACTAATAATGAAAAGTGCCACTTTTCGCGCAGTACAACCTGTTTGGGGCAAACGTATAGATGTGTTATGATTATGTGCATTTAGACAACTTGTCAGATATAAGTGCTTATCGAAACCACAACGTACAGCAATGTAAAATGGAAATCCAGCAAAAGACATATATGGCCTAACATTGTGGGGAGTGTCTATTATCTGCACTACGCAAATCGCTAGATGTCTATGATAGTGGGGTAAACTCAATATTAAATCGGGCATTTAAGATAACAAAGGTATAACACAAGATATTTATGACCTGATTTTCCTAGTATTCATCAGTCAGAAGTTACAACTGTCATCCATCGAATATTATTCTTAATGTCCAGTCCCCAATCAGTTTCAGTCGCGCGGAGTCTCGCCATGTATCGTGACACACTTACGGGCCCTATCCTTTACTTTTTTTACTAACCCTTAAATTTATAATGATATGTAGACACATACACACACACACCACACGCATGCACGCGCACGCACGCACGCACGCACACACGCACACACACACACATACTAATTCAGATAGACTGCCAAAGATAGCTTTGGTGGAAAACCATAATCTAAATAAATAAACTACAAATTTCACATATTATTTATTTTTCAATACACAAATACCTGATGGTATGGTATATTGCGTTCAAAAAGCCTGACTTCAACTTTGTCTGTGTTAACTTTTCAATGGTTACATGTGATGACTATAACCTTTACACCTTCAAATGCCTGTATTTTTATATTATGAAACATTAACACTTTCACATTAAAATATAATAGTATATATTTCACAAATCCATGTATATGAGCTGTTCAGGGTTATAACAAACAACAGAGAGTGGGAGGGAGGGAAGGAAAGGGTAAGAGAGGGAGAGTGGGAGAAAGGGGAGAGTGGGAGAGAGAGAGGGGGAGGGAGGGAGAGAGAGAGGAGAGTGGGAGAGAGAGGGAGAGAGGGAGAGAGGGAGAAGGGGAGAGAGGGGGGGATTGGATGAAAAAGAGGGAGGGGGAGGGGGAGGGACAGAGGGGGGAGAGAGAGACAGAGAGAGACAGAGAGAGACAGAGAGAGACAGAGAGAGACAGAGAGAGACAGAGAGAGACAGAGAGAGACAGAGAGAGACAGAGAGAGACAGAGAGAGACAGAGAGAGACAGAGAGAGACAGAGAGAGACAGAGAGAGACAGAGAGAGACAGAGAGAGACAGAGAGAGACAGAGAGAGACAGAGAGAGAGACAGAGAGAGACAGAGAGAGACAGAGAGAGACAGAGAGAGACAGAGAGAGACAGAGAGAGACAGAGAGAGACAGAGAGAGACAGAGAGAGAGACAGAGAGAGACAGAGAGAGACAGAGAGAGACAGAGAGAGACAGAGAGAGACAGAGAGAGACAGAGAGAGACAGAGAGAGACAGAGAGAGACAGAGAGAGACAGAGAGAGACAGAGAGAGACAGAGAGAGAGACAGAGAGAGACAGAGAGAGACAGAGAGAGACAGAGAGAGACAGAGAGAGACAGAGAGAGACAGAGAGACAGAGAGACAGAGAGACAGAGAGACAGAGAGACAGAGAGACAGAGAGACAGAGAGACAGAGAGACAGAGAGACAGAGAGACAGAGAGACAGAGAGACAGAGACAGAGACAGAGACAGAGACAGAGACAGAGACAGAGAGAGAGACAGAGAGAGAGAGAGAGAGAGAGAGAGAGAGAGAGAGAGAGAGAGAGAGAGAGAGAGAGAGAGATTAACAGGAAGAATGTATACTACAAATGATAAAATGATGCACTGTGGACCCCTGGACTCCATGTGGACCCACACAATTTAAGGAATATGGAAGGACATTGCAGACATCAGAAAGATATGGAAAGAGGTATGAGGAAAATTAGAGTAGAAGCTACAGACAAAGAGAATGAGCACCACAAGGAAGCATGGGACAGAAGACAAAGAATGTACCAAAACGAAATTGTGGCAGCTGTCACAACATACACAGTCTGCAAACTGACAGCAATGTCCACAATATACTCTTGCAATTCTCGTATGCCAGCATCTCAGCATAATGGCCGCCTCTTATCTGTTCTCTTTTCACACGTTTGCGGACTGTCTGACAGCACACGTATGCTAATGGTGACTGAGCTGGTTTGTTTCCATATAAAACCCAAAAGCTTTCTTAGCCAGCTGAAAGCTTTCTGAAAGCTGGCAGGAAACGGAAATCAAATAAGTTAAATTACATGTGAATTACCTATGATCAAAGCAGGTTTTCATCTGCATGGCCTGGCTGCGTCTGTGTGAACCTAGCTCAAGTCATTGGCTATGGCAGCAGTAATTCACACCTCAGCTGCTCCAGTGTCATGGCCAACAGTGTAGAGCGTGGTTGTTTACAGAGTAAAATCATCATGTATGTTACAGTAGTGTGAATTATTAGCTAAATTACCCGATTATTTCGTGGCTGGCAAATGCACAATACGTTCTAGTTAAAGCTGACCTTAAAAAAAGAGGTTACATGGTGCACATGGATAGCTGCAATGATGCTAAATAAGGAGAAGGGCTGAGGCCAGAGTTTCCACTATGTACAAAATTATAAACAATATCCTAGACATTGATCCCAACCAATACCTCAAGCTTGGACACAGCCAAACAAGATCTAACCACTTACACAAATACAGACAAATATCCACCTCCCACAGGTACTACGGGGTACTATGGGGTACTACGGGGTACTACGGGGCACTACAAATACAGCTTCCTTCCCCGATCAATAGCACAGTGGAACAGACTTCCATCTAATGCATTTAACCCCAACAACCTGGACGCCTTCAAGGGTACATTGCAGGATTGCAGTATTGGAGGATAGTAACCTGACAACTGCACCCTTCAGGTGCTCATAGACAACAAACCCACCCACACCCCTGCCCCACTCCTTCTGCACCCCCACTCTCCCCCAACACTATCCTATTCTTTTTCCCATCCACTCCACCCTAATCCCATATACATTCCCATTTCCCAAGCACAAACACTCTTATTCCATTTCCAGATAACAAGAAGCCAGCCATCCTGAAACTGACCAACTATACTAGTGTGTGATGCCCCAGTAGAGCCTTTGCACTAAGTATACAGAATCAGAACCAGAAACAAATGCCATGCTGGCATTTGTCACTTGGCAACACTGCCAGAAACAGCAGTGCTACCCTCCCACCCACAGCTAAATGCTGAAGCAATCTGCCACAGGCTGCACCGAAACTCCATTTGTGGCAAAGATACGAGAGAACCATTTCACTAAGACGTTATGCTCATAAAGAAAATCCATTCTGTAGCAGAATCTGAGGGAAATTTTCAGGAGCATTTTAAAAATGCTTTTCACTACTGTGATCTGTAAATAAATCTTGCTACGGAGCACTATATCCATCCTACTAATCAATAATCTATGCAGTTGCTACAGTTTGATAAAATATTTTTAATTCTTGTCAAAAGGTGCTTGAAAATCTACCCCACCAATCAGTTGTTAATGATGTGCAAATATTTAAAACATTTGGCGTGTGTGCATGCATACGTGTGGGTGTGCCGGTGCCAACATCAGTGAGTGTGTGGGTGTCAGCCAAGTACTCAGTTAGGCCTCAGGACCTTTCCAACTGCTGAATACACCTGATCTGGTTACTGCTTTCCTATTTAAAAGGTTTGGATAGCGCCAAAATAGCTCATATATTTCCACACTCACCAGTGCAACATAGTGTCTTCTTTCAAGTGTTTACCTCTGTGGCGCAAAGCTTTAGGCGTTTTTCAAGGCAAATACACCATCCCCCGTTTCACGGTATCCTGACAAACATGATTACTGTGCATCATTCATGGGCGATGCAACATCAGCAAATGAAACCTAATAAACAAGACCAGAAGTCTCCCCCAGTTGCCTTGGTGCAGTCGCGTATCGCAGATTCACTTTCTGTGCAGCTCCACCAATGTCTGAGGATTTTTGTGAATCCAATCTGTCTTTGGCATTATCGCATCAATGCCAAAACGTCTTAGGGGTGAGAGCAGCCACCTTGGACTATCTGTCAAGGCTTACTGTCAAATCCTTTGGCATATAACATCATGTCACACTTAAAGCTGCACACACAAAATTTACTAGGCAGTTGCCACACTCTGGGTGAAGGTTAGTTTTAATAAATGCGGCCACTTTTACCCTGACAAATTCACCTGACATAGTGATTTTCCAGTCTTTCAAAAAATGTCAACCAACTTGCTTGGTTTTTTTGTCACCTCTCTATCTGACTCCCTTTCAAACAACACCTTATCTTTTTTGTAATTAATTTAAGTTTTTCTGTGAATTTTTATGTGTTTGCTTATGTATGACTGTATGATATAAATAATTTAATATACATGTGGATCAAAGAAATTCCATATTGACAAACAGCCTGAAAATCACATCAACTGCTCATATCCATGCATAGGTTGTTAAAATAAACCACACATGGTAATTAAGAAGATTACCCAGGTGGTGCCAGCGATAGAGAATTAGTTCATGCAACTGATCACCCGTTAGTTGCTATGTGCCTTTATGGAAGCTTCGCAACTAGCTACTATGTATAACGACACTATGATGGTGCTGACCATAGTCCCGCAAGCTCTGTCACCAACGTTAATCAGCATAAAATGACAGGCCTGCCAGCTGATGAAGCTTGCATCAATCAGAGCTGTAGCATTTGTGTCCAGCTTCCTCATTAGGGGCAGCTAACCAAATTAGACTCCCATGAAATACGAGTTGCCGGACAGCGTTTTGTTTCAGTGGTGACAACAGGTCATTGACCATGTGTGATGTGCTGCAGCATGGTGGGTAGAGCAGCAGGCTCACCTTGAAGATGTGTGGCACTGATGACATTACGATGGCTGGTGGTGTATTGGTTGGAACAATCGAGAGATTTGGGTTTAACATTTGTTGCCGTTTCAAACCTTGGGCAAGTTTGTCCACTCCATGGTGATCCTGTTCACTCAGTATGAATGAACTCATGGCTATAAATGCCGGGTAGTGGTGGCTATTTGTGTTCAATGTCTTTGTGTAGTACTTGCAGAGTGGCTGAATGATTCATAGAGACCATGTTCATTTGAACAGGTAGTGTGAAGCATGAAGCATTATGAGTCATCTTTACGACTGCTTGACATGTTCTATAAAGGCATACCAGTTTGCCTGCAGAATGTTTACTGTGAGATGACTCAGAGATCACAATATAGAGACAACTGGAATGCATCATGAGATTGGTTTGAACTGGACACAAATTTCCAGATCCTCTACAATGCCATTTATAATCAAACAGTGTCAGATCAATACTAGGAATGATCTCATGGTGGATGATCTTTTAAAGAGGTTTATTTGTCTCTATGATTACACCAATTAGCAAATGATGTTACAATAGTAACCATATTCATCAATATTAACTTACTTACTCAGAATACAGCAAGTTGAATCATATCATCAAATCGTACAATTGTCAAAAAGACTAAAATTGAGAGTTTGTGGCAGAGAAGAGTAATTTAACTTCACCGTAATAATGTCACACATTAAAATTGCTCTAGATACCAAAGATCAAAGTAATGCAAATTATAAAAATAGACACAGACTTCAATTCAATGATATGTAGACTACAAAACAAAGGCAGATTACACATCCCTTGGTGCTAAACAACAGTTATTTAACCACTGTGAAATGCAGAGAGCAGATTGGACAAAATAATGACATTGAGGCCAGATATTAATCTATGACATTATACATACATTAACTGTGTCACTAAAACATGTTCCGTAAAATTAGTATTACCAATGTCATACTAGAAGGAGAAAAAGCAGGCAATCGTCTTCACCAAACCTGTTATTTAGCGGGACGTACATTTCATTTGACATAGTTGCAGCGATTATATGCAGACGAAAGGTGAAGGTGTGGGTTTTGGTTCAGTACACACCACCAGTGTGGGCGTTGAGGAGGAGGAATAAAGTAGGACCAAGACAGGACCAAGACAGGACAGTTGCTAATACTCAGTGTTTTCTTGATCGATGTATAAGGACAGATTTTGCAGATTTCCATATAACAATTTGGTGAGTCGTCTCTAGACCCTGGCTGGGGGTCTGGTGGTTGTATGTAGATAGTATAACCATTGCTTCATGTCATATATGACTACCTCTTATTAGTCCTGAGTCCTCACCATACATGTATATGGTCAACATCCAAGAACCATGTGAGCAATATCTTGGGACCATAATATCCAGCCAACATCCATGAACCATTAATGACCAACCACCAAAGACCATATGACCGATACTCCAGGACCACATATCCAAAACCCAGCGATCGTATGACCAATATCCCAGTATCAAATAGATGACCAACATCCAATGACCATATATGACCAATACCACAGGACCATTACAGACAACATCCTCAGACCAAAACCCAATACCATATATATTCAACCATATGACTATTAATATATGACTAACAAGCAAAGACCATGACCAATTTAGTATGGTCATATATGACCAACCACCCCCAGGACCTTATGAGACCAACCGTAATGACATACGACCAACACCCCCAGGACTGGACCAATATCCAGGGTCATATAGGACCAACACCTAGAACCAGTATAACAACACTCCTGGACCATATCTGACCAACACCACAACACCAAAAAATTATATGACCAGCACCATATTGGTTGTACTACCAGACGAATGATAAAGTTGTCCCCAGTCCAACTATTCTGAGGTTGATACATGAGTGTTAGCTCACATACATAAAGCCAGTCAAGGTGTTGTGATATAGACAATGTGTTGTGACATTGACAAGAAACACATGATTTACATCCGTTTTCAAAGCATAATTGAAGATTTTTGGTCATAATTTGTTTACTTGTCCAACAGGTAAACAAATAGTAGCAAAAACGATCCTCAAGTATGGTTTGAAAATGGATGTAAAATGTGTTTTGGATGGGTAAAAAAGTTAGGAGCAAAAACGATCTTCAATTATGCTTTCAAAATGAATGTAAAATATGTGTTTCTTGTCTATACTTATTATGAAATAATATACACCTTGACTGGCTTTATGTATGTGAGCTTGAACACGCATGTGTCAACCTCAAAATATTTTGACTGGGATTATATATACACTGTATATATAAATTATATATATATATATATATTATGTGTGTGTGTATTTTTTGCTGCATATGAGTAGCGTATAAGTGGTATATTGTAACCTAAAGAAAACACTAGTGACAACAACAGTGATTAACACAAGCAACCATACAAGCACACCGTTAATCAGTCCAAATATAGTGGCCACAACACTAGGCACACTGATGCAAACTAATATGGATGTTTTTTTCCACTAAGGGTACATACTGCCACTTGCTCAATTAACCTTATTGTTCTAATTACATGCCCTAAGTAATAACTTCCCAGAATCATAATGTTGGTAGCAACATAGTTTTATTCACTTTTTAATCACCACCGTTTAGTGCATATTGAGTTATGAAATGAATATGTAACTTGTGAAAGGCAACATCTGACAACATTATGTTTGACTGAGTGATATATATATATAAGCAGGAAAACGTATTCACTATCCTACCCACTTGATTTAAATAGTCTGGTGTGGAATTTGCTCACGTCACAACCTTGTGCTATACTTCTGTATGCCAGGTCGCTGACCTAATATGTATAGAGACCTTGTGTGTGAGAAATTGTGTTACAGCCAAGGTTAACTCACTAGGCCAATTCTCAGTAAGAATTCAATTGTGACACAGATACAAATTGAGTTCTTTCTCCCCTGCCAGACTCGCTGGAATCTTGGCACACTCAAATGTGTCTTCATGGGTTGAAATACACTGTAGTTTGAGATGCTTTCAAACCATGACATAAATTTCCCTTGTCTGTTCCTAGTTTATTAATAATAACAATAAATAAGTTATTAGAAATAACCTTTTAACCTTTTTATGCCAAAAATCTTGGACAACAAGGTCAGCAGCACATAAAAACAAGAGTTACTCAATCTAAAAAAATAATCTAATATAAGTCTCAAAAAGTGGATGGGAACTGCAAGGAATTTAAAAAGATGTGTAATATTACTGAGGTAAGTTTTTTAATAATGTTTAAATAGCTCATCTAGTATACAGGATTGATTAACAATATATAGCTAAGGCCTTGTAATTTGATTAATTGTTTTACCATAATGATTGTATGTATTCATATAATGTATATTTTATTTTCGAACACATCGAAAAAATATGCAGTCACCCTATGTGGACAAGAAAAATATTTATTTTAGAGCGGAGTGGCTCGCACCGATACAGTCAATTGTAAATATTGCGTAGTGATAAAATTAATGATTTATTAATGTGTTTAGGATTTGTAGGTACTGCTTAGCAGTACCATTGGGACCGGCATGTATGCAGCATAATTATAACTGTTCATGTGTATATTGTATATATCCTGGGTATGTGTGGTCAATTACATGATTTATCTAAATGACTAAAACAATTTTTTTTTATTAAGTTGGACTATTTCAATCATCACATTGTTGCTTTGCATGTGACAGTTGGCAGATATTTGACAAATTAATAATTTATCTGTAAAAATAAATAGCCATTACAATAATAAAGCCACTTTCTTGTCATATATTTTAGATTTTGTTTCTTCTATGTTCTTGTGCAAAGGCACATCAAAGTTGTAATGTTGATCCAACTGTGGATTAATACTACCAGGAGTGCTGTTTCATTTTTGACATCCTACAGCACCAAATAGTCAGCCAGGAACACCATTTTTCTTTCTCTATCAAAGTTGAGGAACACTTCTAGAATGAATACAGACACTGTCCAATGACTCCTGTCATGACACGCACAATGCCTTGTGCCAGCTGGATGCGTATGTACTGTAACACGTTTAAGGCAAATCGCTGGACTAGCCAGCGAGAGGAAATCTAAGTAAGCCGTCCGCAGTGCAGTAAAGCGAAGAGCCAGTGAACTGTGTGCCCGTGGAGTCACACTCAAAGCCTAACACATTTAAAGATGATTATCGCAGCTTCACACCAAGTGGCTGTGATAATACCATCTCTAACTGAATCTTTGATGCCGATGTATCGCATCTAATGTGCCAACTGGTTGTCTGCATGTGATGTCTAAATTAGACGATGGGGCACGTCGTCATTTGGGCTAGTCGCCTAAGGCAAGTGCCTTCAAAGAACTCCTCGAATGTGCTTGCTCGTGCATTGGATGCAGTTATTTTCCATTTATCATCAAGAGAGATTTCTGAATCGTCACGACAGTATCAGTGCTGGAGCCCCACACTGCCGCACACACAAGAGTGGACAATTTCATTGTTTACCCAACAGCTGAAACAAATATGCTTTAAACTACTACTGTAGCAATGTGTGGTTACCTACTTGCTGAACCAAACATACTTTAATAGTGTTCCCCTGGGTACAATGATGTGCAAGGTGGACTTAGGTGGTAGGGTGAGCTGAGGGAGTGCTGAAGGCACAATGCGATGACATGGAGGTATGGGAGCATGCACCGCAACTATTAAGTGTGTTTTAATCTATGCCCTGGCATATAGTGGCAAAAGAAATTACAAGTTAACTTGTAAATGTGTCTGTAGCTACCATTATTTGTAAAGGGTCAGCAGACACACAGGAAATAGCTTTGAGGTGGCAATGTTGGCATATTTTATGTGAGGTGGCTTAGAAAAACAGTGAGGTGGCCCATCACTCATCAAATATAAGGGGAAACACTGGACTTATATGCTATGACTGTAGCAAAGCATGGCTACCTAACTGCTGAACCAAACATGCTTATACTACAACTGTAGCAGAGCATGGTTGAACCAAAGATGCTTATATTATAAATGCAGCAGAGCATGGTTACCCAACTGCTGAATCAAACTTATACTACAACTGTAGCAGAGCATGGTTACCCAACTGCTGAATCAAACTTATACTACAACTGTAGCAGAGCATGGTTACCCAACTGCTGAATCAAACTTATACTACAACTGTAGCAGAGCATGGTTACCCAACTGCTGAATCAAACTTATACTACAACTGTAGCAGCACATGGTTACTTAACTGCTGAACCAAACGCACTAATAAAAATAAACAACTAATAAACAACTATAGCATAGTGTGATTACCCAACTTCTGAACGAAGCACACTTTAATATGCAACTGTCACAGCACATGACCAAACTGTTGAGCAATTGCTGCTCAACCAAACTCATTTATACCATGACCGTAGCAGAATGTATTTACACCACCAAGGAGAAATCACACCCATACATTTGCACTTGCTGTTGATGTCACAGCTTAGGACAACTCGCAGAAAAGAAGATTTCTAGCCATCAATTACGTCTAGAGCACCATGCTTGCTCCTGCGACTCACACTGCTTAAGACAGGTCAAATAACTTTTGCAAAGGCCTGTGTCATCTTAAGATGAATTAAATGCAACTTTATTATTGAACACACAATTGTCCTTATGCATGTGTAATATGATTCTTACCATAAAATGTTCATTAGGTCCAAATGTACATCTGTATAAATTAATGTGAAATTCAAAGAAATAATATACATGTGCACTTCTATTATGGTTTACCAGATATCTGACTTAGAAGGTATAAATCCTGTCCATGTGTGGGTGGCACACTGACAAGACAGAATAAATAAATAATCACTAACTGTCATGTTGTTTGTTTAGGGCAGTCGTGTAGGTTTACATCATCCCTAAAGATTCCCTATACATGTCCCTCATTATACATCTGGCCATCATAACAAATGTCAGGGAAACCAAACCGGTGCTGTGGGCAAAACATGTTGATCTGAATTTAAACTAGTAATTGAGTTGATTGGTTCACTGATGAGGGTGATTTCATTGAAATATTTCGGTTTACCAAAGGCACTGTACAATACAGTATAGAACTAGTAGCCCATGGTATTGGCCCACCTGCTGCAAGGAGTCATTGTATTCCAGCGTTTTGGCAGGTGCTTATTGCACTTGAATTTTACGCCAGATAACAATCGGAGATATAATTAATTTACATCAGTCAACCGTGTGCAGGATCGTTAAAAGGGTGCCCATCACCCTGGCACGGAGAAAGCACATGTTTATATGATTCCCTCGCGGGCAACGAGTGAGAGGGCAATTTTACCAGATCGCCAACTTTCCACAAGTGGTGGCAGCAATTGATTGCACACATGTCGTAATTAGTAATCCCGGTGGGGAAGATTCACAGCACCTCATTAACAGAAAGGGATGGCACTCACTGAACTGTCAGTTTACATGTGATGCCAACATGATCATATCCAGTGTTGTAGCCCACTGGCCCGGAAGTGCCCATGATTCCAGAACCTTTAATGAATCACAATTGAAAGTGTGCTTTGAAACCGGACAACACCAAGGTGTGCTCATGGGCGACGGAGGGTACACTGCTCTACCATACATGCTGACACCACTGAACAGGCCACAAACTGGACCAAACCGCGCATACATTCCATTACCTGGAGTCATCTTCTATTTAGTCATAGGGGTAACAACATTCTTATTAGTAGGATGTTTGCTACTTTGTATCAAATGCTGTATTACCTGTTGGACTCAGATGTACACATCCAATTCTAAAGAAAAATTCTAGTAATTGCGATTACTGCTGCTGCTGACCCTGCTAAAAGTTGTGTTTGCTAATTGAATTCTGAGGGAAAACATTTAAATTGTAAAAGCAGGTTTTTAGCATATTAAATTATTATACTTTCAACATGTTTACTCTTGTATTAAATTATTTTTAAATGAATAGATTTGGCTTTTATTTTTTGTGCATTAGTCGCTCAACTTGCAAGTGAAAAACACACAAACATGTGACATGGATTCCATAAAAATATGATATCCTATCAGTGTACTTTGGGCATGTGACCAGACAGTCCTGAAGAAAGGCCACTGATATATAAGTAATGTTCTTTTATAATTTCTCCGCTACCATAGACTGTCTAGAGATAAATGATTGGCTATTGGGGCAATCTCTTAAAAGCGATAACTCTACCAGACGGCTGGATGTGCCTGTGATTTATGACGACTCCGGGATCCGCTTTGGTGACACCATTAACTGATCATGCATGAAATCCCAATAAAACAATACCCAAAAGCATTAACCGTAATCAGTGATAAACATTTCGCGCCTGCGATCACTGCCAAACAACAGTTCGATGGCGGTGTGGGACGGCTTATCTCCAAGGCTAGTCACGCATCCATAGTGCATGCCGTTTTAGATCAAACACTTACACTGCTTTTACAGTAATTGGAATTGTTCTGTTCTTGACATACGTCTGAAGTTCTGGGAAAGGTCATAAAGCATCATCACAGTTGTCCATGTGATGTGTTTATTTATCTGTGTCAATGTCTGCAGAGACATTAAGACCACGAGCAACCCCATCCTTCAGACGGTATACATACATATCAATGCGGAAGTTAGTAACATGTTTGATCTTCAATTGATTCCATGAATGACGTATTTAATGTCCCCAGCTGATTGGCTCACTTTGGAGCAATCACAAAAAAATGCATGTAATGTTATGAACAATCGATTCACCTCTGGCTCTGTCTAGTGTCAAAAAAGACCATAACAGGAACATTTTTTAAACTAAAGGCATCACGTTTTTCCAAATGGAAGAATAGTACACGCACAGGTTGATGCATAAGATACAAATCACTTACAATCTTAATACTGGTCAGTGCTTGTGTCTTCAAGGCACCTATAATAATGAGCTAACGGTTTCGAAGGATTTAGGTGCAGTAGAAGTTATTATTAAAAACCAATTTCAACACGCCCAACAATAACTTTGCCCAACTATGATTTGACACTGCTAACAATGTTTGTCACATAATTGTCATTACCAGGTACTCTGCTGCCCTGTCCAAAATATCTCAAGTACTCCATACTACTACAATGTACATATATAATACTACGTAATCTGCTAGCATCGCCACACTGAATAGTGAATGCCACGACTTATGTAGAATTGATCCAAAACAAGATCTGCCATTAGTCGTAATAAAACCACTTCATATCAAATCAACTGGTGACAATCTGTTAGTTGCATCAAAAACAACATCAAGCAAGGACATCATAACAAACCCGCGAACAAAATGCTGCAACCTACCTGCATGGAGACAAGTCCTACATCACGTACACAGCTACAAATCGCAGCAATGGCGTGTTGCTGCCAAACCAGACTGGCGTCCTCATCAGAAACTACAACAGTGGACCAGCGTGTGTGACAACGTGCTCACAGACAGACTGCAGTCACATCAATGCGTCTCCACACAGCAACAACAACCACGTGCATCGGTACATTAATTAATCCGTCGCTGCGTTTGCATGTTTACTCTCTCTCTCTCTCTCTCTCTGTTCATAGCCTTGCAGTCCACGTCTATTATTGTCACACAACAAAGGATGCCACTCTCTGCTATGTATTAGCAGGAATCTGTGCAGGAAATACTAATGCTGGATTCTGCGTCAAAGGATGCTCTGGAACACCATTGTCAGGATTAAGCAGATCTGAATCATGGATGAGAGTAAGAAACTCAGTGGTCATTGAACATTTTATTAGTAATTCTGTAGTCCAATGGAACAGCCTAACAAGTTGTATGTTTTAAGTTCAGGAAACCAACCATAAAAAACCATCACAAAGAAGAACATTCTTGGATTTATAAGTTATGACTGCAACACTAGTCAAACTAGTTGTTATTTCACAACCTCACTGTGCAGAAACATTGTGCAGTACCTAGTACACTCTAAGTCCACAACCACATAAAAAAAATGTTTGAATTAATATGTTCTACAATTGGACTGTCAAATGCTCCATTACGTTTCAGTGACATTCTGATGAGACTTTTTGAAAATGATGTAAAAATGTGTATGATGAAATTGCTCTTGTCCACATGTAACCAAACCAAGTAATATTTCACATCTAAGATGTGCATTTAATGATCTGTTGGAACACCAATATGCCTAATCTCTACCTATAAATGTCCATTTTGACAACCAAACAGTATTTAATAACAAGGTTTATCCGGAGGTCAATTATCTGTTATTAAAATTAAACTGCAAAATGTACAATTAGTTTGGAGTTGTCATTCAATATTTGCAATATTTCAGATATTCCATTGCACATGAACCTTAATCATGCACTGATCATCCATGATGCACCATTTGATTATTCATTTTATGCTGGCAAATTTTATTATTTTTTTCAAGATGCTTTCTGGTGGATAGCATGCACAATTTGGGTGAGAATGTTGAGTGATTCATACATACAAAAACAGCAGCACCTAAGAAAACAGCTCTTGTTTAGTGTTTTTAATTGGCAATCTAATTAGTTTTAATCAATAATTGTTTTAACTTATTGTTACTGAAAAATAATGCATATGATAGTTTCATTTGAGAGTGGGGTGGGGGCTGAGGCCAAACGAAAATAAAATTGTATTTGTGATATAAAAAAATGATATTCAGTGATGATCCCTAAACAATACATGTCATGGATGTATACATGTAAAACTTAATTATTCATAATTTAATGAAAATGTCTATCCAACAAACTCTGTGAATGAAGACAGGTGATGTATTTCTACAGGCAATCTTTTATTTGACTAAGTTACTCTCACACTGTCTCATCTCTCTCCCCTTACCCCTGTCACTCCATCACACTGTCTCATCTCTCTCCCCTTACCCCTGTCACTCCATCACACGGTCTCATCTCTCTCCCCTTACCCCTATCACTCCATCACACTGTCTCATCTCTCTCCCCTTACCCCTGTCACTCCATCACACTGTCTCATCTCTCTCCCCTTACCCCTGTCACTCCATCACACTGTCTCATCTCTCTCCCCTTACCCCTGTCACTCCATCACACTGTCTCATCTCTCTCCCCTTACCCCTGTCACTCCATCACACTGTCACATCTCTCTCCCCTTACCCCTATCACTCCATCACACTGTCTCATCTCTCTCCCCTTACCCCTGTCACTCCATCACACTGTCTCATCTCTCTCCCCTTACCCCTGTCACTCCATCACACTGTCACATCTCTCTCCCCTTACCCTTGTCACTCCATCACACGGTCTCATCTCTCTCCCCTTACCCCTGTCACTCCATCACACTGTCTCATCTCTCTCCCCTTACCCCTGTCACTCCATCACACTGTCTCATCTCTCTCCCCTTACCCCTGTCACTCCATCACACTGTCACATCTCTCTCCCCTTACCCCTGTCACTCCATCACACGGTCTCATCTCTCTCCCCTTACCCCTGTCACTCCATCACACGGTCTCATCTCTCTCCCCTTACCCCTGTCACTCCATCACACTGTCTCATCTCTCTCCCCTTACCCCTGTCACTTCATCACATATTTCTTCTTCTTCCCCTTCTTTCCTTCTCTCCCACACTCAATCCCTCTCTACCTTTCTCTCCCGTCTGTTTCTCAAATATCTCTACTCTCTTTTTGTTTTCTCTCTCTCCACCCTCTTATTCTATCTTTTCCTTTTTCTCCTCTCTCCCTCAGTATCTGGCACCCCTTATCTGTATCTTCACATTTCACCTTATCTCACACATCATCTTATGATCTTCTTTTCGGTCTCTGTCTTCTCTCAACTCTCTCCATTCTCTCTTCCTTGCTCTCGTCCCCACTCCCTCCACCTCCCCATCCCATTTGTCTCCCCCTCTCCATTCCCCTCTTTCTCGATCTTCCTTCCTCCAATTCTCACCCTTCTTTCTATCCCTATCCCTCCATTACCCACCTTCCTCTTCTTCCTCCATAACCCTCCATCCTCGCGCTTCCTCCATCCTCTACCGTTCTTCCTCCACGCTCTCCCAGCTTCCCTTTTCCTTCCCCTCTCTCCCTTCTTTCTGCCTCCCTCTCTGCTAATATATTCCCCTCTCCACCCCTCTCTGCATAGATCCTTGCACAAAAGCTTGTTGATTTCTGGAGTGTTATTCATTTTGATGGGAATTTAACACAGGCCCTACTGTTTTTCTGAGGCTAAAACAGATTTGCCCATGGCTAATTCTGAAGCCCATTTCCCCTTACTCTTGTTAATGTACATAGTCTACATACTCATCTCAAGTCATAAGACTTAAGCTCTTGACTTGACTGGTGGTAGAAGCTTAGCCTTAGCCTAGGCCTAGGCCTCTGTGGTAATCTATCTCGGTGCTGACTAGATGTTTGAGTGTGACTCTCACTCCAATTCCGTATTATATAATATCACACCACTTACGTTTCTGGACCGAGATGCATAAAAGTAAAGCGTTGCCACCGTTTCTGTCAGACGACACTCACTGAGTCTGACACTGTCGCCATCGGTGTCTATTTTTTTATTACCTACCTTAGGATACCTTAGGATGGTTCTGATCGTAATATTCTGTATTCCTCTGTGATCAGCTCTTCGTTTTCATTATCTATTAATATTAAATCGCGTGTTCCGGTTCTATTGTTAGTAATTCTTAACGGTGCTTCGAAATCATATACAATATCCTGGTTATACCAAAATTTGTCTAGTCGTGTTTTAAATGAATTTAGAGATTATGCTGTTACCACTGTATCAGGGAGACTATTCCGTGGTTCGGTAATTCGAATTGGAAATACATTTTTTCTTAAGTTTAGTTTGGCTCTTTGTGTGAATATTTTAAAGAAAATGTTCTGTGTTTCCTGTTCTTTGTGATATCTCATTGTTTTTCAACAGATTTGGTACAGATTTGTGGTCATAAATGTTGTGTATTATTTTATAGACTTCTATCATGTCTCCTCTTAACCTTCGATATGCTAATGTAGGTAGTTTAAGCAATTTGTGTCTTTCTATATATGATAGGTCCCTCATACCTGGTAATTCTTTATTGGCTCTTCTCTGAATATTTTCTAAGGCAAATTTGTGTTTTATCTTATATGGGTTCCATACTGCCATAGCATAGTCTAGGTGTGATCTAACCATTGTTTTGTAGAGTGGCAAAAAAGTATGTTTATCTAGAAATTGGAAGGTTCTTCTAATTATTTTGATCATTTTAGTTGCTTTGTTTACCACTTGACTTATATGTTGATCAAATGTGAGTTTTGAGTCAAAGGTTACCCCTAGGTCTTTTTGTTTATCATGTGTGTCTATTGTTTTTGTGACATTGTTCATTGTTGTGTAGTATTGATTTTCACCTACATTATTTTTTCCAATTTCCATATGTGTACATTTATCTGGGTGTAGTGTGAGCATCTAATTATGACTCCATATTTCTATGGTGGCTATGTCCTGTTGCAGTATATCTTGGTCATTCATATTTATTATGGGTCTAAACATTTTAATATCATCAGCAAATAGAAACGTGTCGGATTGAGTAAGGTCTGGTAAGTCGTTTATGTATAATACAAAGAGTAGAGGTCCTAGGACTGTTCCCTGGGGTATTCCAGATGTTACATCATGCCAATTCAACTCTTTTCCATTTACTGCCACTTTTTGTCTTCTGTTAGAGATGAAAGCCTCTATCCAGTTTACTATTTCTTTACATATATTTAGACTGTTTAATTTACTTATTAGTCTTTTGTGTGGTACAGTGTCGAAGGCCTTTTTAAAGTCCATGTATATAACATCTGTGTGGTGTCCTTTGTCTGTTTCATAGGTCCATGTATCTAGTATTGTTATTAGTTGTAAGACTGTAGATCTGCCAGAAATAAAGGCATACTGTTTTGGACTGAAAATACCATTTTCTTTCATATAACTGGTAATGTGATTTCTGACAATTTTTTCCATGCATTTGCAGACTATGCTTGTTAGACTTATTGGATGTTAATTACTGGCTAATTTTTTATTTGAATTTTTGTAGATTGCTGATATCTTTGCATCCTTCCAATCATCAGGAATACAAGATGTTTTTATTGATGTTTCAAATATTTTACACAGAGGGTGACAAACTACATCTGACAGCTCTATTACTAGCCTAGTGCTTATTTCATCAGGACCAGGTGATTTACTAATGTTAAGTTCCTTTTAAAATTGATAATATTGTGTTTTCAGTTATACTACTTATAGTTAATTTATCCATTTCTGTTTTGTTGTTAACTTTGGGCATAGTTGGAATATACCCTGGCTGTTCTGTAGTAAAGACACTAGAGAAGTAGTCTGCAAATATATTTGTTTTTCTTCATCTTTTGTTGTTGTTTGTGATTTTGAATCTGTGTAATCTGTGTTTAATTCACCGATTCCTTGCTTGATTGTAGTTTTGGATTTGTAGTATCTCCAGAATACTTTTGGGTTTTTCTTTGTCTGGTTTGCTAAGTTTCGTTCAAACTCCTTTCGAAGCTTTCTTGTTAATGTTCTGAGTTTATTTCTACTTTTGCAGTATTCTAGATATTTTGTCCCATCCCTGGTCTCCATGACCATGTATCTTGTCTTTATTGAACAATTACTTGTAATGAAATCAATGTAGTTATCATTATTCCCAAATTTACCTCGCACATGTGAAGGTGCGCAGCTTTGATCCATCCGTTAGTTCACTAGCTGCTATTTTAAGATACCACCAAGAATCGTATAGTTATAGAATCCTTGGTACCACCATCGATTCTTTCGGTTCTGAACGACTTCTACACTACAGTAGTACAGACGCGGGCTTGAATGAGGGTGTAGATGAGCTCATCATGATTTATCAACATGTACGTTACAATTACGTTGTAGTAATTATGATACGTTGTTTAATAATATGCAATCACTATCATAGTTTACATGAATAAAGTAATTAAAATGTTATCAAATTGCCCGGTAAAATTAGTTTTTTTTATTGCGATTTGACTTTGTTTTATACCCTAGCCTGTCGAGACCCTCACTCAAACAACCAGCGCCAGGTATCACCATCTAGTGCTATTAGCTGAAAGTAAACGGAAAGATCTTATAACGGCAACGTTTTCCGTCGACAGAGAATAATAATTTACCAAAAAACTGTCGTGTTATATTCTGAATCTGAGGTGTGTTAACTTATTACAAAAACTTATTTAACTTTTGCACTGGCGTCGATCGGAATGAAATTAGCATTGATGCGGCGGGAGCTACGTTCAGCAGTAACTTCGGCACCGCACCGGGTTTTGGGGGAGGGAGTTGTGTGGCCGATTTATCGCGACGGCGTTCACAATTGATGTATTGCCTGTCACTCAATACTTCCACTGTGCCATCATTATTGGCGAATTCTCACCTTTATGCCGCCACATTAACTTCAGTTTGACCATTTTCCCGAAATGTTGCAATGTTTTCTTAGTTCTTTAATGTTATTATTATTATTATATCCCCTCCAAGACTCCAGCCCATGATGGATACTGATTACTGAGATATTTGAATGCCAGAATGGTCCAGTAGTACCGAATGGTATTCAGTGGTATCCAGTGTTATTCAATTTTCTACCATTGACTCTTTTTTGCTAAGAGTAATTATTTGTTTAAGAGCAGGCACGTGTTTCTCTTGTTTACGTTTTTTCGTGAAACTGTTGACCTTATAGGTTCAGCGTGTCAACGATACAAAAAATCTAGACATAATAAAACGCAGTCTGTGAATTTCTGGCCGGGGCTGGCGGGTTCTTGCTACGAAATGAAGAAGACTTGTTGTTTGTAGGAGCACGCTGCCGCCCTGGGCTCTTTTCTAACGATTTGTCTGAACAACGCCCACCATTTCAATTACATGATCACACCCAGCAGAGCGCAAGGGAGAAGAAAAAATATGCACAAAACTGATAGCGCCGTTTATTAAGCCCGCGTGATTCACCTTCATCCATCAATCGTCTGGTAGAATCGTCCCTGCTAGTCTCGCTTAACCGATTGTCGGTTGGCTGCGGAACTACGCCGAGAAGACAGTCTGGCTACATTAGCGGCTTTTGTTTGGGTAGCAGCCGTGATCTATAAAATGCTGCCACCTCACGGACACTGCCGTAATATATATTTTTATAAACAACTGGAAATTTGTATTTCTATTTATGTTGTGTTAATATAAGTTTAATTTTGAATAGTTTTTTATAATACAGCATTATTTGATCAAAAGGTTTCCTTATTTAATTTGTATGCTATCCGTGTCGGGCTAGACAATGCTGCCACCTCACGGATACTGGTTAATCCTGCCGTAATTCTTATTTTATAAACAACGGTAAATTTGAATTTTTACTTACTTTTGTGTTAATATAAGTTCAATGGTGAATACTTTTCATATGATATTATTATCTTGTAAAACTATATCGTTATTTAATTTTTTATTTCATAGTTGGCCTGAGAGCCAATCAGCGTCTCTACCCTAATCTGGGGTAAGGCTGCCCGGATGTAGAAACTTAAGCCCATATACTGTCCCAGGCGGAGTTGAGGGGGCTTAAAGGTGCTGCCACCTCACTGAGTCTGGGTAACCGAGGCTACGTCCCTGCTTGTTCGCTACTTGCTCAAATATAAACAAATACAAGTACTTTGCGTAGTTATAACAACTGATTGATATTGTGCTAAAGGTATGTTTAAAACAATGTAAAATCATATAGGGCCTAATATTGTGCAGTAAATGTATAATATAGCATAGGGTAGCGTAGCGTAGCAAAGGATAGCATAGCATAGAACTGCATCGCATATAGCATAATATAATACTTACGCACATGCATATGCACACATTTATGACAAGTTATTGTTATTGTGCCAAAGGTATATTAAAATATAATATAGTATAGGGGCCTAATATCATATAATACAATATAACATAATAAAATATAACATTATTTTATATGATATGACATAACATATTTCTAATATAACATGATACTTGCCCGCATATAATGTATACAAACGTTCATGCATGCATGCATACATGCATACATGCATGCATATGTACATACATACATTCATACGTACGTACGTACGTACGTACGTACGCACATACATACATACATACATACATATATACATACATACATACATACATACATACATACATACATACACAGTTACACTCATACACGAAAAAACACACACACACACACACACGCACGCACGCACGCACGCACGCACGCACGCACGCACGCACGCACGCACGCACGCATACACACAAACACGCACGCACGCACGCACGCACACAAACGCACCCCCCCCCCCACACACACACACACACACACACACACACACACACACACATACAAACAAACAAACACGCACACACGCACACACGCACACACGCACGCACGCACGCACACACGCACGCACACACACACACACACACACACACACACACACACACACACACACACACACACACACACACACACATACATACACACACACACGTGTCACAACAAGTTGGATGAAGATAGTGGCAAGATGAAGGCTTTCAAAACGACACGAGACAGAGGCAAGAATAGCAAGGACATGGCGGGTGGACAGAATTGGGATGCTAGTGGGAGCAAAAGGCAGCGCTGAAGGCCTGGGATAGCCACCTTAAAGAACAGTTGAGACAGGGAGGAAATCACGATCTGGACCTATCATCGTAAGCATAATTATAGAGACATGGGGTTATTCGGTATTACTGATAGACGGGGTGGATGGGGTGACTAAGTGGAGAACATCTGGTGTTGATGGATGCTTGAGGAGACGGCAATAGCCACGGGAAAGATTGGAGTTAGCCGAACAAAGAGGATGCTGAATGAATGCATGACGGAGACAGGGTAAAGTAACAGACGAATATATGTCAGGGATAATTGCCCGCACGCAGAACAACATGGGTTTGGTAAGAGGTAGGACCTATGTGTTGTTTTTGCGACCAAACTAACCTGGTATTAAGGGGATTGGAGAATGGCAGAGGGATTTGTAGACCTTTAGAAGGTCTACGACACAGGTAGGAAAGAAAAAGAAATGGCGACGCTTAGGTGAGATGGGTCTTTAGCTTCACCTTAAAAGCAGAAGGAACGTTTACACGTAACGGTACATAAGATGAGTGTTGTGAAGTCGTGCAGGAGAATGGCAGTGTTCATAGTTTGTGTTTGTAAACACATTGTCGCATCTCTTTGTCGGCGTCTTGTATATAAAGTTAGGGGGGGGGTGTTATTTTGCAAATTTCGTTTTTTTAATGGAATACCCCCCTGAAAACATGGATATGTTATGCTAGAGTACAAAAATACCATTTTGTACATACCCTCTGAAGGTCATGCCCCTCAAAAAACGTCAAAAATGGTTTAATAATTAGTCTAGTCGGAAGACCGTGCACCCCGTGAAATATATACTTTTAATTGGTATCACTAGATCGAAAAAAAAAATACGTAGAAAACGGATTGCTATGTTAACAAGTCAGCAAAATGTCCCACGTGTCGTTTTTATGCAAATTAGTGCCGCCATTATTGAAAAATCTATTTTTTACTATATCTCAGCCAGTATTGCAGATAACCGACAAAATAAGATATATAGACCCATGTTATGAGGGTCAGCGACCATAATAAAGTTATTGTTGACATGATCACATGTGTCTTTGACAGTTTAATATGCAAATTAGTGCCGCCATTATCGACAAATCTATTTTTTCACCATATATCGGCCAATATTGCACATAGCAGCATAAACAAGGTGTCCAGGCCCATGTGTTCAGGGTCAACGATCATCAAATGACCATTCTTGAATTAACTACATGTGTTCCTGGCATGCTATGCAAATTATAAAGTGCCAGCATTATCGAAAATGTGACTTTTACACTGTATCTCAGCCAATATTGCAGGTAAGTTGAGAGGGTTTTTTGAGGGCATCTACTTACGAAATTGTATTGTTGTTACGACCAAAGGTTGATATGGGGTCAATTCAAGGTATTGTGAATAAAGAAATTCCACTAAGTTCATTTAACAACTCATCTACTGATCCAGGTAAGAGCAACCCAGAATGATATTTTCTTAGCTTAACTGCGAAAATAGAGAAAAGTATTGATCCAGAACTTTGTCTTTTCATTGACCCCGTGGTACTGAATTTCGTGAAGATGTTTGTGGTGTGACAGTGTTGAATGTCTTTGTAAACTCCAGGACGGAACGGCTTGTTTTGACTGACGGAGTAAGCACATTCATGTACGATACTTGTGTTTCGCAAGAAAGTCACTTAATTACTGCATCCATGTTGATTCGGATTTAATATTATTATTGTAATCTAAGTGACAACCGATCTGTCTATAGACAATGTGTTCCATTATTTTGCATGTGATGCACGCAAGTGAAATCGGTCTATAATTAAAATTGGTTTCGACTTGTTAGTTGTCACCTTTCCTATTAATCGCAGACAAACGTGCTTTAGGCCAATGGGACGGGATAGTCTCTTCATCATGAAAGCTGTTGAAAGATGGCGGAGAGGACACGAGCGCTCTCTTTAGCCGGTGTTTGTTTTTATAGTTCATTTGGGACATGCTGCTTTCTTTGGGGCTTCAACAAGGACAATTTTGGTCCCAATCCCACATTGCCAGGAGCATACATGTTGTCCACCTGCGGTAGGGAGATGGTCCTTTGTCAGGTAGATATAAACTGTTTGTTGCAAGAAGCGTTCTAGCACTTACGTTTTTTCTAAAAACGTCGATTGTATTCCCTGATATATCCGCATTTTATTATAGTTATTTACCCGTTAGAAAAAGCATACCTAAATTATTTGGACTCCGTGATGTGGCGCCACTGTTTGCTGCATAAATGCGTGTGTTCACAATGTGACGCATTTCATTGATGGCCTCTGATGACATATAATTACATACACATATCGACTGTTCGTCGGCGAGTAGTCGTCAATGGTTTGTAGGCGTCGGGTGATGAGTGGTTCTGTCAAACTTCAACCAATGTCAGACCCCTGACTTGGCAGTTGGACTGAACTCCAGACTCATTCGTTTTCCTTAGATAATTCGTTCGGTCTCCTTTGTGGCGATTTTGACACAGAATACACTTCCTCCAACCCCGGTAACGTCCTATCGATATACTTCACCGTAGTTGGTCGGAAGAGGCTGTATGTCAGGAAAGTGCTGTCGATTTTACACTCGCAGCCCTAGTCTCGGTTAATCGACTTTCGGTCGGCTGCGGAACTACGCCGAGAAGACAGTCTGGTTACTTAGTCGGCTTTTGTTTGTTTGTCCGCGTGATCTATACAATGCTGCCACCTCACGGACACTGGTTAATCCTGCCGGGCGGGCGGGCGGGCGGGCGGGCGGGCGGGAGGGCGGGAGGGCGGGCGGGCGGGCGGGCGGGCGGGAGGGCGGGAGGGCAGGAGGGCGGACTGAGTGCAGTGGCAGTGGCAGTGGCAGTGGCAGTGGCAGTGGCAGTGGCAGTGGCAGTGGCAGTGGCAGTGGCAGTGGCAGTGGCAGTGGCAGTGGCAGTGGCAGTGGCAGTGGCAGTGGCAGTGGCAGTGGCAGTGGCAGTGGCAGTGGCAGTGGCAGTGGCAGTGGCAGTGGCAGTGGCAGTGGCAGTGGCAGTGGCAGTGCATATGCACACGCACACGCACACGCACACGCACACGCACACGCTCACGCTCACGCACACGCACACGCACACACACACACACACACACATATATATATATATATATATATATATATATATATATATATATATATATATATATATATATACTGGCATGCTGTTTGTGCGTATGTTAGCACACCCGCATGCACGCACGCACGCACATGTGAACGCACGCACACACGCACTACTATTAAATACAGTAAAACCTGTATGTGATAGCCATGTCCGAATTGAGCATTATATATGCGTTATGGTTAAGTTGCAGCCACTGACAAACGGTGCGAACTAACCACTCATCCACAGTGATCGTTGTAGACAGGTGTCTATGTACATTCAACAGTCCTTGCGTACAAAATGTCTTGTAACTTTTAGGAAACATTCAGGAAATCAAATGGTTATGTTGTGATATTTCTAAACAGTGGACTTAACATATCATCCCTTCCATCGGTGCTGTTTGGCACACACGCACACGCACACGCACACGCACACGCACACGCACACGCACACACACACACACACACACACACACACACACACACACACACACACACACACACACACACACACATACACACAGGGGCCTTTTGATCACTCTCTCAATTCGCAATTAATGTTGCATGGTCGCCGCCCACAAATCAATTGCTAATTATTAAGTACACGCGTTCAGTGCTGATATCGCTCGCACATTATGAATGATGTATTTTGATTTTGCATTTAGAGTTTCATGGAATGCAATTTATCCTAGCGATGTTTCGTTTATTGTGTTCCACGCAGACACCTTCATGCGATCATTCCGCATAAACCTAATTGTTTCAGCCGAGTGCATATATTGGCAGGAATTATGTATGCATGTGTCGGTACATGAGTTCAAGTGGTCTGTGTAGTGAAGTCGAATCAGTGGAATGTTTACGCTTCAGTTCCGGATTAAGGCAGTGCATCTGGGGCAATTTCCCAGGGGGGACTCAACACATGGTTTTATGGGTGCATCCACAAAATTGGGTTTTTTGTTTAAAAAATCCAGCCTCGTGGAAGTTTGACAACCGACAGTTAGAAATCTGATTAGTGGGTGAGTGGGTGTATATTTTTAAATTATGTAATTATATCACAGTATACATGACGTATGTCTGTGTTATGTTATGAAATCCTTACAGTAGGAGAGAACATTACTGTGGTAGGCCTCCCCGAAGTCTTGAATTGTTAATTTGCAAATGTTGAGTAAGCTTGTATTATGATGATAGTAATTATTATAGGTCTGAATATGTTGCGACTTAGTCATACATGTTTGAATGTTCTTACTCAGTGACCTACACCCGCGCACACATAAGTACGTTTAATGTCACACACACAATCGAGTATACACAACTACACATTTGTTGCCCCTATACGTCGCATTGTGCACGCACAGTCGCATTTCAATACAACCAGTACCCGCGTTCTCGTCAACACAATAGACCTGGTTTTATGTCGTCCACTGGTTCGGAAAGAACGCCGATCAACAAACACAACCAGACGCACTACCGGTGGTTCAATAGAGTCGCGTGGGTAATCCATCTAGCCGCCCAACGAGCAGTGACGTGTCCGGATGAAGGCGGCGCGTGCCGTTGCCATAGCGGTGTAGCAACAACCCGGCTCAACGTGGATCACACGCAGCTGGGGCGGCCTATTGTCGAACGCGTCTATACAGATACACTGACGATATCCAGTGTTTTGGTGATCAGATTTGAGTACGGTGAAAACCGCGACGACCTCTTCTATATATACGCCCGCGTTCATGGCGTAGCTGCATCGTGTAACAACAAGGTTGCCACTGTTATCACACCCTAAAGGCGGCGCTATCACTACTGATCTGCATAGCCTCCTGACGGGTACAAGTGCGAAGTTATCATTGTTAAAAACCCGGTGTGATTTTCCGGATAAATTGTACATTTTTGGAGGACCCAGATGGGGTGTCACGCGAGCAAAAACAAGATCCATGTCGTTCAGGCGCCTTCACCGGGCGACTCGCCCACGAAGCGGTCCCAGCTGGACCGGTGGTCGTCGGCTGGTAGTCTGACCGCCACGGACGAAACATCGCAGCGGGGAGTCTCAGCGACGTCGAAGCAGTCGGCTCAGAGCGGGGACTCGGGCTTCAACGACGAGTACACCACGGTGATCACGGAGGACTCGGCCGCAGAGCTCGTGCAACAGGTCGAGGAAGAGTTTGACGAGCCGTCAGAACTGGGTAGGTAGGGTTGGACAGTGGAATAGCTTGTGTTCGTACAGTTGTTGCCTGGCTGTGGTGGGGTGACTGGGCTACACAGGCAGGGTTATTCCAATAGAATAGTTGCTCTTCTCCCAGATGTCATCTCTGTGTTTTGGGTAACAGTCATTCGAATAGCCATCGTTCTTCCAGTTATCCTTTTGGCTACGGGTGAAGCTGAAGTCCTGGTTTTGTACACGTACTTCCATTCTTGCCTTCCGTTGTTCCAGGTCGGCAATCACCTCCCGCCTGCTTCCACATTACCGTGGCTTCGTACCACCCCTCGTTAATAGGCCTTCCACATATCTATACATCCTACGTGTATTTTCCGTTTGTCCTTGTACCATCGCTTATCAAATGACCTCCCCACATGAAGCGGCTTCTTTCCTGTTAGGCTACATGCACGTCCTAAACATAGCATGTAATACGAGCAGCATGTGGCTGAAATCACCAAACATTTTTATCGTGAGCGATTTCACTGGTTAACCTTTAAAAGGATTTTGTAAGGGATGTGCCATGGGTAGATAAGAGCTGGTACTGATGTAGTCATGTAATCAGCCGCAGCAACCTCTGGTGCGTGTGGATGGGTCGATTAGAAAAGACAGACCGACAGACCGACAGACCGACAGACCGACAGACCGACAGACCGACAGACAGACAGACAGACAGACCGACAGACCGACAGACCGACAGACCGACAGACCGACAGACCGACAGACAGACAGACGTAGACGTAGACGTAGACGTAGACGTAGACGTAGACGTAGACGTAGACGTAGACGTAGACGTAGACGTAGACGTAGACGGAGACGGAGACGGAGACGGAGACGGGGTGGGTGGGGTGGGTGGGTGGGTGGGGTGGGGTGGGTGGGTGAGTGAGTGAGTGAGTGAGTGAGTGAGTGAGTGAGAGAGAGAGAGAGAGAGAGAGAGAGAGAGAGAGAGAGAGTTGTAGCCGTTTCGAAGCTGCGACAATTTAGACCACAGTGCTAACTATCGTAGTACGTTTATTATCGTTTAGTTATGCATAATTAAATACATAATGTTCACAGGCACAGGCAAAATCAATGGGGTATCGAATGACATAGGTCGGAAGTATACTGCAATGACTAGCAAATCAGTTCCAATAAGTCATATATGGTTTGGACTTAATCCAACCAGTAGTTCATTGTCTAGTCTTTAAGTTGCAACCGTGGGATAGTCACTAGGTATCATTTGTATTTTGTATTGTTAGTAATAAAGCAGTCAAGGCCAGTATTTCCATCATACACTTACTTGTTTCCTTCATGTTCTTAGTAATGTAAATCCAATGCCATAAATGTACTCATACATACTCTGTGGCTCTGAATTGATATTACTTTTAAACGGGTCCATCATTTGATATGATCTATACGCACTTAGGCGGAAAACGGATTCCCGAAGTATTTTTATATACATGATGATGTTTGTGTCGAGATAAAATGGGTGATTTACGTTAATGTGTAATTTAAGCAAATTACGTAAAACTTTCCGAACTGATCAGTGAACCTCGCTAAAGACGCATAAGGTCGTGAACAATCCATCATCATGCGCCTACCGTCAGGTACGAAACCCAATAAAGTCACAAAAACAACAATAAACCAAATGAGAATTTCTAAAACAAAAGGTACAGGCATAAACCCTAAGCTTTTTTTGCGAGGGTTGTAGATAAACATTAGGAGAAAACATTACAATTCAAAGAATGCACGAATGTAGTTTTTTTTTTTATAGTTATTGACCCTATAAGTGAAACAAATTAAGGGCAGCCATTACCCGGGGAGAAGGGCGCCACCGTGAGTGTTAGAAATGTGTTACAACTACACGCAATACCACAACTGACGATGATGAGCGGAGATGAGTTTAACGTGAAACTATTGTAATGATGACACTAGCCTCGCTTGTACGATTGCTCTATTGGTGAGCTGGCGATACACTCAAACAATCTTCAAAGCAGCAAACTTGATCCGCAATAAGGCTAAGCCTCAAGCAGCGACCTAATGACAGAACTAATGAACACACAAGAACACACAATCAATTGCATGCATCCGCCCTCATTTGCGGTGGAGTCACACCATTGTTATGAATTATACAAGATCTCAGGCCCGGTCGCCTGGTGCGCTATGCTTGATTGATTTTGTTTATCCGCCAGCAGCCAGTTGGAAAGATCAGGCATGAAAAGGCGTATTCGTCAATGAAGTGATCGCCGTACTGGTGTATGAAGTTAATAAGATAGGTTTAAAACATTACCGTACCGCCGTTCAAAATGATCGTAATGTCATCTAGAATATGATGATAAAATCAAGTTACATAGTTTTAGCTATGTTTACTCTAACACAACCCAGATTTAGTTTAATCAGGTCAGAGTTCAAATGCGAGTAGCTACTCGTGCGAAAGACATTCTTTTTCTTTGTCTTCCAACATTCAGTGTCACGTTTTTGGTCTCCGAGAATGTTGTTATTGTAATAAGATTTATACAAAAGTCCACTAGCATCAAATGGGGTCATATGACGAGAGCAAACTCGGAAATGTGGAAATATAGTTCGAACCATGTTATTTGAATACATAAAGCGAAATTTATTTATACAATTATCCTTATTAATTCGTTATGACATGGTGTAATGAGCACGCAATTCATAGACCCTCGTTGCACCTGTCCAGGTACGAAACCCACTGTAATGGTGCGCGTGAACCTGTGTATGTTGTGTGGTTAGAGTGTCTTGTTGAGGCATGTTCTGGGAGTCCTGGTGGTCATGAATGGATGGCTATCTGTTTAATTAGCGTGCCGCTAGAGACCAACCACATTGCTCACGTTTGATGTCCGCCGGAGGTGTTGTAAACAGCATCTTGGGGTAATTACTTCACGCGTGGCTACACAAGCAGCGTAAAGGTGAATGCTCGCTGTGAAAGGAATACTGAAGATATTATCATCATATTGTCGTTAGTAGAGTACTGGCATTGACTGAGTATGGGTTATGCAACAGAACTATGTGACATTTGCACTGCCTGACACGACTCGGTGTACATTATAGTATACGGACCTCGATAGCTTCAGCCGCATGCATGTCAGATGGGACTCTTCTAAGTCTTCTTAACATTACCGGACGAATTTTGAACATGTCCTAGCCGCAGTATGGTCGCACCGGGCAAATAAAATATTTTAGGTCGCATCTTGTTACCATGAAGGCAGTTGTCTCATTATTCAAGTTCCCCAAAAGAAATTAATACTTTTGTGGTTCGATTTTTTAAGTGACATATATATTCTGGGCTGCAATCAACACGTGTCAATATCGGTTGTGAGCAATTTCTTCTTCTTCTTCTTCTTCTTCTCAGTATTCTTCTTCTCATGGTTAGCTCATCACTCTATGTTAGCCACATGTCTGTGACTAGAGTATTATCGAGCTTGGTTTTCAGAGTTGTCCTTTTACTAATATTTTCTTTTAAAACCCACCGTCGTAAATGACAAGTCCATGTGTCATTCCCATTTAGAATTTGTTTTTATCAAACATTGGATACATTCGCTCTCTCATTGTTTACAGAGTATTGCACTAAGACAGGTTTTGGTTTTAACAAAGACGTTGCAACAACGTGATCACATTTATCTCGGTTATCAGTAGGTCAGTATGTCAACGGGTCGTTTCCCTGTGCTGCTGCGCGACACTTAATTAATAATTTAATGACACTTTTGTAGGACTGGATTAGCTGACAGGCCTAATGCAGTGCGGCCACATCGAGTGAATTCCCAGTAGAATGAACGTATCTATATCTTACGAATAAGTATTTTCTACTCGTCACACAAGTTTAAATTCAGATGACAAACCCAGATTGGTGGAGACCACATACTTGTGTTGCTCGCCACAGCTTCCGAACAAAAGCGATACATTTTGTTTGATATATTCTCTAGTAGCCACGTCGTTGATGACGACCAATCGACTTCCAACTTCAAAAAACGCAACGTCGGTTACTTGATACTATATTAATACGCTACATTTTCCTAGAGGGCCTTTCTCCTAACAGCGAGAATTGAGAATCACTCTTGTTTGTGCCTATAAGCCTAGTCCAAGGGGGTGTAAGCTTAGAAACAGTAATTGCTAATAATTGGTTTTTGACATTGACGAACCCACTACATAATTACTATTTGTTTAGCAATAACTTAGTTCCTTTAGAAAAATGATAATAACATTGTTGCGGTGACGTATACATACACAAACCGCACAGGCGGGCAGATGATGGTTTGTAAAGAGACATGGGACACTAAACGCAAAGGTAGATTCGGCAACAACAAAAGACAAAAGACAAAAGGCTGACTTGCAGTAACCACAATATACAGACTGGTCAGTTAATGAAACTGTGAAAGGCGCTGGAAACAGCAGCAGCAGCAGCAGCAGCAGCAGCAGCAGCAGCAGCAGCAGCAGCAGCAGCAGCAGCAGCAGCAGTGGCAGAAGCAGCAGCATCAACAACAACAACAATAACAATAACAATAACAATAACAACAGCAGCTAATAAGAGCACTACTAGAAAGAATGCATTATATTTACAGCGTTAAAACAATGTGTTCATTTGATATTAACACATGTGTGTAACGAGTGTGACGTTGCTCGCAGACCTGGGCGTGGCCGGGACGGGATGTCAGCAGCGGCTGAGCGCCAAGGACCGCAGTCGGGCAGAGGAGGCCCGAGTCATGGACGTCTTGCGGTCAGAAGGGCTCATCCAGGTAGGGCCAGCTGTCTGTAAACTGTCACGTAGTTTGTAGATATAGACACAGTCATTTGGGGTAGACCGGCGCCCTGGCACAGTGGTTAGAACAATATCACTGCCAATCCGAGTAGTTCCTGCCGTGTCGATCCGTGGACAAGTTCACTCGATCTACGTAGCTCCAGTTTACTAAGTTGTATGAATGATAACAGGCTTCTTACAGCGGTGACTGTTTGTGTACGAATAATCTTTGAGCATTAACTACAGCGTCGCAAAAAACTACCCAGATAAGTCGAGATGGGGAGATCGACAGAACAGGGGCGCCAAGAAGAAAAGCGAACGGCGCATAGAACAAAAACATAAGTAAAACCTGGATACTACACTAATGAAAACTTACGTTTCTGGAAAAACGACCGCTGACGTATCTATAATTTCTTAAAGGGACAAACTGAGTCGATAAATATTTCCAAAGGGACCACTGGTCAGTGTCCTCGGCAGTTGGTTCTAGTCCGTTTTGGTTGATGGCTCATAACGAACCTTTTGTAAAGTTCCATTTATGTCGTGCCGTGTTATCTGGGAATATATTATGTACAATCCTGCAAATATATACGTCTTCCCAGATAACTTGCAATTAACTCGTTCTTGGAACTCCTGCATTTATTTCTCAACCATTCAGGGGTATCAATATAGGTAACAACTTACGAAGCTACAGGGTGTTGATCTGTGTTTCCTGCTCCAGCGGCCGGTGTCGAGAGCGGCGTTTGGTCTGAGCTATGACATCATGAGCGAGGAGACGGGGTTTCTGATGGAGAAGAGACCGCCGGCTCGCCTCGCCAAGCTCGAGAGACGGAAGAAGCGACGACGACCGCTGACCGAGGAAGATATAAAACAGAAGCTGGAAAAGGCAAACGAAAGGCGAAAGGTGCGTGGTGTTTTGATTGTGTGTATATCCGCTCATTTGTATTGCTCCCAACAATGCAAGTTTTTCAAATTTTTGAGTGTTGCAGTTGTATGGGTCTTTACGTTTGACTAAGATACATGGTGCATTGCTTGCGGATTTAGACAGTTTTTAAAGATTTCTAGTGTGGATGGACCCATGATATTTATTTAGGGCTTCAGATAGTATTTTATCATAATCTTATGCATATTGTATACGCGAAAATACCACGTTGCTTTCATTTTCAAACCGAAGAAACGTTACGTACAATGTACAAAGTTAATTACAATACATTCATGCACAGTAATCATCATATTGGTACATATTGTCATCAGATATTTAAGCATCCCAACTGGGCCCCTATAAAGTGTTACATCCCAAATTTACATCACACAAATTATACGTGAACCTCACTGTACCTTCCGCATATGTATACTACATCCGTAATGACGTCACGCAGGAGCTGGAGCAAGAGCGACTTGCCAAGATCCAGGCGGTGACGAACATCAGTGACGTCAGCAGTTCCGTCGATGCCACAACTCAACATCTACAGAGTCTTGATCAACACCAGAAGGTGGAGGCCCGTTTATTATATAAACATACTAATCGTTTTCAACAATGCTTTCATTGAAATGTGCTGAAATGTGTGTGTGTGTGTGTGTGTGTGTGTGTGTGTGTGTGTGTGTGTGTGTGTGTGTGTGTGTGTGTGTGTGTGTGTGTGTGTGTGTGTGTGTGTGAGTGTGGTGAGTGTGGTGAGTGTGGTGAGTGAGTGAGTGTGTGTATGTGTGTGTGTGTGTGTGTGTGTGTGTGTGAGTGTGTGTGTGTGTGTGTGTGTGTGTGTGTGAGTGCGTGTGCGAGTGCGTGTGCGTGTGCGTGTGCGTGTGCGTGTGCGTGTGCGTGTGCGTGTGCGTGTGCGTGTGCGTGTGCGTGTGCGTGTGCGTGTGCGTGTGCGTGTGCGTGTGCGTGTGCGTGTGCGTGTGCGTGTGCGTGTGCGTGTGCGTGTGTGAACATTATTATCCTCATATGCAATTTGTATTTCGGCACAAACTTTTTCCGTGGTTCAGATTCAGATTGATTACGGGTTTGTACTGGATGTGAGACAATAGCGGCCTACACACCGTTCTCCGATCAGTTGGTCTATATTCAGGGCCAAATAAAAACGAAACAGAAATCCGCAGAGGTTTCAATACACATTTAAATAGCTAAACACATTTTACGAGTGCAGTCTAAAACACATCAAGTAACAGCATCTCCTTTTTGGAATAATTGAGCCATTTTTGCCTTTGTAGACAAAAGAAGAAGTTGCCATTGAGAACCGACAGCGGCAACTGGAGGAGATGCAGCGGAAGTTGCGCGCGAAACAGGAACACGCTGAGTTGGTGCGACAACGGAAGAAAATAACGATTGCCGACGGGGACGACAGCGCACCTGGCGGATTGACGGCTGCAGAAACATACTAATGATAATGGTATATACATAATTTACATAATATATATTGCACATACAAGATTGATCACTTCTCTCGCCACCAGGGGCGCTGGTGACTACGCCAATGTATCTGGCATATTGACCTTTCGTCACGTGGAACTGACCTTCGTGGAGTTATCCAATGAAAATGCGACCTTCTACATGTAAGCGTTTTGGACTGCATACGGGTACTTATGTTTACTTGCCTGCCATTGGTTACACGGGCGAGTGACGACAGTCAGCTCCCTGGGTTGCTCCTTGAAGTTGATCTAATATCCGAAAATCACAGAAGGAAGACAATTATACGTGGGAGGAGGTAAACCGGTGTGAGAAATGCCACAGGTAGGGTAATATGACTAGTGTGGAACCTCACTATTGAGGTCAAGGTGACACGAGTACCGAAGTGGCCATATTACCATATATCAGTATTAACTAATTTAATATACTTCGCTGTTTCAAAAATAATTTGGGACTATCCCAATTTAGGACTATTCCGTGTGATCGCAACTGCGAGGTGCTGTAATGCAACGGTGAACGTAAAGCGTGGTTTGACTGAGTTACAATTGGTTGACTGACTGCACAAACATACAAGGGTATTTCTACGAATATATAAATGGAAGGTTGACCCAACTGATGTTATTCTGCAGTACCTACGCCTAACGATGTGACTGATTGAGCTGTTATTACGTAATATATGATGTGATTATTTCTTTAGACAGGATAAAGCAAGCTCTGTGATGATTACTGATGTATATTTGACAGTATTGTGGACTGTGGAGTGATATTAGTTAGAAAATATACGCTCTGCTGACGAATAAAAATTGCAGCATTTACGACATACATAAACACTCCTTTATTATCATTTTAGAATAACAGTATATGTAAATAAATAATATGTGGCGCCATTAGATCAGATTTTTGTCAACAATATCCAGTAGTCAAATAGTTTTCGATTCTTGTCGAAACACGACCGTTATAATTAGAGTATATAATTATACATTTTCTTCAGATTACAGAATCATAACAGTGACCTCACATAACGCACGCATGTAGAGGAAACTGTTTTACGACCTGTCTGCAGAAAACAAACAGTGTATTATGTACGCAAACAATCCTCACCCATTAAAAATACAACTCTCGGATAAAGGTAAGCGCGGCAGTCATAGTTGATGTTAAAGACACTTTGCTTTTACGCGCAGGCTCAGAAACATCACCCGGGATAAAATATCACGCCTGCATAAATGTAAGACCGACAACGTATTGAATGAACGCTTTGTAAGGCTGTGATGTTACATAATTGTCAGAATGAGGATAAACAAAGACAAGTAAAATCTAACTATCATAATTGTAATCATGCTTGCGTATCTTTGTATGATCAAGTGTTTCTCTTAGGCGGCTTGAACTTCGGGCACTGATCATATTTGAATCGAATAACCAATGGCATTATTCAGAGCCTTAGATACATAGAGTTTGGCCAATGACGTACCAATTTTTGATTGGTCGATGGATGTGTGGACGCCATTATCGGTCTCATTTGGCGCGTTTTCAAGCAGTATAGCATATAATGGCTTAATGCCTTGCTGTTCTGCTTGAGGATGCGCCAATATCAGCAACAAATTTAAGTTATATGGATTCCCTTTTAATAAGAAAAGATTGGCAACATGGGAAAGTAATGTGAATCGTGAAGGGTGGAAGGCGAAGCCAGGAATATCGAAATTGTGCGAGGTAGGTGTCGACATAATTTTTACGTCGTAGCCGTAGCCGTAGGATCTACTACACTCACTGTCATTCGAAATTTCTCGTGTAAACAAACAAGGCACATGTTTCCATACGATGCCTAAATGCCTGTTGTTCATGTAATGATATAAACAACTTATACTTTGAAACTGGTTAGACTTAGAGTGAAGTACCTATAATTTTACAACACTAACAAAACCAAATACCCAAAATTGTATTATCAAGAAAAGACACTAGCCCCGTCACGGTTGTGTATATCACCATCAGGCATCACGGATTATGGCGCAGTGAAGTATTTATACTTCTCAAAAACCGGTTTGCCTCGTTTTTAACTTTGTTACATGTTTATAGAAGTTCATTGATTTGCTCGCAGTGACTGTAAAATAGACATATTGATTTAGTTGTTGGTTGACTATGAATTACTAGGCATCGTGATTATGAATGGGGTTGGTAGAAAAATCTTATTTTTCTACTTCGCTCTTTGACGTCTTTGGTTTTTATTATGTCGCAAAGGCATAGAGGAGGTACAGGAACGTATGTATAATGCTATGTTGCGAGTTTTATTAAAGTTTTATCATACAGTCTGTTAAAGGAGAATTGGCTAATTTAACTACATGTCTATACTAAATCAACAGTTCCTTTTATATATTCAGCAGTTATTCAAGCGTCTACTAAAATCTAAATGTAAGGGGTCATTCCAATCCATGTCAAATCAATCACTCAAAACATCACCCGACTCCAATTTTGATGAAATTTAGTGCAGTTGTTGGCTCATGCGAGAATATGAAAATAAAATACAAATCTAGGTCAGGTATCATGGAAGATATAGGTCACTGAACTTTGACCCGATTTGCATACTGACCGCTACAGTAATGCCTGTAAATCTGCTATTAATAAAGCTAGAGAAACAAACAATATATCATTGGAAAGCCAATAAATATGCGCATATAACTAATAAAATTAAAACAATAGTGTAAATAAGAATGTTGTAATTTTCAAAATTTGACCTTTAACCTCAGGTACCCAATAAATGTATCCTCTGATTTTGCAAATATTTTGTAGACAGTATCCTATACTATTTCAGAAGAGTCCCTGAAAATATTAGAGTGGGCAAATAATAATGTTCTGAGATACATTAAATTAAGTACACCCGACGTCACCCATTGATGGAAAATTGCACCAGGGTAGCGCTGTTTAACCCAATACAAACATACAGCACAATATATGATTTTGCTAATATTGTGTACACAGGATCAAATATTATTGCAGAAGAGTCGCTGAAAATATTAGAGTGGGCAAATAATAAGTTTCAGAGATACGTCAAATTAAGTACACCCGTGGATGTAAAATTGCACCAGGATAGCATTGTATAGCCCAATACAAACATTCGGCACAATCTCTGATTTTGCTAATGGTTTGCATAGAACATCCTATACTATTGCAGAAAAGTCCCTGAAAATATTGGAGTGAGCAAATAATAATGTTCAGAGATACATTAAATTAAGCACATCCGTGGATGAAAAACTGCACCAGGATAGCACTATATAACCCAATACGAACATACAGCAGTCTCTGGTGTGTAAATCATATATGTATTTGTGCTCACTAATTATAAATTTCATTACTTCACGTTTTTCAGATCACTTCACATATTATCTCTCAGTCTACTGAAACTGCAATCATCACACATGAAGCTGATTAACTATCAATACAGTTCAATCTGCAATGCTTACCATTTCTCTGTATGCCACAAATCACATAACAGTACAGACAAAATTGACATGTGCATAATTTCAAATGGTCGCGTATATTTATTTTATTTCAGGCACACTTCGAAACCAACCAATTCGAATTACACCGCCTTGCTCTTGATGGGAAACATAAAACATTAAAACCGAATACAGTCCCAAACGACCGGGACAGACCGAGACTAAACCGGGGAGCACCCACTGTACAGTGGGAGCACCGTGGCCACACCGGGGAGAACCGTGATATACCGGCACCAAACCGGGGCGACACCGTGGCATATCCTTGACACTCCGGGAGTCCGGGGTGATACCGTGTGACACCGTGGCTACATCGGGATGATCCGGGGTTCAAAACATGGTGACACCATGGCGACACCGGCAATACCACTGTATATATGAGACTGAAATAATTATACAAATGAGCCAAATCTTCACGGATCACTCCGGAGCACCTGGAATTTTTGCCGAGGTACACCGTGGCCAGAACCGGGGCAGTGGGACTTAGGCTTTAGGCTCACCTCATATCCCATTGCATTTGATTATTATTAATCGCTGTAGTTTTCAGTTGTTCGTAGTTTGTTTGGCAAGGTATGGGTATGCTATAAATGGTACTTGCTTCAGTTACGAAGAACAAAACCGTAAAAACTTCCTCCAAGAACCACTATCATTCAGTTAATTTAGGTAGGGTGTTTAGCAAATTAATCAAAATCATTATGTTAGACATAACATATTGAAATAACACAAATACTTAATTTGCAACAATTTAAGAAAAGACCCACGCCGTTGTTCCTTTCTTCGTACTCGTGAATAGTTATTGCAATGTTAACAAATAATTACTGTTACTTTGTACTCAGTCTTATAAAGCTTATTATGGTTACTAGATAGCCTATGTGTTTCCATTTGAATAGTAACATGACGTCTGCTATGTCCATTCAACAAAAGAACAACTCACAAACCATGAAATTGTATTATCCTAAAGCAATACTATATATATATATATATATATATATATATATATATATATATATATATATATATATATATTACTATGATCTTGTTGATATAACTGTAATTCAATCATTCAAACACTACCATTCATTCCATACTAGACATATTACATTTTGGAATACATAGCAGATATTCACCCAAGTCAGTTATATTATAAGAAGACAATTTGTATTGATGAATGTGTGTGTCCTAAAAGAAATGATATACTTATAAATGTCTAGTAATGGTAGCATGTAGCATGTGCTTGTGAGTTACGGGTTTGAGAGGGAACATTATTTATGAAACTTGGAGATAGATTTGTTCCCGGATTCATTGATTGACTAGTACACCAGATCATCACAAAGGGGAGTATATACATAATGTGTACAAATGTACATGATTATATGTACGATCTTTATTTAAATGCTGTTTAACAATAATATATGAACCCCATTTTCATATATGTGTGTATGTATCAGTACGTGCAAGTTCTGTTGAGTCTACAATAAATGTATTTATTTGAAGTGAACTGAATGTTATTATTTTCTCATGTAGATATGTTAATGGTTCTCAAAATTGTAAATAAAAGAGAAGCTATTTCTATTTTATTTTGATTTTTTATCCAGGTTTACCTATAAAATACCACATTAATGTAAAATACTTGAAATATAATGCTAGAAAAGAGGTGAACATTGCATGTTTTTTGTCAAACAGACGCTTTGCATATGTCTGATATGTTTAAATTAATGTCAGTGAGTCGACTGTATCAAAGCTAAGAAGGACAAGTCTCTGTACAATGGCTTGTAGTGAGGTTCTTGTTACCTGTTCCTGAGGTAGCTGCTAATTACAGCAAAAAGACATCATCCCGTTAACAAACTGTCAGTGTAAACCTTATAATGATATGCTGACTCTCCACCATTTTAAAGCTACACACGAAATATCCTTAAAACAGACATCGGTGATGTGAGCAACATTAATCCATTTGGGGACATGCTGGCTGCAACATTCATTGTGAAGTAGCAAGTATGGTTATTTTCTGTGTAGCGTACAACTTTACCAACCGACAGAAAACAGGATCCGGAGTCTCTTTCCACTGGTTATACAATATATACCTTAGGTTATAGTCTTTGCGAACATATTTATGTTCCAGTACCATTAATTTAGGAAATTAATAGTTTTAAAATATTACAGTCATATGCAAATTAACCAACACTAATACATGAAATTACCAAACTAATTCTGTTTAGGGGGACATGAAAGGGAAACTGTGGTCATTTTAAGGAAACCTGTTAAATTACTATGACACCCCTGCTATTTTGTTGTAGTTTGCCTAATTTTATTTATTTATTGTTATTACTATTGACACCATAATTTATCATTAGTTAGTTGACTATCTTAGCATTACTACTTTTCTACCTTTCTACCTTTTCTACTACTGTTGTTGTTAGTAATGTTGGCAGCTCTGTTTTGTTGTTGTTTTCCCTATTCTCTTACACACTTTGCATGGTCTGTTTTTTAATCTGTGAAATTGGAGGATGGACTTCAGTTGGTTGATTTTTAAATGACCTTTTTTTGTAAAACACCACAACAATTGTGGATCTGATAGGATAACAAATTAAATAGTTCTAAGCTGTACTCACCCCTCACACAGTGAGACACTGTAAGCCTGTTGATTTGTTTCAGACAGACATATTAGTGAGGCAACTGTTTGAACACGTTATACCCAATTAAACAACACTGGCTAACTGATGTCAGTAAATAAATAGCGTGATAATTATGTAGAAAATTTGCAGTCCTATTTATAAACAGGGACTGCAGTTGCTTTCTGCCTGGCATTAGCATGGCTGTCACCAGCCCATGTTGACTTCAAAGTATCATGTGTCAACTGATAGCAGCCAAGCAGTCTTGTTCTACTGGGGTGTTCTATTTATATCTACGGTTAAATGTAATCACGCCGGCTATTTGCTAATATTCGTATGGTAAGTGGTGTGAAAAGCTGCTTGCAATTTCGTTCGCCGAATGGAAATGTCACGGTTGTTTACAACACCAGCACGGTTTATGGCGCACTGAAATCCTGTGTACTGCATTTGGGTTTCGAAAATATCTGGTTGCTTTGTTCATTTTAGTTTGTTAAAAAAAATCCTGCGAATTCGTAGTCTTCCTTTTCCCAACAGTGTCCGATATATATATATATACATATATATATATATATATATATATATATATATATATATATATATATATATATATATATAATAAGAGGCGGGCGGGCGGGCGGGCGGGCGGACTATGCACAATACTTGCTCAGTGTGGTGTGCTACTGCTGAAAAGACACGACTGAAGTCATAAACGTATGCATTGTCATTTCCAACTCGAGATTGAGAGACGATTCAAAAACTGGATTTCAATTTAAAAACAAAGCATAATTATATAAGTTCATCGCAACAGATGTCACTATCCGCTGAAATTCAATACGATACATTGCAAAGTACCTCAAATTCCTGTTTGAAATGCTTTGATACACAATTTAGTTATGTTATGTTGTCATCTACATCGTCCAAAGTTGGATTAAGTCTGTTGACTGTGAACCTCCTTGTCGTCAGCAGCAGGTGGACAATGAAGCGCTGAATCGACGTCTCCAGCAGCAGGCCAAGTGCAACAGTCATTGTAGCATCGTCGCACGTCGCTGCGGAACATCGGACTGACGAAGCTGTAGATGAGCGGGTTGACGACATCATTGATCGTGTACATCCGCCTGAGGTCGTCGTGGACGGGGAGACCGTAGTTGTCGAGGAAGAACGGCAGCCAACACACGACGAAGACGGCGGTTACTACGAACAGAAGCAACGTGTCCCGCTGAACCAGCGCCGTCGATGGAGTCTGTTTGAGCGTCGACGGAACCGCCGTGTACCGCCGGCTGCGGTCGTGGGTCGGCAAGACGAACACCTCCGTGGCACGTCTTCCGAGAGCGCCTGGTACAGACGTCGCGACGACACCATCAGCCAGTGTCGTAGACGTCGCGACACAACTCACCCGACGTCGAGCCGCTGCCGCCCGCTTCAGCAACACCGCCGCCATGACACTATATGACGTCACCATGGCTGCGTAACTTCGCCGAGAAGACAGTCTGGTGACTTTGTCGGCGTTTCAATGTTATCCGTGTGGGGCTATACGTTGCTGCCACCTCGCGGATCGTGGATAATCCTGCCGTAATTCCTATTTTATAAACAACTGCTAGTTTGTATTTCTTTTTAATTTTGTGTCAATACAAGTTTAATTTTGAATAGTTTTTATAATACAACATTATCTGATAAAAAAGGATCCATATTTAGTTTGTTATTTCAAATTCGACTTGAGAACCAATCAGCGTCTCTACCCTATTCTGGGGTAAGGCCGCCCTGGCGGTTACATCGGCCGCCCATAAATACACCAGGTGGAGTTGAGAGGCTGAAAAGTGGTGCCACCTCACGGAGTCTGGTTTCCATTCGAGAACTTGCACCATGGTAACTATCACGGCAAACAGCAATAACTGAGATTCCAATCACTGAGAGTGACATTTTCGCCCGCTGGATGATGAAAGTGAACCTGTGAGGTCGTTCCACGATCAGATATGCGAGGAACGCCAGCCACATTGTTGAGAACAGGACCGACGCTTTGAAGACGTAGATTCCGATAAGCAGTCCGATATACCGGAGATGTCAGTCCTTATGACTGTAACTAGTAAACGTATCCTTGTATCGGCAATCACCAGAGAGAATAGGTACACCCTCAAAGGTGTGTAGTCAGCATTCGCAACGAGAACAAACACGAACGCCGAGAATGAATAACAATACAAGTGTTGCGTTGTGGATAGACTTGGATAATGAGAGGTTTTGCTTGATAAATTTCCCAACAATTTTCAGAACATATTTGTATTTTTTCTTTCAGAATGCGACGAGTTGTTAAAATTCGTAAGGTTGATCGAGTCTATAGCGACGACCTATACGTGTCGCAACAATGTTGTAGGTCTCGCAGCCGTTAGACAATCGTCACTGCTGTCAGTCCTTCACATTTAAACAGTTTTGTAGATGTTATTAGTGACTTTTGGAGAGGCAGACAGCACATTTATGTATAAGGATTCCTAGCATGGGCTGACAGACGTTCCGTCCCATTCAGATTTAATAGGATTTATCTCAGTCAATCGACAGCGTTATCGTGTTCAGTACTACACGCGGCGACGAATGCTTCAAGTGATTGCTGGCATACTTTCAGACGTTGACAAACATCGCATACAATATCTGCCGGGCAAGATGGCAATTTCCTTGCCTTACAATATCTTCCTTCCTCTCTTTGGCTCTGCGAAAGGCAGGATCAATAATAGAGAACTACGCTATCGCGCGTTCATCGTGTAAGTAGTACTAAGTACGCGGTTCAGCAGTGACCAATCAACGCTGCCTAGCATGCAAGGACTATCGACAATGTCGTGACAACACCATTGAGCCGCTCCAGGAGGCTATTTTGACTGCATCACCATCATCGTAGTCGTCGTCGACGTCATCGTCATCGTCACCGTCACCGTCACCGTCACCGTCACCGTCACCGTCACCGTCACCGTCACCGTCACCGTCACCGTCACCGTCACCGTCACCGTCACCGTCACCGTCACCGCCACCGCCACCGTCATCGTCATCACCATCATCATCTTTTTTCTTTTCTTTTTTCCTTCTTCATATGTGTTTCCTGTTTTATTGTTTACTTTTTTATGTGCCGTCTCTATCACAGGCATTGGCGATCATGGCCCCAAAACTGCACAGTCGTTGTAGTTTGTGGCAATTCTGTTGTACTGTTTTGCTATTTTAACCAGATGTTTTATATATATATATATATACATATATATATACATATATATATATATATAAATATATATACATATATATATATATATATATATATATATATATATATATATATATATATAAGTATATATATATATATATATTGCCTCTAATCTTTTTAAGTTTGTCTTTGTCGTGATATGGCCTATATAGATCGTGCGTTGTTGTATTGTTGTATTGTTGTATAACAAATAAATATACCTACATATTTGGTACGTGACCGATATCACGAATACAAAAGGTGCCTTAGTCTAAGCGCTTGTTGTTAACACAACATGGTACAGCCAGTTCACATTCTATTGTCGTCAGTTTTCCTCATTCCCCAGATATCACCTCGTGTGATTGCATCAAACTGTTTCCTGTATTTCTCGAGTATTGCACCGAAACTAATAGTCTCCGCGTTCCACCAAACTAAATGTGGTTATAATAGTTTATACTTGAAATCGGTTTGTTGTGTGTGTCTTTACTCTTATCATCTTTTGTTTTTGTTTCGAAGCGCAATATAATAACAATATGGTCAGAAGATCTAGAAGTGGTCAGGCAGGTGAAGTGATATCGTGATATTTTGGTATGCCAATGCGCTGTACTGTTTTCGTCACTCTCATTGGCATACGGCACAGTGGTGGACATTTCTATAAGATTGGTCTTCGCGCATTATTTGCAGTATGGCTGACATTTTCCCGGAGGAGTCGAAATTATATTTTAGTAAACAGTTCTGTCAGATAGCCGTGTGTAAAGCGGTTTTAGCAGTCGCAAGGGCTCGATACTGCGCGAAGAATTTACCGTTACTTTACAGCGACCACGTCTTGCATTTATTTGTGTTCGTGACTCTCTTTTCTTTTATTTTACTTTTTATTTTACTCTCTTTTCTTTTTTATAATAAAGCTGTGTAATTTCACATCAGTTGTTTGTTCTTCCATAGTTTTTATATTCCAACTTGACTGCTCATATTGTTTAGCATTTTCATTTAACGACGGAGTATTTCCAAGCAGAAATATATTTCAAATGAGAACGTAAAAAAACGATTTGGCAGTTTTTAAACAACATTATGAAAAATACTGGAACTACGAATGTGACATTTTTATCGAGTATAATGACCGTAGAAGATATGATAATCACGTATTAATTTAACAATAATTATAATTGTATACCACATAAAAATTAATTGCAATGTTTCTAAAATATAAATTGATATTAGTACAATACAAAATAAACACATTAATTAAATAACTATACTAAAATAATCAACTTCGCTAAAGATATATGTAGAAATAAGAATAATTAAGTTAGCTGAACTAATGTATGTAGGAATAATAAATAAATAATAAATAAACAAATAAATATATAAGAGCATATATAGAGTAATACATTATAAGATAAAGAAACTACTTAATGCGAAAACTAAACAATGCCACGATAAAAAAGAGTCGGTAAAATGATTATTTAGGCGTGCCTTGAAAGTAGCTGGACAACCAAATGTCATAGCGTCATTTCTCAGTGTTCCACAAGGTCGCCGCGGTAACTGTACACGAATTGTCTTCAGTGTTGACACGAGTCCACGCAACTGTTAACACATTATTGTTGACAGAGCGTAGTGCTCCTGTAGGTTTGTATTGACATACAAGCTCGGTAAATATTAATGTGCATCACTGTGCACAATATTATATGTGAACACTAACACAGAGTTAAACATTCTCTCCAGTTGAGCGATGTTGTTAACAGAAGTGATAGAAGTGAATTACAGTAGTCAAGCCGTGATATAATAATGACGCTGACGACTCGTCTCTTTGTCGCCTTAGGGAGGTAACGGCTCATCTTATTACTACGGCGAAGGTGTAATGAGAACACACAGGTGCTTGAATTTTGCCTGTTAAAATCGAGGTGGCAGTCTATGACAACATTAAGTATAAGAACACATACTGAGGCATGCAGTAGTCATAATATCCCCTAGGCGAATCTTAGTGCCGTTAACAAACGCAGTGGCAATCGTTTGGTACTAAGTGAAGGCATTCAGTTTTTTATCCCCTGCTGATGTTCAATGTGAATAATAGAATACATAATGGCAGAACCCTGAGCTAGTTTGCTACAGAACACACAAGAGTGATAGTCGATAAAGGTCATTTATTAATTGTACTAACAACATGTAAAGCTATAAAATTGTAATCGGCTAGTAGCAAGATTTTCGACAAGAAAATACAATACAACACATAGATGCTAACTGCCTATACAGTTGTGCGCATAGCTTATCTAAACAATTATAACTGACAAAGTACAAGTAGCAAAGGTGGGGGGCAATGTTATACCCCACCAGGCCTTTAGATGAAAGGCCCACCCCCACTCCTAGTGCCGTTAACAAACGCAGTGGCAATCGTTTGGTACTAAGTGAAGGCATTCAGTTTTATTGTTATTCACGCTCATGTAGTTTGACACCATCCACTGATTAGCAATGTCTAGACATTCCTCGACACGTCGCCAAGTAGATTCCAACGCTATTGCAGCGAAGTCAGAGTGAGAGTACAACTGCAGATCATCAGCATAATAAAATAGTAATAATAATACAATATTTATTTTCGCACATTAACATGGCAATGGTACAATATTAAAAAAAAACCCACTAATATCCGTAATAATATTGTTGACGTCACCGTCGTATAAAATCTGACATCTCTTAAATGCATTTCTAATGTCTACCATTTCTGATAAAGCATTCACATCATCCATCGTTTTGTTTGACAAGTTAGTCTGCCACGCACGGCCTATATCATTCGGAGACATGTGATTATTGTCGCATTCATTTGCAATTTGACGATAGTCTGCGTTACAAATAGACCACTGATTTGTAATAGATACGTTAGCCACACAGCTCAGTTTACGGGAAGAGTGACCAAGTTAGTGTGCAAAATAATGAGAAGAAAGTCCCTGCGCTCTGGTTGTGTCGCCAGTGGGGTGCACTTGTACAGACATCTAGATTAGCAGTGATGGCAGCACGAAACCTTGCGGGATACCCGAGGTATTGTATTCGATGAGTATCACGAATGAACACTCTCTGTGCCCACCAGGCGTCTGGCTACTTAGCCAAGCGCCTTGCCAACAATGTCTCAACGTAACTGGAACCGTTCGATCGATAATGACATATCTTTGGTGTATGGCACAGTGGTGGAAAAACCAGTTATCATCGCGCAATAATTGTTGTACAGCTGGATATTTCACAAAGGAGTGGATATGGTATTTTATTGACCAGGTCTGTCAGACAGTCGTATGTAAAGTGGTTTGAGCAGTCGCAAGGGCTTGATACTGCGCGAAGAACTTAACTTTTCTTTATCATTTGCATTTGTCTTTCCATTAGTAATTCTCCATCAATTGTTTGTTCTTCCATTGTTTTTAAATTCAAACTTGACTGCCCATATTGGTTTGCATATCTAATCAACAAGGGAATATTTCCAGGTAGAAACATGTTTCAAACGAGAACACAAATGTCCTGTCGAACAGGAAATAATTTTAACGTGGATGATATTTTAAAAGTATTGCATGCGGCAAAAAACTACACAGAACACTTCATAAGGAATTGGACAGCATAAGAATACCTACAAATATGGTGTTTGATGTTGTCAAAGACCGCACAAAAGTAACAAGAACAAGTGACGTACCTTTGTCTATTGTCAATAGCGGCTTTCGTGGTATTTGTAACGCACACGAAAGCGGTTTCTGTTGAATGGTTCTATATGTATGATGATTTCGCTGAATGGAAATGTGACCGGTGATACTTCCTGCAACAACAGTCTCACTGACTGCGAACTGAATGTTTGTTTTTGAGTATGTTCTTGTTTAGCAATGCCCCGAAAACTGCGCGCTTAGGCAACCCAGGCACCACTGTTTCTCGTGTGAAGCGTTTGTAAGATATCGATATCATCAGATTACCCTTATAAAACAGGTTTAGGCGTTCAGAACTGTTAGACATATACAATGAAGATAAATACTCGTAATGTTGTACGCTTAAGGATGTTTTACAGTATCGAGTTGTATTATTTGGTTTAAATTACACATTTAACAAGATTCCCATTCAAAGAAGCAAAATGAAAACAGATTCCGGTCGAGAATGGAATTATTCATTTGCACTTAACTAACTGCCTAGAATATAACAACAATATGCGGTCACAATTTAGTTCAACCCTATGGTATACATCATACATACACTTCCATTCATATACATACATATAGCATTACATAAAGGGTTGTCTTTTGTAAGACCGTTGTGTAACAAAGTACAATCTCGTGTAGCTGCAAATACTTACAACAATACTCAAACGATGAATATTACAATAGTTCTGCAACAACTGATACATTCACGATGTCAAAGAGCACGACGAATGTCGGTTTGTTAGCATCTCACACCAAGGTAAACTCGGGGAATATTCATCACATATAACCTAGCGCTTCTAATTAATCGAACCGATAATTACTGAAAACGTATTTTATTAAACAAAGATCGTTTGTAGTGGAATTCATCATCACAACACAAAAACACACACATTATATCATACGCACACTCACAGTGACACACAACAAACACCCATCCATACAAACAGACAAACAGACAAACAGACAAACAGACAAACAGACAAACACACAAGCACACAAACACTCAAACACTCAAACACACACACATACACATACACATACACACACATGCACGCACGCACGCGCGCAAACACACGCAAACACACGCAAACACACACACACACACACACACACACTCGAGAATTAAATCAACTGCAACATTAAATGTAACAAGATTGCATTTGCAAAGCTTCCGCTTAGAGTCGTTAATGGACATGCGAACGATTTAACCAGATTTCCACACAGGTAATCATTCACCTACTGATAGCAAGTGGACCATGAACCCTTTCTACGTGTAAAGTCTACATTTCTGATTAAGAACACAAATGCCACTGAATGGACGCGTTGAATCATGGAATGACACCTGTAACTGGTTGTACGTATTGAATGGAGTGGGGGTATATTAAGGCAAATATCAGAAACATTTGTCAAGGATGAGCAAACGTGTCTCTAGCAGCAGGAGCAGAGTTTCTTGCGAGTTTCGCGGAAGTATTATTGTATGTATATGAACATACGTCTATGCATAATGTATACGATAGCGTTGATCTAAATAATAACGTTTTATTTCTAAGAATCTAAAATGCGGAAAATATTACGAAAAAGGCAAATGGTTGGATATGTTATATCAGTTAAGGCATGCATAACTTATAAGATTGATCTGGTCACTGTATATGTCAGTGTTGTGAGAGCGCGTTTATAGTATGCATGTACGGCAAAATTACTTTATAAGATTAAAGCAGGCACACGGAGATTAAACATTCTGCTGTCTGAAAAAGGCATCACAAATAAGATATGAGACAGGGTAACGTTTACCCCTTGCCACTAACCAGAACGAACAGACACCGTAACTATTTTATATCATGGGGATTACACAATTGCCAGTAAACACGAAAGCGTAGAATAAAGTAGAATTTATATGATATCAGATGTCAATGCATTTATATTCTATGATGTTTAATGCATTAATTCTATTTTATAGTATGCATAGAATCCAACTCAGTTGAATTGCTAATAAAACTTATTATTATTTTTAAACAATGACCTCACATATTTGTTAGTTTAGTTATTTCTGCAGTAATTTGCAATGTGACCTCACATATTTGTTAATTTAGTTATTTCTGCAGTAATTTGCAATGTGTTCGGAATAAATGTTCTAATCGCTAGCCGGATGTTTTGATCAAACACTAAGTTCCACAGTATGAATAAATGTAAGAAAAATGTATAATACATGGAATACTGTTATCGCTTCAGAAAGAGATTACTATTTTGGTAGAGAACATATTCGTTGTGAAAGACGACCTCGTCCTCGTAAGCGAACAAAGGGTGTAGCGAAGTCGGCCAATCAGCCCGCATTGCTTGACAACGATTATAAATAGTTGATGCTTTACGGAGCTTTTAAATGAGCGATATCAGATTTCCCAACGATGTACCACACCACTGCAATAAGTGCACAAACGGTTCAGCTACATAAATTATCTTTATGGCATTGGATTTATATTACTAAGAACATGAAGGAAACAAGTAAGTGTATGATGGAAATACTGGCCTTGACTGCTTTATTACTAACAATACAAAATACAAATGATACCTAGTGACTATCCCACGGTTGCAACTTCAAGACTAGACAATGAACTACTGGTTGCATTAAGTCCAAACCATGCTAAACCTAGGTATAAACATAAAAAACTAAACTAAACGTGGGTGCCACCGGCCACAAGCCATCTGCAGAGCAGTGCACAAACGGTTCGGCTACATAAATTATCTAAATGGCAGAGCAAGAATCGATTGCCTTACAGCAAACTCTGGCCTCTGCCACCGATGGGGACCAGTGCTGGGACTGTGGCTGTTGGGTGCCATAGGACGACATAGGTTCTGTACGTATTCCGCTATACTGGAGCTTCGTATGTGTCACCTCTGGCGAATAGAATCCACGTTAGTCGATGGCACAAACTGAAGACGATAAAGACACTCGCTTTAGTAACAACTGCAAGTAAGATTTGTTCTTGAAAGGTCAGACGGTTTTTGAAAGTTTCTGTATCGTTGGTTGAACTTATCCATCATCAACGTGGGCCTGTGTCGTGACAGACGCTGCTGAAGGGACATATACCGTGTGCGGTATATTTGAAACATAGATAACGCTATGGCACAGATTAACGTTACGTCATTTTACACACGATCCATATCGAATTCCGAGGGAAATGTATCCAACATATTGAACACGTCGAATCAAGGGGTGTTTCATGCCGCGACTACTGCATACCAACGAATAATGCTACTGTTGTGCATTTTGGGCATGCCAGGAAATTTATTTGTGGTTGTCATATACATCCGAAAGATGACTACATCAATGAGGGCCTATATGTTAGCTTTGGGCGTTGTGGACACAGTGATATGCGTGTGTTTCTCGGTGATGATAATAGTGTATACCGACAAACTTGGAACGCTCATTCTTGTATTTGTCTTCAACTCGGCTGTCACATTCTCCACTTGTTTGTTGGCCTTCCTTGCAACCGAACGATGTATGGCCATCGCCAAACCGCATAAATTCACCCTCAGCACCGGAAGAGCGAAGACAGCACTCGTCGTAATCGCGGTGTTCTCCGTCTGCTATTCAGCAATATTGTCGGCGACCCTCGTCTTTCGTCTAATGCCCACCTACATCATTCTCACCACTGGACTCGCGAATGTATGCTTCATCGTCGTGCTTGCGTCATACGGCGTCATGGCGGTAATCTTACTGAAGCGTGTGAGGTCCGCTCGACGCCAGATCGGAGCCGTAACAATGACACCAACGAGCACTGAAGTGGTCGCGACGACTTCGATGTCGACACCGGCCAGCATGTCTGCAGCCACCCCGAAGTCGACCACCGGGACAGTAGCGGCGGTCAAACCGACGAAAGCAGCACAGGCACAGCGAGGCACGTTGGTCCTGTTCGTCGTTACCGCCGTCTTCGTCGTCTGCTGGCTGCCGTTCTTTCTCAAGAACTACGGTCTGCCCATCACAGATGAATTCAAGCGAGTGTTCGTGATTAATTCCATCGTTAACCCATTCATCTACAGCTTCCTCAGTCCCATGTTCCGGAGAGATGTGCGAAGCTTCTTCTGCGAAACTCGCAAGAAACTCTGCTCCTGCTGTTAGAGACACGTTTGCCCATCCTTGACATTTGTGTTCTTAATGAGGTATGTTGTAATGTGGACTCAACACGAATACAGGGTTCCTGGTCCACTTGTTATCAGTAATACGGTAAACTTGTTGAATTATTGTTCGCATGTTCATCAATACCTCTAATCGGAGGTTTTGCATATGCAACCTTGTCACATTTGATGTTGCAGTTAATTTCATTCTCATTTGCTGTTGATTTTATTATGATTTGTGTGCGAATGCGTGCGTGCGTGCGTGCGTGTGTGTGTGTGTGTGTGTGTTTGTGTGTGGTGTGTGCGTTTGTTTGATTGTTTTAGTGTGTGGTAAGTGTGTATGGGTATGCGTTTGCGTGCGTGTGAATATTGTGTGGGTATGCATGTGCATGTGCGTGTGCAAACGTGTGTGTGTGTGTGTGTGTGTGTGTGTGTGTGTGTGTGTGTGTGTGTGTGTGTGCATGCGCGCATGTGTGTATGATATGATATGATATGATATGATATGATATGATATGATATGATATGATATGATATGATATGATATGATATGATATGATATGATATGATATGATATGATATGATATGATATGATATGATATGATATGATATGATATGATATGATATGATATGATATGATATGATATGATATGATATGATATGATATGATATGATATGATATTATATTATATTATATTATATTATATTATATTATATTATATTATATTATATTATATTATATTATATTATATTATATTATATTATATTATATTATATTATATTATATTATATTATATTATATTATATTATATTATATTATATTATATTATATTATATTATATTATATTATATTATATTATATTATATTATATTATATTATATTATATTATATTATATTATATTATATTATATTATATTATATTATATTATATTATATTATATTATATTATATTATATTATATTATATTATATTATATTATATGTGTGTTTGGGTTGTGTTGATGAACCCACCACAAACGGTCTTTGTTTAACAAATATGTACACATGTATCATGTATAATGTCAAGCCGGCATTTCCTAATATTTGTTTGTCGAACTGAATAACTAGAAGGGTGTTTCCTGAGTTTGCGTTGATAGAAAATGTTAACTAACCGTCTTTCGTCGTGCTATTTGACATCGTGAATATAGCAAGTGTTGCAGAACTATTGTAATATTCCTTTAGGTATTGTTGTAGTAAGTATTTGCAGTTACACGAGGTTGTACTTTGTTGCACAACGGTCTTACAAAAGTCCATCCATTATGTAATGTTATATGTATATATGCATATGAATGTAAATGTATCTATGTTGTATACCAGTAACTAGCCGACATTCGTCATACCCTTTTCATAGCATTGTGGGTGCATGACTATTATGGCTGACATCGTGAACACTGTATATGTTTGACATTTCTGAACGACTACACGTGCCTGTAATTGCTAAATAAGGACATACTCACAAAAAAACTACCATTCAGTTCGCAGTCAGTGAGAAAGTTGTTGCACGACGTATCACCTGTCATATTTCCGTTCAAGGAAAGGAGGACTGTTTCCAATCTGCCCACGGGTAGAATCATTCAACAGGAAGCCACTATGGACAAGAGAGAAGGCACGTCAATTGTTCTTATTGACTTCTGTGCGGTCTTTGATAACATCAACCACACGATTTGCAGATATTCTGATGCTGTCCAGCTGTATGTTAAATATATTAAATAGTTTATAAAGTCTTCACTGTGTCCAATGAGTTAAAATATCATCTACATTATTGCCTGTTGAACCAGACTTTTGTGTTCTCGATTGAAATATGTTTCTGCCTCGAAACACGCCCTCGTTGATTGGAAATGCAAACCAATATGGGCAGTCAAATTGTAATGTAAAACATATGCAAGAACAAACAATTGATGGAGAATTACTAATGGAAAGAGGCTCACGAACAGAGAAAAATCCAAGACGTGGTCGCTAAAAAGTAAAGGTAAGTTCTTCGCGCAGTATGAAGCTCTCGCTTTACGTATTACTTACTACCTGGCAGAACTGTTCAACAGTATACCATATCGACTCCTTTGTAAAAAGAAATCAGCCATGCTGCAATTAATGCGCGAAAAACTTACATTAGTGAAACAGGGTGACTATTAGTTTCGGCGCAATACTCGAGAAATACAGGAAAAGGATTAATGGAATCGCAACGAGGTGATATCTGGGGAAAAGAAAACTGACAATGATAGAATATGATTTGGCTATACCATGTTTTGTTAACAACAAACGCATAGACTTCTATATTCATGATATCGGCCGCGTACCAAATGTAGGCGTATTTAAGCCTATTTCTTATAAGTTAACTCCACACATTAACAAAAGGATAAGTCGGTTAACATGTGGAATTACATACAATTAGTTCTAAGCTATTTTCCATATTACAAGTGTAAAAACAACAATACAAAATATTTAACCAAGGAGGAGGATGGCATTTGTAACTGGATAGTAATCGCAGGAAAAATTATACTCTTCTTTTTATAAGATAAGAGCAAACATTCTGTGTCTTAGTTTATAATAAAATGCCTATTAGTAAGGGGTTCTAAGGTGTTATTAAAATATACATTGATATGCAAAACAGCCTCGTGTCATAAGTGTACACTGCAGAATATATTGCCAAACCTGTATTCATTTGTGTTTGCCAGCCCGTTGTTAATATCCACGAGAAGGGACAAGTTGAAACATCTACCTGAATATTCAAATTTTGATAATCATTCTGAATCGGTTCATCGGCAAGAATAAAATAAATTGGTATTGTTTATAATTGTTAAAACAGGTATAAATGCGAGGTAGCGACTCGTTGTTTTTATAAAGTAGCGTGGAGACACGCGGCTATTTAATGAACGGGGTCATCCGGTAGCGCGGGTGGTGTTATTTGGATTAAAGCGACATGGTCCGTTTGTGGCTTTTTATTTTTATTGCAAAATGATGTTATACGGTATAAATTATACTTATTATAAAAAAAGATGTTATCATGTACCATTTAGGGGTTGAAAATAGACGCAGCAAGGGCGCTTACTTTGTGTACACATCGACCACGAGGCGTTTTCGAAACCGTTGTAGGCATGGCTAAAAGCCCAGAAGGAAATGTATGATCACGTGATGCAGTATCACGTGACGGGTTGCACGTGCTGCCGTGTCGTGTATTTGTTGTCATTCGTAATGGTATGAAGTCAGTTTTTAGATGTGAATACGATTTGTATGGGCGTTACGTTTGTTATCAAAACATAGTATATATTTGTAATGTATGTTGTGTGCACATCATAAGACCAGACAAGAGACATCCTATAAGGCGTGCAAGTGGGTGACGATACATGGCGAGACTCCGCGCGACTGGAGCTGATTTGGGGACCGGTCACCAAAATAATATTCGATGGATGACAGTTGTAACTTCCGACTGATGAATACTAGGAAAATCAGGACATAAATACCTTGTGTTATACCTTTCTGATCTGAAATGTCCAATTTAATATTGAGTTGACGATAATTTAATCATAGACATAGCGATTTATGTAGTGCAGATAATAGACACTCCCACAATTTTAGGTCGTATGTGTCTTTTACGGAATTTGCATTTTACATAGTTGTACGTTGTGGTTTCGATAAGCACTTATATCTGACAAGTTGTCTAAATGCACATAATCATCACACATGTATACGTTTGCCCCAAACAGGTTGTACTGCGCGAATAATGGCACTTTTCATTTTTAGTCAAGATCGCCAAACACAACAAGCCGGCAACCACCATAATAATCGATTACAATTCATGATTTCCGTGAGCATTGTCACCAGCAAAGTGTTCCACTGCTTCTGCTTGTAATAACCCTTCGGACAGTATAACTGAAATACTTAGACTGGAACAGTTCGATTATTACAACCAAAAACAAAACGAAGTCCTATATGTTAACATGGAGAATATGGACTTTCTGCCCCAACTGCCGTCAGCCTCGTTTTCGCGCGGGAGACTTGCACGCCCTATTATTAGAAACCTTTATAGCCAATAACAACTAATTCACTAACTGTCACACCCAGCCAGGTGCACGCTCCCAGTTGGTAAAGGTCAAAGGGTGGGTGTCACTCGCGGCGATTTGAGTGACAGCGCGGGATTCTTATAAACATTCGAGGTTTGACATTACGAAGTCAGTTCTGTTTCTTTAAAACATTTATTGGCGGTCAGGACGCTACAATAGTTATAACTTATACTGATTAACATGATTTTGCAATAAAAAAATAAAAAGCCACGAACTGATCTTGTCGCTTTAAGAACGACTAGTTATTGAACCTGTCTATCCGTAGTTGTACTTCAGTGCGGAGCTAATGTCATGTGCTCGTAGGTGCAGACAACAAGTATTAGTTCACAACAGGTGCTCATAGCGAAACCAGAATTATTCATAATAAAAGCCAGAAACTCGGGTAATCTTCTACTAAAATAATCATCACGATACTTGGTTCTTCGTGACTAGAGGCACAACAAAGCGTGTAGGCCCTTTATTTTTGACCAGTTAGTTGAAAATGAAGTATACATTTAATTCGTGAGCGGTGGAAAAATGATGCGCCTCTTTTTATAGGATACCATAATATTGTCGACAATCTGTTTTGGTGTCGAATCTAGACTTTATTAAGAGGTTGCCCTCCGAGGATTCGTTTTAGGCTAATTGTAAGCCTAGCAGACTCCCATTACAGTTTCGGTAGAAATTCGAACACAGTTCTGTCTGCTAAATAAATAAAAATCTATGTAACCGTATACACACATTAACGTTATCAACAGTAGACACATGGCCTGAGTTTAGCCAGTATTCTGATAATTCAATGCAAACGGCTGCCTAAATCTAATTTTCGACGCGCGCCTGATCATTACGGCTTTTTCTATAATGTATTATAATGTATTCCATCGCATCCGGCATCGTATCGTATTGCGTCGCATCGCATCGCATCGCATCGCATCGCATCGCATCGCATCGCATCGCATCGCATCGCATCGCATCGCATCGCATCGCATCGCATCGCATCGCATCGCATCGCATCGCATCGCATCGCATCGCATCGCATCGCATCGCATCGCATCGCATCGCATCGCATCGCATCGCATCGCATCGCATCGCATCGCATCGCATCGCATCGCATCGCATCGCATCGCATCGCATCGCATCGCATCGCATCGCATCGCATCGCATCGCATCGCATCGCATCGCATCGCATCGCATCGCATCGCATCGCATCGCATCGCATCGCATCGCATCGCATCGCATCGCATCGCATCGCATCGCATCGCATCGCATCGCATCGCATCGCATCGCATCGCATCGCATCGCGCATCGCGCATCGCGCCCCGCGCCCCGCGCCGCGCGCCGCGCGCCGCACGCCGCACGCCGCACGCCGCACGCCGCACGCCGCACGCCGCACGCCGCACGCCGCACGCCGCACGCCGCACGCCGCACGCCGCACGCCGCACACCGCACACCGCACACCGCACACCGCACATCGCATCCCACATCGCATCGCGCATCGTTTATTGCATTGACGTTGCGAATAGCCACACAAAAACGCGATGGCCCTTCTCGGCCATCATATTTTGGGCGTATGCCGTATGGTACAAAGGGATGTGCAATTACATAACAAGACATAAAACGTAAATGATATTAAACACACTAAAACATTAAAAAATCATTGTAAATAAAGCATATTTTGTTGAAACTCTTTTTTCAGAAAAACATTCTTTATGACAAAAATCTAACAGAAAGTTGTTAAAGTGTCACTTGTATGCATGTGTGTCTGGTTTAGGAGATAGTGCGTCCGCAAGAGTAAAGGAAACATAGTTTGGGGTATAATCTTGGCAACAGGTTTTAAAATCATCTAAATAGTATATAGAAGTTAAAAACTATGGTTGCCATTTTTTTCTATTTGGTCCCATAGTCATTTAGCGGCCATTTAAAAAACGGCCGCCATATTTTATTTCGCCGTACGTTAATAACTGTTTCGTGTAGATAAATAATTGTGGTGTGTGAAGATATGTTCGATGGGACAAGGATTTCAAATAAACCATTTTTTGAATTTTCCGGCTTTCGTTTTCGCCATTTTAAAAGATGGCGGTCGTCAATACAAATGTCACAATATCTCACAAAATACATCACATTGAAGAGTAATGTTGATGACTTGCTGGATAGCGATATACACCAATGTACAATTGACCTTCATTAACATTCATATAAGCGCTATTTTTAAAGATGGCGTCCGGCTCAGCAATTTATCCATAATATCTTAAAAACTACGTTATCTAGAGCCAAACAAAATGATGCCAAGATGTAAGGTTTTTAGATATGATTAATTTAATTGTATTACTTTTAACCTTTATTGACTTTCAAATATCAGCCATTTTATATATCCGCCATTTTTTAAGATGGCGGTCAGAATACAACATATTTAGAAGTTATTATGTGTTGTATTACTTTTAACTTATCCGTCATTCTAATAGATCAAACAGTATTATTTATGTATCTTAAGAGAGCCTGTTATCCCTATGTCTTATGATCTACGTATCGTCGAACCTCGAAGCTGATGTGGAATATAGATGTTTGGAGGCAACGATTTAAAGATGACTCTTAGATATTCAGTACAACGGACAGTGTTGGCCAATTCAAACATTGGTTTACTGATTTCAAACACTATGCCATAGCATATTGAAAACTCCCAATATGTTCATCCACCCACATTCGACCCAATCCAACGTCCACTGCAATTGCACGTCATTGTGAAGCGCATGTTGGCATAAAAACTGTCTTCCACAAACTTTCACCTGTCTTCTCGAAACTTTCATAAAACCTTTTCACTTGACAATCATATGATAAGCACTAGGGTGACAAAGGACAAAGGAAATCTTGCTGTCGTGGAGTGTAACTGCAAAGTAGATGGAAAAGAAAGATGGCCCAGAAACTGAGATTATGAAGGCAACATCACTACTTTTCCCCAGGATGCCATATGCAACCTGTCATGTAGCCACACTTGATGATCATGGACATGCCCCAAAATTCGAACGATTTTTTAATGCACATCTGCATTTCGTCAGCTGCAAAACTGAACCAGTCCTGAATTCTGGAGCTGGTGTTTCCTTGGTTTGCACTGACAACAGTCGGCCACCATGCTGGTGCTATCCAGGCTCCAGAGATTTTGGGATGATTGGGTCTAAGACTATATCCCGTGATCAAACATTCGCCTTCACATGTGCTCGCCTTGGATGTTCCAACCACGCACCATGGGTACGTGGGAGTTTGTTAAATCCTTGTTCAAGTCTCAGTAATTTGAAAAGTACCACCAGACGTTTTTCAAATGGGTAATGTAGAGCCATCCAGGACATAATGGTATATACAAGAACTCTTCACAGCCCTTGACCACTTCAGTTGACTGTTCTGCTCCTTCTGCAAATCCAGCCAGTGCAGCAAGTACAGTTCTGAAGATAGAAGACATGCTGTGAAGCTGGTACCCAATTGTGGCTTCCAGCGAAGAGCATGACATCATTATGTTGGGAGTATAGGTAGACTATTAATACGTTTCTGCAACTTTCACAATATGTTGAATCATGCGACTGTTTGCTTCTTTGGGTATGCTCACATCTGTAGACACAGGGCTGTCAGAGTTTGTCTTGACATCAATGCGTGTCACGGTCACTAGGTTCTCAGCTGTGCTCATGTCGAAGACATTTTGAGCCAAGTATAGAATTCTGATGCACGTTGAATCATCTACTATATTGGGTCATATTCATTTGGAATTGCCTCTGTACGTTGTTGATTCCTTCAGTGAGGAATCTTTCGTAAAACTGTCAAAGATAACCTTCACTTGGTTATGACCTCGAGCTTTTGATTGGATGAGCTTAACAACACATAATTACTTCTAAATGTTTTTTATTTTGAGTCAACTTTTGGTTTCTAAGCCACGTAGTTTATAAGCTACGGATATAATACTTTTAGAGATTTTGTCGGGCGGCATCTTCAAAAATAGCGGATATTACAAAATGGCGGATATTTGAAAGTGATTAAAGGTTAAGAGTAATACAATCTAAATAATCATATCTAAAAACCTTACATCGTGACATCAATTTTATGGCTCTAGATTACGTAGTTCTTAAGATATGGGTAAATGGCTGAGCCGGACGCCGTCTGTCAAAATGGCATGTGTGTGAATGGTAATGAAAGTCAAATGTACATTGGTGTATATTGCTATCCACCAAGCTATGCAATGTCATCTACAGTACTGCTCAATGTGATGTAGTTTTTGAGATATTGTAACATTTGTATTGACGACCGCCATCTTTAAATATGGCGGACGCGAAAGCCGGAAAATTCCAAAAATTGTTTATTTGAAATCCTTGTCTCATAGAACATATATCCATACAGCACAATTGTTTTTCTAGATGAAACAGTTATTAACGTACGGCTAAATAAAATTTGGCGGCCATTTTTTAAATGTCCGCTAAATCACTATGGGACCAAATAGAAAAAATTGCAACAAGTGTTTTTAAATTCTATATACTATTTAGATGATTTAAAAACATGTTGACAAGATTATACCCAAAAACATGACAAGATTGAATTATTTGACATTTACCGACGGACTAAGATGTCACGTCGGAGAAATAATGTAATTCACATTAAGGCCCGCACACCGAGAAGATTCGCCCAAGACGCGCTCAAGACGCGTTTTCGTTGAGTCTTGACCCCGTCTTGTGCGAGTCTTGAGGTCAAGTCTTGAGCGAGTCGTGAGCAAGTCTCGAGATGATTTGCCCGCACACCGCGGAGACTGGCTCAACACTCGCTAATGACAGGTCGACGCGGGCGCTCATGTGGTCAGCGTGGAAAAAAAATGGCAGGCACATTTAATTTTATAAGACCTGAATATAATATGCTACAGATTTAGCTTATAAATGTCTTCTTACTGTCCACCCACCAGCTCACAGCCATTTCCGAGTGGCGAGGGGTGGTGCTTCAGGGACGGGTGGCGCATTAGATAACCCCGTAGTTGGCGCGGAGGCAGTGTTGGCGTAGGCTATCTGCATCTAGAGGGAGACGAAGTCGAAGTCATGGCTCTCTCTGCACCGCGACAGCTGCCGACACGCCACAGGGCTCTTCGCACATCTGGTCATACACCGACTTTTTACCCTTACCGTTTAAGCCTGGGTTGGCATCACAGCCAGTCATACAGCTCCACAAACATTGGGCTGTTTTGTGAGGTGACTGCTTCCGCGATATAGGCATCTGTATAAGCGACATCAATGACAACAGGGACACTGTAGCCTGACTCGCGCAGAACAGCGTAAGCGAAGAAGAGGATAGTGTCAGCCTAAGAGTGGTCTAAGATGGTGCCAGCGGCCATTTTAGATTTGGCCCTCTGGCGATAAATGCCAAAATGTTTGAGAGGGAGCTAAATCTTTTTAAAATGGTCCATAGAAGTCAAATCAATCGCCAAACCTTAGTAGCCAGAGAATGGTCACGAAACTGCAATTCTAGACCCTACTAGTTGAGCGAGTCTTCCCGGTCGGCGGGCTACTTTAGTTTTGCCGAAGTCATCGATTTTTTACGTAGCGCCTCCTATAACGATTGCCCCGCTAAAGGGGGCAAATGTTGTTAATTTATGACCATTATACGTGTGCTCATCGGTTTGATCATAATTACAATTGGCCACGGCAGATGTAAGGATATATTGATTCCGTACTTACTTGGTTTACTAACGTGGTGATATTCATATATGTTTCAAATGTTCGTCATATGCTTATCTCTTGAATAGGGCGTGCAAGTCTCGCGCGCGAAAACGAGGCTGAGGGCAGTTGGGGGCAGGAGGTCTATATACTCCATGTTAACATATAGGACTTCGTTTTGTTTTTGGTCGTAATAATTGAACTGTTCCCAAATAGTGTATTTCAGTTATAATGTCCGAAGGATTATTACAAGCAGAAGCAGTGGAACACTTTGCCGGTGACAATGATCACCGACATCATGAATTTTAATCGATTATTATGGTGGTTGCCATGGCATTAGCGGCAAGTAGGCCTACTTATGTTTGGCGATCTTGACTAATAATGAAGAGTGCCAGTTTTCGCGCAGTACAACCTGTTTGGGGCAAACTTATACATATGTGATGATTATGTGCATTTAGACAACTTGTCAAATATAAGTGCTTATCGAAACCACAACGTACAACAATGAAAAATGCAAATCCCGTAAAGGACACATACGGCCTAACATCACGACGTCATCGTGTCTATTATTTGCACTACGTAAATCGCCATGTGTCTATGATAGTGTGATAAACTCAAAATTAAATCGGACATTTAAGATAAGAAATGTATAACACAAGATATTTATGACCTGATTTTCCTAGTATTCAGCAGTCGGAAGCTACAACTGCCATCCATCGTTAGAATATTATTCTTGTGACCAGTCCCCAGTTAGTCTCACTTGGTTCCAAATACAATACTAGTGGAAGATTCGCAGTGCTGGGAGTTTTATATATCATGTATGTAGGATAGGATATGGTAATAAAAGTTGCCCTTTTACACACTTAATATCTGTTGTCAAGTGTTTATATTGTTGCACCAAACGAGCTACGGCCTCATTGCTTTCTGGTAGGATACATCAATATAATTACATATATATATATATATATATATATATATATATATATATATATATATATATATATATATGTCAAATATTTTACGCACGTATGCAACCACACAGTTACACACACACGAGCACGTATACACACGCACACACACACACGCAAACACGCACGCGCATGCGCACACACACACACACACACACACACACACACACACACACACACACACACATTTGATTGTACAGTCATTTTTACTTCCATTATAATCATGTGGCATATGTTATTGAGGACACATGCGCAATATTATTAATGCTTTGATTTACCTGCACGATCTAGCATGCACATCGCCAATATAACCACTTGATAGGCATTGCTTAAAGCTTAAAGGGCTTTATTTAATGAAAAAAAAGTGATGAAATAATTACATTTTGGGACCTATACCATGTGATAGTATATGGTCCCAGGTGTTCACCCAGGGGTTCTAGAAGTTTGACACCCTTGTGCAACATTTTGAAAATCGGGGTTAAAGTTACCCCACCCCTAAATTTTTCGCTTCAATCGAGATACAGAAAATACATAGAAATGGGCATAACTTGTCAACCCATAGGGATAGAATCATGATTTTGGTGTCGATTTATAGATAATTAATCCCCTGAATTGAATAAACAGCGATGCGAGTTACTCGGAGAAGTCCTTCGTGACGAAAATCCAATATGGCCGCCAAAATGACCGACAAAATTGATACTTTTTTAACCAAAATACCCACAATCTTTTCATGTTATGAAAAGTACGGACCATATGACTGTCTTACTGAAACCATGTCCTCTCGATAACCATTCTACAACAGAATCAGCTTACTGCATCTTGATATCCGGAGATAAACATCCCAATTGAGGTCATTTTCAAAATGGTCCCCTCGATATCGCGACATTTTCAGAAATACAAAATTACAATATCTTGCTCACTAATCATCATATAGACAAAATCTTCCTGTCAAAACATATGTTTTTAGTGTCCAGGAATCCAATGAACATGTTTTTAGTGTCCAGGAATCCAATGAACATGTTTTTAAAGGCCTACATCCAGCTCATCATCATGAAATCCAAGATGACAAATAAATGAAAATGGCTGCTTTACCTATAAAGCTGAATCAACTTTTTTATTTCCCAAAATTCCCTATGCATGTTTTCATATGCACTAATTGTGATATTGTAGTGTTATTACAGCAAAAAAAATGAATATCTTTAGCACAGGGCTCTTCAATGATCATGCTAATGAAATATTTGTTTCTGCAGGCATTGAAGATGGATGTCTCCACTACTGAGAAACTTCAAAGACCCCAAGATGGCCGACATCTGAAGCACCAATTTGTTTACATGTACCACAGAAAAATGTACAATTGTTAATGTTTTCTATTTTTTGGTTTTCAGAATAATGGATTGTGCCTTTGAATTTGGTCCACATCCCAAGAAATCTCGGAATTCAGATGTCCATCTTGGCAAATGTTGGCTGTGTGATAAACATTTTGAACAAAAGCAAGATGTGGGACATCCCGATCCTGGAAAAATCCAAGTACGTTTCGATAGCATTCGAGCAGAAAATGACAATGAAAAGCTATTAGCCAAAGTGAATGCTCAAGAGGATGACATTGTAGCTGGGAAAATATCAGTGAAATATCACCATAACTGTAGATCAAGTTATCTACTGAAGCGTCCACATGCTTATCTTTTTGAACAGAATGTACGACCAAAGCGCTCCTCGTTCAATTTCAAAGAACTCTGTTTTGTGTGTGCCAAGTCTTGTGATAGGAGTTGTAAAAGAGACCGAAAGTGAGGCTGGGCACTGATCACAGATAAAGATAACATCTTTGCACATGTACATGCAGAAGCTATTCGAAAAGGTGATACCGACATGATTCTCAGGCTGAATGGAATAGAGTGCAAGGACATGGTTGCTGCCGACTGTAGATATCACCGTGGTAACAAATTGTGTCTCTCAAAATATCTCGGACTGAACGACAAAATTGAAACCAATAAGCCTGCACAGTCGCGCAAATTTGCACCTGAAGAGGTTCAATGTAGCACAAGTGCAGCCGCACTCTTGGAACTTGACGTATCTGCTGATGAGGGTTCGGAGATGTGCATCTCAAGTGAAGAATATACCGACTGGCCATCAAACATTCAGGAGCAAAATTATACATCTCAAATTCAGTCAAAAGATCAAGCTATCTATGGAGTTGTGTCTTTACTGAGGGCAGATATTGCTGCAATGACACAGAAAATTACTTATTATCCAGAACCATCTGATCTGGAAATTGAGGAGTGCCAGAAATACGTACCTCTGTCTCTACTTCAAGCTGCATTGTGGATGGTTGACCAAAATGCTTTTGTAAATGTGCATCCTTTCAGCGAAGCATCCTCCGAGACCAAGTTGAAAGCTGTGACACTTTCTGAAACAATTATGTGTGGGTCAGGGAATACTGTCACCCCTCAACCCTTAGGCACTGCTGTCTATCTGGACCATGTCTTTGGTTCATCCGACATACACTTACATCTTCTCAAACTGTTGCAGTTGACAACATACCAACATATGTGCCAACTGATTTGAAGAAACCAGACAATAGAGAAGTGGGCAATGGGCTGATGCACGAGGGTACAGACAACGTAGATATCAATGTTGAAACTAAAGATGGGAAGGGTACATTTCATGCACTGGCAAGGTTCATGTTTCAAGATCAATGTGTGTCAAGCATATCTGAGAAGATAGCCATCCCTCGTATGAAGGACAAGTCTCTCAAGCTATCGGATGAAGTTCTCAAGCTTGTTGAACGTGAACCCTACCAACTGCCTCCGACACGTCCTGTGCCTCCCAGAACCCATGACGCTGTCAAGAAAATGAATGACCTGAAGCTTTGCAACCAAGCAACCAATGGTACCAAAGATACAACAATGGTTATTGCTGAGGATGGTACCACGTGGAGTACTTCCAGACATCGAACAGAGCGAGCCCCCAGAAAAGATAGTTGTTCCTTTATGGAAAGGATATAATCATCAAATCTCAGTACCCCAACCTCGTCACTTGAAGACAAAGACACACAGAGCTCGTCTGCCAATCATTGATGCCCCTCCAAGTGACAAGCGTACGCTTTACACGTCCATGGCACAGTGCAAGCGACTGTCGAAGAGCCTTGGACAGGAATCATCCGTCCAGACGATGGATCTACAATTGTACGCTTTGGCACAAGAAGTCAAGTGGCATCTGAGTGATGAATTTGCATCACACATCCTGCGAATGGGATCGTTCCATGCGATGATGTCTTTCCTTTCTAGCATGGGGAAAATCTGGGGTGATGCTGGTCTTCGTGATCTTCTAGTTGATTCTGGTGTCTATGCCGCAGGTACGGTAGAACTATTCCTTCAGGGCAAGGAGTACAACAGAGCAGTGACGGCATTCATATATGCTTATGAAGCGCTGTCACAAGTCCGATTCTCAGAATTCCTAAAGTGGCTTCGGCAGAACAAACGGAGACTCCCAGATGAGCTATGGGAGCAGCTTCATTCAACAAAGGAGCTCCTGCTTGTCGGTTCGAAAGCCCAGTCCGCAATCACACACCTTCATAACTTGGTAGAAGGTGTGGCTGACTTCAGAGCAGAGATGTCAGAGAAATCACCTACCTTCCAACTATGGGGCTCCTTCCTAGAAGGATGTCAGGTACTTCTTCTCAACCTTCGAGGAGAAAGAGAAGAAAACTGGCCTCTCCACCTGCATAGTATTATGTCTGCTCTACCATACTACGCTATCGCCGACAAAGTAAACTATATGCGGTGGACCCCTGTCTATCTGATGGATATGATTGCCCTGCCACATGACGTCCTAACCGCATTCATGAGAGGAGAGTTCAGCGTTCGTGAAACATGTGGCTCATTCATTGGCACAGCATCGGATATGGGCACCGAACACAAAATTAAAGAGCTGAAAGGGTCGTCTGGTTTGAAGAGTATTGCCACTAAGCAATCTGCCTTGGTTCGCTACAGCCTCACCCGCCACGTCACTGCAGACTGGGCTGCACGCATCAAGTGTAGAGCCAGACCTAAGGATTCCGATGAGGGCGTTCATTCCCACAAGGACCAGAGCAAGGCAGCCAAGGAATGAGATGACGGGAATGTACGTAACATGGTCGACCACATAACAAACCATATGAGAAACCCATTCGAGTTCAGTGAAGATACTCCTAATCTGCTGATCAACATTCCTACAGGGATGCATGCTACCCCAGCTGTGCAACAGTCCCTCTTGAGTTGTGTGAAAGAAGGGAAGGTCAAAGTTGAGCGGTTCGTCGAGAAAGCACTGTCAGAAGGTGAACAGGGCAAGTTCCATGACGCGATAAAACAAAGCAAACTGAAGACTTTCAAGGACCTCAGCAAATCCGTGAAAGTGAAGACAAAACAGGGGGTCAAAGAAAAGAAGATCAACCCAGAGCTCATATTTCGTAGATCTATTGCCCTCACTAGCTTCCGTGGTGATCTTGATCTCCTATCAGTCCTGAGTGTGCCCACTGGTGGAGCTCCATTGTCAATGTTCCATGAAGATGGATCAATGAGAAAACCAACAAAGGGTGACTTGGCTCATGTGCTAGAGGAAGGTATCTCATCAATCCCAAGTGACTCCGTTTATATTGTCGATGTAATGGTGCTGCTCCCCAAGACACCCGCACAGTATTACAGTAAATCGTTCGGTGAGTTGGTGGAAGCCCTTTTAGCGCACATAATTCGTCAATTCACACATGCACACACAGTGATCTGTGTGTTTGATCGATACGGTGACGCTGCTGATGTTAAGGCGTACGAGAGGAGACGGCGCGCTACAAGCACACCAAAAAAGTATGAGGTGATGGCAAGCGCACCACTACCAAAGTGGACGACATTCCTTGAAGTTGATGAAAACAAGACCACATTCAGTCTTTTCATGTCAACTTACTTACTTCGAGAAGAATGCACCACCAGCCTTGCAGGATCAACAGCGTCTCATCTTGACGGGTGGATACGAAAATGGCGGCGTCACGAAATAGGTGATGCATACAACTACTGCTGAGATTCCAGATATGCAGACTACTCAGCTGGAATCTGACTGTCGCATGATGTGCATGGCAAACCACATGGACAAGGAGTTCGCACAAAATGGTAGTAAGGGAAACATTATCATGTATAGTACAGACACGGATGTACTTGTGTTAGCCTGTCATCACACCCCTTACTTCAGGAACGCGGATGTCTTCTGGGAGACTGGCACCACGACCAAATATGAAAACACACACCGATTCGTACCAGTTCACGAGATCGCCAAGCACAGAGGTCTCAGCATGATGAACATCCTACCCCACATACACGCACTGTCGGGTTGTGACAGCACATCGGGCCTCTTCTATGTGGGGAAGAAGACTGCTATGAAGATTATTTCGAACCACGGTGCTGCGAAGTTCACGGCTCTATCGGCACTAGCTGAAGATGATACCACTGCAGCAGTAGATGCGGCCCGGGTGATTGTTTCAATGTGGTACGACAGTGCAGAAAAACATAAGCAACTCCACGGAGATCTCAACCGTCTACGAACAAAGATGGCAAGTACCAGAGACATAGCGACGTCACGCCTACCGCCCTGTGAGCCGGTGTTCTTGCAGCATGTATTGAGGGCGATGTGGCAAGTGCGGCTTTGGGTGAACGCTCATACTCCAGAACTTGTCACTGGATCACCCTTCGAGTATGGGTGGGAGACCACACATGCAGGAATTGAGCCTGTCATGTACAACTGCACAACTGCTGCAGAGATGATTGACGGACTCGCATGTGACTGCAAGGGTAAAGCTCGCTGCAAAGAGAAGTGCCCATGCTACATCGCAGGACTGCCTTGTATCGAACTGTGCATCTGCGAAAGTGAGGAGCTGAAATGCCACAATCCGAAAACGTTCGTCGTCGAATCGGCAGAACAGAACCCATGATACTACGATCGGCGCAGCTATATGTCAAATCCATATGTTAGCATCATACAGCATGTAAACTAATAATGTGTGGCATACTGTACTAAATATCTTTTGGTTTAGATGTAATTTTATCTTACCTGACCCCCAGATAATCCATTATCGTCAGGCGTCTGTCCGTTGTGCCTATATGTCTGGCTGTATTAAAGGTATTCAATTGTTATTATCTTTTTTGCAGAAATAATACTTAGTCCAGAGTATTACGTGTACGTGTACGTGTACGTGTACGTGTACGTGTACGTGTACGTGTACGTGTACGTGTACGTGTACGTGTACGTGTACGTGTACGTGTACGTGTACGTGTACGTGTACGTGTACGTGTACGTGTACGTGTACGTGTACGTGTACGTGTACGTGTACGTGTACGTGTACGTGTACGTGTACGTGTACGTGTACGTGTACGTGTACGTGTACGTGTACGTGTACGTGTACGTGTACGTGTACGTGTACGTGTACGTGTACGTGTACGTGTACGTGTACGTGTACGTGTACGTGTACGTGTACGTGTACGTGTACGTGTACGTGTACGTGTACGTGTACGTGTACGTGTACGTGTACGTGTACGTGTACGTGTACGTGTACGTGTACGTGTACGTGTACGTGTACGTGTACGTGTACGTGTACGTGTACGTGTACGTGTACGTGTACGTGTACGTGTACGTGTACGTGTACGTGTACGTGTACGTGTACGTGTACGTGTACGTGTACGTGTACGTGTACGTGTACGTGTACGTGTACGTGTACGTGTACGTGTACGTGTACGTGTACGTGTACGTGTACGTGTACGTGTACGTGTACGTGTACGTGTACGTGTACGTGTACGTGTACGTGTACGTGTACGTGTACGTGTACGTGTACGTGTACGTGTACGTGTACGTGTACGTGTACGTGTACGTGTACGTGTACGTGTACGTGTACGTGTACGTGCACGTGCACGTGCACGTGCACGTGTACGAGCGTGTTCGCATGTTTTTTTATGCATGCGGGTGTGTGTGAGCGTGTGAGTGCTTGTTTGTAAGTGGGTAATCCAACTCTATGTGCCGACTGTACAAATGGTTTCTCTCGTCTACGGGAGGGATTGTTGTGCGGCAACTGCGCACATTGACTCGTGCGGTGGCTGCATAATTTATTAACAATGTTTCTTCGGTAACCGATGTATAGCCTTTGTAAACCTCGATATTCCCAGTCATGAGGTGCGTTTTCATTGTGAATTATGAGGCTTCGACAAAAACGCAGTACACACAATAAGGCAAACACAATGTCGTTGTTAATAAGGCAAACATAACGTAGTTGTTAATATATGGCAAACACAATGTCGTTGTCCTACTCTCATATGACGTCATACATTAATCATAGCTTCCATCTGGAAGAACTGTGGAATTCTCTCCCTGCTG
>OZ024863.1:27138996-27148996 GCA_964017155.1 Oasisia sp. SBJ-2009
ATGTATGTATGTATGTATGTATATATATATATATATATATATATATATATATATATATATATATATATATATATATATATATATATATATATATTGGAACTGTAAACGATAAATGTTCAAGGTCAATTGATTTTACCCCTACGCATGGACTGCGTGTGCGCAGAAATCAAGCTAGGCTTGACCATGTGGCATGTAGTACCTCGTTTTGAAGCGCCGAAAGATATAACAGGTATATTAGGCGAGCGGCAAAACCACCAAACTAACCGATTTAAATGCCCCCCCCCCCCCCCGCCCCCCCCTATACACACCTGAATGTTATACCATGACAAAGCCCTGTATCTCCCCGTCATAATTAGGCCTGTCGTAGAGTTGCCAAATGGTGCAGTTAGCGGAAATTCAAGGTTAAACAAGGTCACCGTCAAACGTTCAATTTTAGAAACTGCGCGCTTAAGAAAACGTCTTGATATTTTATTGCCTGTATAGCTACTTTATTTCATGAGAAAATGGTCAAGCGATACATTTTTAAAAAGCACATTATCTCTGCTTCAAAACAGTATAAAGAATTTTGCTGTATCATGGAAACATAAAACTGACGACACGCTCGAACAAGGTCACCCACAAAATGTCAAATATTACAAAGTTGACAATGCAGCGAACATCATAAAGTTATACTGGTTGCGCATCTACTTCAAGATTATGGAGATGTCATATACTGTGTGAAAGACCAATTTCACCCCGTCATAATGCGGTATGACATGACGCTGCGAGATGAAGCAATGTGTGTGGAGCGGCGTTCAAAAGGAGTCACCGTAAATCTATGATTGTTGATAATAGCGCCATCACGCAAGCTAGTGTATGTCATTGTGTCATTCTGTGACTTTTTTATATAGATTTTAAATAATTGTGAAAAAACCGGCCACCGGTCACCAAAAGTCTTATAATCGCTATATCTTTGGCATTAAACGGTATAGAAACTTGAACTCGGAATCGTTTTATATGTTTTGAAGTATGAGGGATCCAATGCAACTATTATTATTATTAAAAAAAGTAAAATACAGCTATGCCAGCCGAAAATGCGTTAACGTGACCGTAATATATGTATATTATACGCAGATATGTAGCACATATATGTCCAGTAACTTTTCATATAGATTTTAAATGATTATGTTTTTTTTCCACTTATATTGACGCAAAAGTACTGAAAAAACTGTTTCCATTTTTTCCGTCCACTTTTTCGTGGGAAAATTCAAGATGGCCGCCACCGGTCACCAAAAGTCTTAAAGCGCTATATCTTTAGCAATAAACGGTATAGAAACTTGAACTCGGAATGGTATTATATGTTTTGAAGTATGATGAATCCAATGCAACCATTATTTTGATGAAAATTAAATGAAGTTGTACCAGCAATATAGGTGTTAAAATAGCCATTAAACGTTAGATCCAAAATTCGTCTGCAAGATGACTCTCCTCTTCACTCTGGCCCTCTTTGTCCAGAATGTTGATCACATCGTCGGAAACTTTCAGGAACATCTTGAAGTATGTATGTTTGAGCTTTCCCTGTGTTCCGTGTCCATTGATGTCTGCTCCAATAAGTGCATGAAACCCTGGTAGAGCTGCTTGGCTAGTTAGGACCCAGGGCTGTCGGTACGCATTTCTACAACGTAGGTTCTGCCATGCATTCACTAACAGGATATGACTCAGATTTCTCCTTGTTTGGAATTGGGAAGAAAACAGTTTTCAACGTTGTGATGCAAAAGGGGTACGTAGACCATTTCATGGCACAGAGAAGAATGCTCACTCCAACCTCAACCGTTTATGATTAAAGCTGGTCAACAAGAAACACACGTCGTTGGCGAAACTTCCCCCAGGTAAAGCAAGTTTTGAGGAACTTACAAGGCGGGCTCAGTGGCAAACGAAGGTGTGGATGTCGTCACATGTGACCAAGCCAAACATTTGGTCCCCATTGGAGCATGGGTGGGAAAGAAAACGTGGAAACCTTTTTTCCTGTCCAATGGCGTCAGAGCTCCTGGAAGGTCTCATCTGCTCATGCACATGTATAATTCGCTGCACAAACAACTGTGCATGCAGTCAGAACAGTTTGTGTTGCACAGAGCTGTGCACATGTCATGGCAATGGACGTTTTTAAAATCCACATACAGTTAGCGACCTAGACATTCTACGTGATGATGACGAGGATGACAGTGCATTATACGTGGGTAGAATGTTTGTAGTTGCCGCACCAAATCGACTTACAAATATACAATCCTTCGTGATGAATAAATAATTTGCCAAACAAGAAAGCCAAAAAGCTTGCATTACAGTCACATTATGATGTTGCGTTGAGTACATTTCAATTGTATAATGATTATTGTCGGGTGCAATTTTGAATGTTGACAAATTGATGATGACATTGTTTGTCCACCAGTACATGTATACTTCTGTGTGTAGTTCCGCAGTTTTTCACAGAGTTGTCGTCATCATATCTATCAAACACTTCCACAACCGTGTCAGCTTTTTAAAATCCTATCAGACGTTGTTTGAAGTGGGGCAAGGATAATGCATCAAATTAATTGAATTTGTACCCCCCATCATTTGAATAACAGCCATGGCATCCCAAATATACACCATGGTTGAAGTGGTGCTTTCCGGAAGTTCAGACACTCTCTCGACTTGAGCTTCCAGTTGATGACCCAGTTCCGCTTTGTTAGTTTTCCGCATTGTACCATCAGCATGAACAATGGCCGATAACGGTGGCCATAGAAACGTCATCTCTGCACCCCGCCAACGACAGGGCTCTGCGGAACACAATCTCCGGACTAATAGCTGCTGTCACAACACCTCCCTTGCCACACTAGAACTTGTTATGTGTTGCCATGTCAGCAAATGTTTTCATCCCTGACTTTTTGTTGGGGCTGTAGAAACTGCATGATTAACCTGATTCAAGTGTGCCATGCACACATCTCTGCAACCCTTTCTCTCCACCACACACAGTGTTCAGGAGCGAATTTTGTTCATCCTGTGTAGCCCAGTAGATAGGTTGATGAGTACGTCTGGGTGAGATTCAGGCTCCCTCAATGTTTGGCAAGTCACAGTGCTGCGACCAGTGGAGAAGCCAGACACCTCCAGAAGTTCTCCCAATGTATGAAGTTGGCATTCCATACAAAGAGTCATACAATGCGTAATTCAAACTGCCGAGGGAGGGCAGCAGAACATGGAGGAACACGCTGGGAACTATGTGCACTCAGGTCTTCATCGGCCAAAGAGCGTCGCTTTTTTGGTGATAACACTGATGGTCAGGTAGACACACCTGAGGGTAAGAATTTGTTTCATGCGACAGCAATGACAGTGTACCAGAGACAACCTACGATAGATGATAGAACATACCTCACCGAGGCACAGCATCCGGATAGTCACCTATCATCATTATCGATGGCATGGCTTTTGTGCATGAATTTTGTGTTCACAAAGGTCACATTGATAACTGTCAAGGCCTTTCAGCATTTTTTATTCGCGCAATTAACAGCAAAACTTTCGGCTACTGCGCGGCATATTTACGCTTTGATGACTACAGCACCAATTCGTTGAAAGATCATACGAGGCAACACAGAACAGCTGGCATATCTTCTGATCCTGGCAATAAGGTCGATGATGACACACCCACCCAGATATAAAGTCATTCCTGAATAGAAAGGATACAAAGGCGTGCAGATACATTGATAACACTGTATGCAGTTGTAGCACTGGGTGATCTAGGTATCATTGTACACATTTATTTCAGTGATACAGATGTACTTTTGTTGCGCGGAGTTCCAGAACTCAGTGCAGAGAGCGTTGTGATGATGGGTACAGGAGCTAAGTGACGCCATATCAAACTCAAGCCTATCTATGATGCCCTGCGTCCTAACAAGACAAGCAGCTCTACCAGGGTTTCATACACTTATTGGAGCAGACATCAGTGACCACAGAAAACAGGGAAAGCGAAAACCTACATACTTTAAGATGTTCCTGAAAGTTTCCGACGATGTGATCAGCGCCCTTGGTGGCTTTGGTGATGGAATATGTCCGTCAGACCTGGTGCTATGTGGCTATGAACAGGTCCTGTTTCCTACCCTACTTCCTACCTGATGCAGGTAAGATGGCACATGTGCAAACATCTGTGCAAGTATGAAACAGCTGCACCAACATTCTGGACAAAGAGGGCTAGAGTGAAGAGGAGAGTCATCTTGCAGACGAATTTTGGATCTAACGTTTAATGGTTATTTTAAAACCTATAATGCTGGTATAACTTCATTTTATTTTCATCAAAATAATGGTTGCATTGGATTCATCATACTTCAAAATATATAAAACGATTCCGAGTTCAAGTTTCTATACCGTTTATTGCCTAAGATATAGCGATTATAAGACTTTTGGTGACCGGTGGCGGCCAACTTGAATTTTCCCACGAAAAAGTGGACGAAAAAAATGGAAACAGTTTTGTCAGTCCTTTTGGGTCAATATAAGTGAAAACATACCATCATTTAAAATCTATATGAAAAGTTACTGGACATATATTTGCTACATAACTGCGTATAATATATATATATATATATATATATATATATATATATATATATATATATATATATATATATATATATATATATATATATATATATATATATATATATATATATATATATATATATATATATATATATATATATATATATATATATATATATATATATATATATATATATATATATATATATATATATATATATATATATATATATATTACGGTCATTTTAACGCATTTGTGGCTGGTATAGCTTTATTTTACTATTTTTCACAAAAATAATAGTTGCATTGGATTCCTCATACTTCAAAACATATAAAACGACTCCAAGTTCAAGTTTCTATACCGTTTAATGCAAAAGATATAGCGATTATAAGACTTTTGGTGACCGGTGGCGGCCATCTTGAATTTCCCCAAGAAAACGTGGACAGAAAAATGGAAACGTTTTTTTTTTCAGTCCTTCTGGGTCAATATAAGTGGAAAAACACAATTATTTAAAATCTATATAAAAAAAGTCACAGAATGACACAAAGACATACACTAGCTTGCGTGATGGCGCAATTTCCAACAATCATAGATTTACGGTGACTCCTTTTGAACACCGCTCCACACACACTGCTTCATCTCGCAGCGTCATGTCATACCGCATTATGACGGGGTGAAATTGGTCTTTCACACAGTATATGACATCTCCATAATCTTGAAGTAGATGCGCAACCAGTATAACTTTATGATGTTCGCTGCATTGTCAACTTTGTAATATTTGACATTTTGTGGGTGACCTTGTTCGAGCGTGTCGTCAGTTTCATGTTTCCATGATACAGCAAAATTCTTTATACTGTTTTGAAGCAGAGATAATGTGCTTTTAAAAAATGTATCGCTTGACCATTTTTTCATGAAATAAAGTAGCTATATAGCCAATTAAATATCAAGACGTTTTCTGAAGCGCGCAATTTCTAAAATTGAACGTTTGACGGTGACCTTGTTTAACCGTGAATTACCGCTAACTGCACCACTTGGCAACTCTACGACAGGCCTAATTATGACGGGGAGATGCAGGGCTTTCCAATGATATAACATTCAGGTGTGGGTAGGGGGGGGGGGCATTTAAACTCCTAAAATAACGCACTTTTTGCGGATTTGCCGCTCGCCTATATGAAGAATGGGCAGCATCAGCAATTACCATATAGACATCGATATGCTAAAACAGGAAACATTACCTTCTCTAAGACACCAAGTGTGTATCAGAAAGACGAATACTGCACAATAGAAGAACGCAAAGATGGAGCTAATCTTCATGAAATTAAATACCAAATATACAAAGAACTACATATATTCTATTCTATATCAAACACCTATAAAGAGTCTATAAAATGCAGCTGAAAGGCTTGAAAAGACATTCGACAAAAATTAACTAAGAGAGCAATCTGCGTTTAGACGCAGATACTCAGTAACAGAGTACATCCATGTCACTTAAAATTGAAATGTAGAAGACGTGATGATGATTAATTGTCATCATACGCAACGTTCTCGTCCTCGTCATAATCATCAAGAGTGTGGATTTCATCTGTGATTTCTTCGTCATTTCCATTCTCTTCTAAGGTATCAACTAGAACCATCGGAATGACGTCCCCCTCGAACCAAAGTGGTTCCAGTTTTTCCCGCTCCTGTGACATGATAACCATGGTCACGAGGGGACGGTATTTCTGGAAAATGACCGAGAGCCCTGCACCAGATACAGACTTGGAAATTGACTCTGTTGATGTGCTGGGCGAGAGCCCGTCTGCATGGCGGAAATGTGGAGAGATCAATGGAGAGACCAGGCCGAAGGTCGACGTTTCACCACATATGTTCTTGACCTTGATCTCTCTAGCCACATCAACTTGCTTTACTCGCGATCCAACCCCATACAATTCCTCGATGCCATTGACAATGTGATCATCATCAAGCGTCCATGTGAAACCCAAATATGTGTATAAACGTTGAGTTCTGGCTCAGTAATTTCATTGGTCTTACTTTTCCTTAGCTTTTGAAAGCTGAAGTGCAATCAGCACCAGTGAAGGCATGCCAGGCCAACATAGCTGCGATGTGTTCTTGGGAATAGTTATCAGTCAACTGGCTGATGTTGATCAACGTCTTCCCTGTATCAATAAGAATGTCGACCGTGAACGAATTGGCAAAATAGAGAAGTATTTAGAAGATGTCAGAGTCCTTTGCTCTGACCCTGATAGTCTTGATAGGAGACATTGTAGTTTGGATGTACTTTATGTAGATGATAATTCTCACATCAGTTTCTTCATGGCTGGAACAGATCTCTGGTAGATGTTCCGCCGATGTCACTCAAGACAATCTAGCTTGAACGCTTGACCCCCTTCGATAAAGATGATTAGCTTTCGAACAATCTCCTCCATCATAGAAGGAGAGCTCCAGTGCTCGAGAAGAAGATGTATAAACGACTTCTTGTTTTCATCATTTGTTAGAAACGTTTCTAGTCGACAGGTCGACGAATGCTCAACCCCTCAACGATGAACCTTTCACCATACCCCTCCGATCCCGTTCAGCCGACTTTTGTGAGTGGGGAAGATCGACATAACGGTTAGTACTGAAAATTGTTTCAGCTGCAGCAGGCAGACTACCGAAGATTCGTTGTGATATCGTTTTCATTGTATGGGAAACACCGTTCATGTAGAAGGAAGAGATGTCGTCTTGAATGAGGGCGCATTCGTTAGGATCAGGCAGGCGTTATCAGCATCTTTGATCAGGTAGTTCTTGCCTTGGACTTTGTTGGGTTTCGCAAAGAACCTATCGATCGTCGCCATTGAATATGGCGTCAGAGTGAGAGGATAGGTCATCAGATCTGAGATGCTTACTTGTAGCCCTAGGACTTGCGACTTGACGAAGATCTGAAAGATGAACCCACTTGTGGCCTTGTACTGGAGCACCTTCTGATTCGTTAAGCTTTTTTCAGGTGCGGTGGAAGCCATCGTCTTGAACTTGTTCATTTTGATAGGGTCGAAAAACGGGACCGTATTTGTGAGAAGTCGATCCCGGATGAATACTTATTTTGTGCTTTGCCATTGCCATTTTTAAGAGCGTTCAGCACATCATGGCGTACTTATTCTGGCATAGCTGCTCCTGAAGACAAGCTGGTCAGTGGTTGAGTAATCTCGAGATGAAATGGGTTGACAAAGCTTTGAAAAGCTTCGACCGTTCGTTTCACCTGATACTCGGACCGAGAGATTTCACGTGGCCTTATGTCTCTTTGCTGCCTCTCTGCATCGCTGCCTGTCCGATCAACCATATTCCACATTGCCTCCACAAACTCTCCCTTGGCATGCGTGTCAAAATGTGACATTGACTCGCTTCATAAGTACTGGTGATACCGCCGATCCCAGCAGAATATGTACCAGAACTTGATTTTGACTTGAACCACTTCACAGCTGTCTCTTGTATTGTTTTGTCAGTGTGACAACGGTTGCCTGGAGTCTGCGATCTGGCAACACTGATAGCCCCAGCACGCAGTAGTTTATCTGAACCAGAGTGCGTTTTTTCAATGTGTTCTAGAAAGTGGCCGTAATATGTGAGAAATCGAGCGTAATTCTGCTGATTTGCGCAGAAAAATAGGTCTGGCATGCGGCTTATAGCAGACCTGTCGTAGTCATTCGTTTTGATTGCGTTTTTCAATGACAAGACGAGCCAGATGCAATCCATGTATTCGAGCCAGAAGCGCCCAGTTTCTCCCAGTTCTCCATTTCTCACTGTTTCTCTGAACTCCTGGTATTTGGCTATATGACCAGTCACATCGGCTGAGGACAGAACTTCTGCGAGAGAAGACTCACTCGGGCTCAGTTTGTCGAGAGAGGCAGTGCCTTGAGGAGATAGTGGTTCATGAGTTTGAATGTATTTGTCGTAAAGGAGTCTCTCAAGGGCCTCCAGCGTGGACTTGTGTGTGTTCATAGCCCTATCAAATTCTTCCCTTCGATGACCTCAGACACTGATTAGTTTCGCTTCCAATGCCACTTCGGTCTATTCACTACCCAGACAGTATCTTTGCCAACACCTTTCAAGTACGCTCCACAGCAATGGAATGTCCCAATTAGGATGGTGTGGGACTTGTACTTTTCAGGTTCACTCATGGGATAGCTTTCATGCAAACACCTAAGTGGAATGTACTGATGGTATACTCCTGCCCAGCTTCAGTAGATCCTTCCTGACTGCACCTCAGACATTAATCATGGGATAATAGCCGATAATCATGAGGCATTTAGGAAGATGAACTGAAGTAATGGAACCGATTCACCCCGTTAGGAAAGGGACGTCTTGCACTGTACGCACAAATACAGACTTATTCGGTCATATCAGTGTCCTTGATGTCCTCTAAATCTGGCACGGTATATGTTATAATATTTAATTGACCAAATGGTGATTATTAAATTGCATGATATGAAGAACTTGAACGTGGAATTATTACCTTTCTTTCGCTTGTTGTAGAATGTAATCGTGTGATCGCCATGAATATCCACAAAATGACAGCACCAGTCTCCACTATAATAGCGAAATTCCGTGGTCACTAATTTGGCTGATATAATGGAGCGGGGCAGTATTACATTCAGGGGCCTTTATGACCAGGGTATCCTGCTTCATTATATGACGAGACAAAGTCTAGAATCGACATCTAGATGTGCAGGGCTTCAAAACGAGGTACTACATGCCACATGGTCAAGCATAGCTTGATTTCTGCGCACACGCAATCCATGCGTAGGGGTAACATCAATTGACCTTGAACATTTGACCTAGGACAGTTTTCTATTCAGAAAACAGTCCATGTCGTTCATTTCGAAAGGCGTGTAAATATTAATTTCTGACATGAACGTGTCAGGCGAAGGACGATATTTCATCATTGTTGGGAAGCAATGGCTCAAATTATGGAATTGGTTTGCGGAAAGCCCCTAAATCATACATGGTAGCCTTCCTTACGAACTAAAGATGCTTTCTGCTAAATATAGTGTTTCTATGTCTATTTCTAACGTCACGGTGACACAATATTTGAATATACCTAATGTTAGGCCCGAAAAGGTTTTTCTGGCCCCCTGAGGGCAAAAGGCCCCGAGTTGGGAGTGGTGATTACGAACTTGCGATGGCCCACGATATAGGTTAACAGGAAACGATAGTGAAAAAAACTTAGCAGAAAACATCCTGAGACCTGTACCTGGCTCTCGGCCTATACTGCAACACTCAGACATAGGCGTCATATCGACCAAAACTCAACGTTAATGCAGGGCGGGCCAGAGCACCTACCCGGCGTAATGTGGACAAACTCGGTTTATGTTTTGGTTCTCGCATGCCGGCACCACGTACGAATACGACTAAGATGTGACATAGTATTATCATCTGAATAGTCCTCTTCTCTTCTATATTTATTTTTATGCAACTCTAATG
>OZ024863.1:27153996-27161496 GCA_964017155.1 Oasisia sp. SBJ-2009
CACATTAAATATTCTACTATACAAGGATAAAACATTTCTATTTACAATATCTTCGATCTTTTCAATATTTAGTGCTTTAAGTAAGGCTGTGTTGTGGGATAGTTTGCTTAATCCAAGACTTTGTTTAATTAATTTACCCTGTGCAGATTCAAGTCGACGCATTTGGATGGCGGTGCTGCCCATACACTCTAAACCGTATGTTAACGTTGGTTGACATATACATTTATAAAGATACGCTTGAACACCAGGAGTGGCTCCTGGGTATAACATACCGGCATTACCAAGCCCATAAAATGACTGTCTGCATTTTGTTAGTCTGTTGGTGACATGGCTGGCATTGTTACCACCCTGATTAAACACGTTACCAAGTATATTAAGCGATTCTTCATTACATAGACATTTGTCACCAAGCCTCCACTTTGGGTCTTGGTATAACGGACACTTTCCAACAATCATGCATTTCGATTTTTCAACCCCAAATTTGAATTTCCACCTTTTACTATATGCATCACATACATCAATTAGGTTCTGTAGATCTTGAACATTAGTTGAGAATAGAGTAATATCGTCGGCGTAAGCCATAGAATTGTACAGTGTATCACCTATTCTGACGCCTGCGTCACAGTTATTCAAGTCTAATAAAAGTTGATTAATAAAAATGTTAAACAGATACGGCGAGAGAACGCTTCCTTGTCGTGTACCACGTGTCACATCAAACGGTTTACTATATGAACCGTTCCACTTGACTACAGCATTCAGCTTATCATACCAGTTATACAATAGTAACCACTCATGTACAGGTAAAACATGAATTAACTTTAGAAACAGTGACACGTGACATATAGAGTCAAAACATTTTTCTGCATCAAGGGCGGCTACGAACACAGGGCTGTTTTGCGATTTAAAATAAGATGTAATATCATTTAGTAAGTTGCATGCAAATGCTGTACCTCGGTTCTCGCGGAATCCAAACTGAGTGTCAGATAAATCAGTATCTGGTAAGATCAGTGCTTCTACCATCTTAGTATGTATAGAGCTTAGAGTAATTGGCCGATAATTCTTTGCAATGTTCGCGTTAAGTGTAGATTTTTTTAGTATGGGAACAATTAAACCAGTAGTGAATAATGTAGGTACGCATGCCCTGGATAGTATAATAGTGTACAGTGATGCAAGCAGTGAACACAGTAACGATGATTTGCCATAAATAAGATGTTCAGCAGTTATACCATCGAGTCCCGGTGATTTATTTTTACTAAGTTTGGATATAAGCATGGCGACTTGATCCTGATGTACCTCATGTGTGCCCATCAAATAACAATTATCACTATAATATTGCTCTACCATGTGTTTGTCATGAGTTTGTTCAACAGTACATTCTGGTAAGGCTTGCATAACATCACCATAGAATTCACCAAAATCTGTGGCACATAGAGATGATTTAACTTTTGTAATTCTTCGCTGTTTGATTACATTCCAGAATGCGGACAGTTTCCTGTTCTTTAACATAACATTGAGTTTCTGGTGTTTATTGTTCACTGAGCGATCTACGCACTGCCGAATTCTACGTCGGAACACCTTTTTGATATATTTGTACGTTTCATACACTGCCCCGACACGAGGTCTATCATTGTCATTCCAAAGTCGCCACCAGAACCGTTTACGGTCTCGTAGGTGGCTGAGTTCAGGGCACCAATATGTTTTTGATTTGTTGCAGTGTTTCTGTTTGCACCCTGCTTCTGTCACAGCGTCGTGCATGGCATCGTTCAGTTGCACAACATAGGAATCGACGAGCCCCTGTACGGCATCACTGTCATCATTAGCATCACACGTCAGAATATGCATAGTCGATAGTTTGCTGTGAAGGATATCGTGATACGTGTTGGTACACTCTAGGTTGTCCCATCTGCATGTGACACTGTGCGGGACATCAGTTGATAACACCGTGGGTTGACACTGTTCGCTGAGAACTCTGGTCTGTAGGCAGAGGGGCAAGTGATCGCTTACGTTATCAGCATGTCGCGGTATAATGTTGCAGCTCACAATGTTCTGAGATGTGGTCAGGCAGTGATCTATCCATGTGTAAGTGGCTGTCGAATCACAGAAATATGTATATTGTACGTGTTGTGGATCGGTGAAGTCAGCGACACACAAATCATTGTCATTTATAAAATCATAGAGCATACTCGAGTGTGTGTTAAATCCTGGTAACCTGTACCAACGTCTATGTAACAGACGTCGTTTCGGTAATTGAGCATTGAGATCACCAATTATGTGTATCGGGCATATGGCTCCAAACTGTTCTATCACACTCTGTAACACATCAATTGTTTCAGCATAGCAGTCGGTCTGGTGAGCCTCCCCGTTGTAAAATGGCATATAGACACATAAGACGATTTCAACAATATCTGAGTTGTTGCACACTTTTACGCCAATAATCCTGTCGCTCATAATATCCAGTTCAGTGTATTGCATGTTCTTCCTCTGTTTACAGGCCACAGCGACACCACCATAAGGTCTGCCAACATAGCAGGGATCTGTTGTAGGCATGCCAGACTTTGCAAATATTACGATGTCTTCATCGTTAAGAACATTCAGGGCTGGCGTGTTCATTAGTGTAGACTTGATAATGCACAGTTCTCCTGGTCTCAGCCAAGTCTCACTAATACTAACAGTGTCAGCATCAGACAGCAGTTCAGCGATATATAACGAAGATTGCTTGAAACCTTTAGCATTGAGACCGATGTGTTTAAGGGTCGTAAAAGTGTTAGTGTTGGGATTGACAGTTTCACCATCTGCTGTTGTCGTATGATCTGTTGTCGTATTGTCGTTGTCCGTAGTATTCCTGCTGGTTGCAGTCATCCCACTGTTCGTAGTCATCTTGCAGGTCATTTTCACCGCGTCTTCTGTGATAGTCCTGTTGATCATAGTGAGACCATCTGTTTCGTCTAGCCCATGGCTGGCTTTGTCTTTGGGTGTGTGTGTTGTTTCTGCGTTTGCGCTGGCCGTATTGGTTGTGACCGTGTCGTTGTTCTTCGTTACAGTTGTTGTCACGTGATGGGCGCTTGAGCTGAAAGGGCAATGTAGGGTTCACATAGACTTAACATGTCTTATGTGTACGTTATTTATAACTTCTATTTATGTGTTTAGCAGAAGAACGCCTGCAAATAAACTTTGCTATTGTGACACAGCAACTACTGCTTTTGTTTGCAGTATATTGGACTTTTAACGAATATTGTTAATTTGATTGACAAATACTGCCCACTGTGTTGTGTTTTGATATGTCAGAGCAGTTTCCTTGTTACAGCGTATGTACAATACATATTTTTTAATTGGACGTATACTGTTGTTATGTAATTATCGTATATTATTCAAAATCAATTTGTTGGTGAAAAAATATGTTTTATATTTGTATCATCAGTAACATAAATTGGGTACATAAATCTTCCCACGAACATCTGCATATCTAAAACAGTGTCGTCCAAAAGTAGTCTAATATCTAAAATGTAAAGACGTCGACAGCGATGGTGTTCGATGGAACAGGTATATCATGGAGTGACATATCTAGTACTGCAGAGTCAATATAAACTTAACATATCTCGTGTGAACACTGTGTGTAACTTGTATGTGTGTGGTTTGCTAAAGAAGCCTGCGTATCAACTTGTGACATTGATAACTACTGGTTTTGTTTGCAGTGCCTAGTATTGTTCATATAAATTTAACATGTTTTGTATGAACACTATATTAAAACTTGAAAGTGTGTGTGATTTGCGTGTTCGCACCCATTTGCAAAATTGTACGTTTTTGCATATTTCTTAGCAGTGGCATACTTTTTGTGTGTGTCTTTAAACAGTTTATTCGGTGCATCATATATATATATACAAAGTAAAAGCCATAATGCCCGAATAAACAACGGGTCTATACATACACAAAAATGGCGCAAAAGCGTAGTGACAAGGTTCCGGTGTATAATATAATGTATAACCTGATGCTGTTTGCATGGGTTCATTCCACAACCTGTAGACATTTTTTCAAAATTTATAATACACAAAATTTATTTAAAAAGTTCAATAAAAAGTTTCCTAATTTTTCTCAGAAAATATTTTTTCTCCAAATGTGTTTTTTTTTAACCGGAATGTGTAATTTTGGTTGGAAAGACTCTCATCATGGCATATATTTATCTTTACTCTGCTACGAGTGGGGCGGATATACGGGAGTTTACCTCCCCAGTGGTCCATTCATCAGTGGCATACTTGTATGTATGTCATGCCATGCATAATAGTCGGGGCGCACGGGTCCAATTTTTGGAGGTAGTGGACACCTCGTGCTATTTTTGGTTGTCGTGTATTTTATTAAACGTCAAACCCTCCCGAACAATATTCCAGGGGGCAACCTTCTCCAATCAGTGTACCTCACTCCGAAAATTGCGTTTATATCCATGCCCTTAATGGCCCAGTTGTATACATTTCTCTTTCCCCATTTTCACAGTAACTGTATAACAACGAATTTAAGTGTAGTATCAAATAATCAGGAATGACGAGAACTATTATTTATGGCAATAGCTTTTTGATACGTTTATTTTTCAAGATGCCAGATACAAAACATTGGACAAAATAACGATAAATCAGTTCGATTTCCCAGTTGACATCACACAAAAGGAGTTATAGTTACCTTAATATGTAATCAATATACTTATGTAATATATCAAAATGATGTGCATTCAACTACCTACGGAATACTGCAAAGCAATAGTAAAATAGTGCTACGTTATACGTAATCACGAGCCAAACATCTACCCCACCCCCTAAGTGTTGCGCAATCGTGACGTGATGCAAATCGGAGTAGATTTCATTGATTATATCATTTTCGCGTTCCTTAGGGTAATATACACTATTAAAGACAGAGTACGGATGCATAATCTACTGCTGGTTATTAATGCGATGTTTGTTAAGACAACATAAAATTATGATAACATTATTCGAAAATAAAAACATACCAAGGTGGTATTCAATCACATCTTAAAGATTGTTCTGAGTCACCTGTGTCACTCTTGTCACAACCATTGTTTTCAACAAGAGTCCGAACAGGTATTACTCGCCTACATTTGGTATCGTTCCGTTTGCACTTGCAAGTAGCACAACGCGGCACTTGGCATTTAGCGCAAGAACAATTACAAGGGCATTTGCTGGCGACACGTAACTTGTATACCATTGTGAAAGTTCTGGTAAAGGCGGCACCGTCAAAGATACTGGTTCCAAATGTGTGGAACCCGTCTTCCAACCGATATCTAATAATTTCTCCTCCATCTTCAAGTGAGTCTCTTTCAGCACAGCTGTCAACCTCAAGCCTTACAGCCTTGACGCATCGATCCATTTGACTCAAACAAAGCTTGCGGTACCTTAAAACTTTCATATTCTGCGATGGTTTCCTTAAGATTGACATTTACCCCAATACCTTTTTGATGAAGAAGGCGTATCAGCATGAAAACTTCATTGATCAGCTGCTACGTCTGCTTCTGCAGCACAGTAAGATGTTATTGAGGATGCAGTTCTTCAAATATGCTGTCACGTACCTTTTGGACTTTGCGTTGTCATTCAAATATTCTTGGAGCTCAGTTTTGCAAATATTTTTCACAGTTTGCAGAGTTTTCATGATAGTTACAGTGGCTCACTGTTTCGTGGCAATATTTAGTATGTTGCTGGAGTCTACCGTGACGGGATTGATCATGTGCTGTTTTATGCATGCTTGATTGATCATTTGCTGGTTTCCATCTTCGTGGGATTGTTAGACTGCAGATGGTTCATCACTTCTTTGAAATGGAATGATACCTCAGATACACAGGCTTTGTGTAATGCTACTTGGTTCGTACTTTAGCATCCAGGGGTATTTATGTAAGCCAACTCGCACTTTCCTTCACATCTAAGCTTTATGTCTGCCCATGAGCTATTTCAGAAGTGATACATTTGAATGACTCAGCTTTTTTCGCACATCATATTGACCTTTCGTGAAGTACTGATATACATATGGTGCTGGGTTCTTCAGGTTGTTCATTTCCTTTAGGCACATTGGCAGCGAATAAATGTAGTTGTGGTGACCAGCAGCAACAACAAATGGGAGCATGTTATTATACTAAACAAAATGTTCCCAATTGCCAATTTTCCCATTGTTCAAATGCACCCGTGCCTCCCGTAGTCATTTGTGTTAAAAACATTTGTTAGCCGTTCTTTGCTTACACAAACCAGTTTCTATAAGGATAAGACTCCACATAATTTTTCCAACTGCGCCCATAGCGTTTACAGTGAGATGAAACTACACACATGACAATAAGATGCCAATGTCATCATCAAGGGAAGCTTGCTCCCGTAGCCCATATGAAATATCGTGCAAAGCCTGATCAGCCATAACTACTGTGTGTTTCACCCCAAACTTATTGGCCAGCTTTGCTGCATATTCTAAGCGGATCTATTTGAACAGAATGGATCATAAAACCATACATAAAGCATGTGGCTGGCACTGTTGAAGCCAGTGTTGTGTAGAAAGCATTCCAACATTGATAGTGGTTGCTTCCGAGCTCTACTTTCTTTATTGTTGACGAACGGCAAAATTGCCATGCCACAATCATCAACTGAAACTATTGATCACACATAGGTTGCAAATATATAGTCCTCATCTTTACAAGTAATCTGGCTTTAAGCTTTTCGCACAAAGAAATGTAGTGTGGTTCAATTTGAGAAGGTGTGGCGCCCGACAACAAAAATATTCAATGCGTTATGATGACAACAGTGCGAAATCCTTCGTCCTTGCCGTCACCAAATTGTTATCTTCAACAATCAAAATAGCTTATACAGACGAGAAGTTACCGTTTTTTAGACATTGTCAAATATAGTGATGTCACATACCATATAATTGGTAATCATAAGTGTCCGTTGTGTTTATTTTGTTAGTTTCATATTTGTTGTCGGTAAAACACCGTAGACACCAAACTAAGTTAAAATGACTGATACGCTGCAAAACATGTCATTCAAACATGATAACATACCTCATGTATTTGAAAACAAGAATACGTTATATTTAATTTACTTATTAGACGCAACGTATTTATATATTCAAGTTATTCCAGAGATGATGTTAAAATCTAACGTCAAACCAAAATGAGGTGGAGAATTATACACTGTATGTTGATTCTAGAACAAGTGATGTTCAAATGTATTTTACAATTGTATGGTATAAATCAACCGAGAAATGAATGGGGATACCTTTGAAATGTTCACTCATTATATAGCTTGAATATGTAGTAAGGTGACTACGGTACATTTATATGAAATCGACGACAAAACGGAAATGTTTTTCTACTTATTCTTCAATTGTTGGTTTCTCGTTGCCTTAAAATATATACATTTTTATAATATATTTGTGGTCTGTATTCCTCTCACCATTCCGGATATATTTTGGTACAGAGACTAGCTAATTTCATTAAATAAACCATGAATATTTCATAATTAG
>OZ024863.1:27173996-27238996 GCA_964017155.1 Oasisia sp. SBJ-2009
ATACAAATTTTAAAATGGCCGCCATTTTCAAGATAGCGGCCATCCACAGCATAAAAATCCCTTAACCAGCATAAAATCTGATCTTGTGGACCGATTTGAATGATATTTGAATCACACCATGTGTCTTACGATTAAGATAACATGCTTAAATAAAATATGTGACTCCAAAATGTCTAAGAAGCTTGTTTCAAATATTTAATGTACATTATAAGAACACTTTACATAAAAAACAAGCGATCGCCACTCTTCAACACAACTGTTATCATCGCTGATCGACTTAAACAGTCAAATGTAATGCCATTCAGCACATCATTTGCCTGTAAGCCATAAATCATAAGTGTCCACCACCGCAAATTAAGAATTAGACATGTCCACCTACGCAAACTAATGTTCACATCTGCAGCTACACAGTGCAATGCACTGCAAGCCAAACTGGTAGCACTTACATCTGCCACGACATTCTGTCTTGCATCCACACATGGCGAGTTGTTGGCAACTCTCAGCAATTGGTGGAAGCGTCGTCCAGAAGACCTTCCACAGGTCACGGTGCCTTGTCCATCCCCAGGCAGCCGGACTGGGACTTATGGCTTTGCTCACTGTCGATTGACTCCAAATGCAGCCTGCCCGATAGGCTGCGCGCTTAGCATGCTGAAGAAAAGTTGCTCGGGTTTGGGGAATGGCTTCGTAGGGCATCTGTTTTCGAGCAAACATGTGAAGTAATGCGGCATTAACACCTACAACCTGTCAATCTATTTAGGAGTCGATATCATGCACACGAATCCACCTCTAGGTCTAAGGCAATCCACAGGTGTTGCAGGCCACTCTCCTGAAGGATGACATAACACTGACAGCTATGACCACAACATTTGTGTCACTTGCTTTGATCACGACACCTCTGCTACCCTCTTCTGTTGCGTTCTTGGCATGCAAAAATAGCCGTGTGTCAGTTTCCTCGTGGTTGCAGGGGGCCACTTCATTCAGGCTGATTAACGCAACCCTAACACTACACCTAGCCCGATTGTTCATCCAGTGTTATTTAAGTCCCGTGCGATCTGTACACTATCCGGGTAACTGAAGCCCAATTAACCTTGGCTCGGCTCTCCTGCGCTGGCACATCCTGTCTATTCAGGTGCGGCTATCTAATTGTATATTTAACTAATATATTAATTAATATTTAACTAATCTACTAATACCAACTATTTATATGGGCTCTTTAGATAGCATTTGGGACACTGACTATACTCTTACTATCATTACATTGTGCCTCAACGTATAGTTAGCCGACACTGTACCGGGGTGTGTCCGTTGCTGTGCACAGACAACTGCTTGGAGCCATAGGTGAGAGTTGAGTAAGCAGTGAGGACTAGTGTTAGGGGTCCACCCTGAAGGTGTGGCTGACTTCTGAAACAAAAGTGCTTTCTCTGCTACTACACCCCTATATCCCATGCTACAGCGTTCCAAAGTGACAACAGGAAGCTTGCAAGACAATAGATGTATGTAAAATCAGCCTTTATATATCCAACATTATATGATTTGATGGTAAGATAATTCAACTTGTATTACTTTAACGAATTTATAGTGAAACACTATTTTATGGAGAGGCAAAGGCGGCCATCTTGAATTTATTAATTGGTCAACTGGCTTTGTGGAGTAAGTACTCTATGATTTCATGGTAAGATAATTCAAATTGGATGAATCTGACTAATTTTATAGTGGAAACCCTATTTTATAGGCAGGCAATGACGGGCATCTTGGCAAATGGCCGCCATCTTTTTAATTGGCCAACGAGCTTTTTAGAATAAGTACTCCCAAATGAGCATTCTTGCCAAGTATCACAAAGTGAACGATTCGGGTAAAATGTGCACTTATCTACTCCAGTATTTAGCGGAAGTTCGCTGTCTCCTTCTATTGAGACCCGGTCGTTGACGAGCAAACGTTGTTGAAACTCTGAACGTTGCCGACCTAAAACGGAAACTTCAATTAGTATATACGTGACTTGCTGCATCGACTTGCTGCATCTATGAAGGTAACTGCAGCACGAAACATCAACAACCTGGCCCATAACTACAGGTGTAAGGGACGTTTCCGAGTAGACGCTTCATGGCTGTTTGCGACTTAAGACAAAGAACAAAACAGACAATAATAATACAAACAACCAACGATCGCATTTACCTTTACTGTATAGGCACAAAATATGATGCAAAAACCATCATTTTGGTTTTTAATTTATATCCATTTCCTTAAGCTGGTCGTTGGTGATCGCTGAAAGCATAATTGCCACATCTAAATATTAAAAACTATGTTAAAAACGATGCAACTGAAAATTTACCTTTTTGAGATTTTAGTTGTTTTTGTCGGCGGTCCTTCGTGTGTCTTGCCACAGCGCAAGTTAAGCAGTTTCCTACATGTGAACATAAAATATGGGTAATATTGTTGTCAGGTTTTGTGGAGAGCTGAAAGGCGAGCAGAACAATTGAAAAATGAAATGGTAGAGGGTTTAATCGCAGATGCGGATAGAGAAATTACGTTAAGTACCCCATTTTTCCGATGTTCCTTCTTCAGTCGTCCATTGGTCTGACGGCTGACGCTTTGCGTATACAACATAAACAAGATAACACCAAGAGAGCGGTTGAAAATTTGATGCAGCATCATACCCTAACACCTAAAAGTGAATACATATGAATTAAGACTTACACTAAGAATATACAGTGACGTCACGGCACCTGGAAACATACATAAAAACATAATTAAAAGAGCAATGAATACCCTGATAAGGGTAATTTCTGGGTCCTCTTCTGCTTCCTCGTCTATTCCATCTTCTGTGTCCTCATCGGTGTCCTATTCAGTGTCCTCTTCCGGGTCCTTTTCGGCGTCCACTTCTGCGTCCGCTTTTACGTTACTCTTCTGCGTTCGCTTCTGGGTCACATCAGCCGAAACACAAACATCATTATCAACATACCTTTTGATCGATGCTCCGCCTTCAAGTATCCGCTGGCGTCTCTGCTGACGCACGGTATCTGAAACACAAAGGAAAATAAATATAACAGGGCAAAAGATATGCGGCCCAGTCACCCTGGGTACGGACTCTTTCCGGGTTCCGGTGACAGCAGTGTCAGTTGCGCCCGGAGTAGCCAATCAAGTCACGGACGGCTTCTCCGTGTTGTTATGTCTACGACTACGGCTACATTTATTTTGCATTGCTAACAGCTCATAATCAGGTGTATATGTTTGTAAACGTATATACATCATTACGAGAAACGTCGATTGTGAGACTGGGACATTCTACAAAAACGTTATTATATTTAAAAAAAAATGTAATTATATTCATAACGCACTAAAATTAAATGGCCACCGGAAGTAATGTAATGAAAATGTCTACTGCATCTGTAAAGGTCCGTGGTGTGACGTGGTCCTTCGTGACCGTGGCGTCACATATAATCAAAATGCAAACCCAAACACTCTGACTAAGAACTTTGAAAGTGAAAGTAACGTGACACTGTTTGCTATTTACCTTTGCATGCTATTGAGTGATACATCACAACAGCAGCCACTGTGCGCTTAGCTTTGCCCGCTGTCGGAAGTGTTCAGCGTCGCCATCATCATGATGTTGCCGCAACAGCAGTCGACTTGACATTTCGTAATGTGTACATTTACGCAGTTGGGCACGTTTAAAATATGGCATCCAATTCAAGTGTTTCAATATACTTACCTCTCAGTTGTGTATGCAGGTTCGTTGTTATGTTGTGATCGAACACCAATACGTTTCTTCCCGAATACAGCGACGCCTCGCCCAGTACGTGGGCACAGAGCACTGTGGATTTTCCCATTGGCGGCCATGTTAACGTTTTGTTAGATTATAAGGAAACTGGACCTGAGAATTTTTTTTTATTTTAACACAATCACTGCAGTCATGTCACTGATATGCTGATCAAATTTCGTCAAAAAAGCATATCTCAGGCTTTCTTAAAATGCATGCATGTGTTCTGACCCTCAATATTGACCAAACTGAGCACGCTTTTCTGCATTCGCAGGGTCATGTAAGAAAAAATGGCTAAAAATCACTACGCCAACTACACTCTGCCTAACATGCGTCATTGCACTGCAGATATATCATAGCACTTAACCTACTGGTATGCCTGTCCTACGGTACTCATTTCACATTAATTTCTTTTTTCAAAATCTCAAATGACACAATTATTAAGGTACTACATTCGTATGGGTTAGACCAGGAAGTCTAACTGTGCTCTGACCCCACGTGCCTCCTCCATCGTTCGCCGTGAATATTGGAAACCAGAGTTGATGACGTCATTTCCGCGCTAGCAATCTCGTGGGTTTAAACGACGTTAAAACGCGTGAGAACCCTCCTACTTACGTAACGTCATGTATAGATGACACGTCTATCCCAAACGATAATAATTTTACTGTGGATTAGCTACCTAGAGGGCAAACAGTTTGTTAGTGGGTCAATGCACCCAGAAGAAAAAATTACAAGTTACTGCGTAAATTGTTCGCCGCCTGTATCATCAGCATGTTGAGGCTAGGCAGTATCCGGAAGAAGGAGTTGGATTTGCTTTGGGTTTTCAAAGGTGCGCTGTGACGCAATATTTTCATAAAATATACGCTGTACATGTCTGGGATGTCGTTGAATGCTAGATCTAACACACTCACGTATACCATTTAGCAAACACTATAGGATTTAGTTACAACGGCGGCGAAATCGAGGTAGGTCCGAATTCGACAAACATGCACATTTTTTGGCCAAAGAATTTTTTTTATTGTTCCAATAAGTAATCATTATGTAGGTCTTTACATTTAGGTTCGGATGTCAGCCAATCACGTGACCGCGCCGTGCTACATACCAGGACAATTATAGAACAAAACAGACACGAAGTGCCGGAGTATTTTGGGTTTATTTGTGGGTCTCCAACTGAGGTAGCAGGACACTCTATTCATTTGTGTAACACCAGGCGGTATCGATGGCCACACTTTGATGTTTGACTCGTGGATTAGTAATCGTCTACAAACCATTGGCGACTATTCACCAACAAACAGTCGCTATATATACTTTTATCATTGCAGGCCACAAAAGAAATGCGTCACATTGTGAACACATCCATTTACGCAGCAACCAGTAGCGCCACACCACGGAGCCTAAATAATTGAGGCAGCCAGCGCAAGTGATGAACCCATGTCAGCTTCTCAGTTTACCTCCACCTTTCTTAAACTGAATACAACGAAAACGAAAGAGTTAGTGTTTGAAGGAGTAAGGATTAGTCAGACACTGGAACCGATATTGATAAATAATCAAGAAGTTGAAAGTCAAAAACGTCAAGTATCTAGGTACTGTGCTTGATGAGAGGCTGTCGTTCTGTGAACATGTCGATTATGTATACAAGAGAGCCCAACAACGACTTTTTCTACTGAGAAAGCTGAAAAGCTTTGATGTTAGCCAGCACATTCTCCAACTTGTCTACAAAAGTTTGATAGAGAGCGTTCTTTCTTTTAATGTAATTACATGGTATGGCAATGTCAGTGAAAAAAATAAAGTAATGCTTGCTCGCGTAGTTAATACAGCAAGCAAGTTAATTGGCAACGATCAAAAAAGCTGTCAGCGTATATAAAGATGCACTGAAAAAGGAAATCCACACAAATTCTCTATGATCCTGCCCATCCTCTGAATCAAGCCTTTCAGAAGCTGCCATCAGGGAGACGTCGAAAAGTTCCATTAGCCAAAAAGAATCTCTTAAAAAAATCGTTTGTACTCTCTGCCATTTTAATTTTAAATGCTAAATGATAATGCTCTGTTTTCAACGAGTCATTAATTAATTTTTACATTTTATGTGTCTCATATGCTTATGGTAACTCTTTATTTAATCTTATTTATTTATCAATTTTAGTATTATGTTATTTCAAATGTTATTGTCTCCTATCAGAGACCCTTTTTAAGAAATTATACATGCTTATTTATTTATTTATCTGAATAGCTATTTGTATACGTAATTTATTATCATACTTTAACTATTTTAGTGATGACTATATTTACTATCATTGTATTGTGTATTGACAACTGTAGGCCCTATATGATTCACCAATGTTTTTATTACTGTCATGTTATGTGTGACTGAAGAAAAAGTTCCGTTTTTAATATGTTTTTCAACGGACAATAAAAAAATTTGAATCTTGAAAATGTTGAATCATCTAAGAACACGTAAAACTCCGTGATGTGGCGCCACCGTTTCAGATGCTCGCGACAAGTAAATGCAGCAATTCGACAGGACAATAACCCGCATTTTTCAAACGGGATTTCGCAATTTTGTATATTACTTCGTGTCGATAGTAGATATATTATGTTTAGGCATATCAATGCAATAACAATGATGGACAAAGGAATATTGGCATAAGAAATCCCTAACCTGTATTAGTGCATAGATGGGATATCCCACCCAGCGCTCCATGTAATTCTAGAGTCCCCCTTTCCAAAAAGCATTTATGCGCCTACATAAAACAACAATGCTAATTATGTCGTGTTTTATAGGTTATATTTTCCTGTATTCTAATAAAAAATAAGATAGTTTGCATTGTAATTAATATACACCTGCAGAAATATATAACTAGTGTGAATGTCCAAAGATATTGGTAAATAAGAATAGAGCTCTGGCACATGTGAGTTGAAAGGCATCAGGCATTACATAGACTGCAGCATCACTGGTCACAATGGAAACAAGTGCGAACATTTTCTTATTATAATTCTTGAATATGGTGTACTGTAACTGCATTCATATTTTATGTAGAAGAAATAGAGCGCAGTGGCTCAGGGGTAGACCTCCGGACTCTCGACTAAGAGAACCCGGGTTCGAATCCTGTGCTGCGGTGCTAAAACATTGGGCAAGTTTTTTCACTCTACATTGCTCCAGTTCACTCAGCTGTATAAATGAGTACCTGGCAATAGACAGTGGTGGATATGTGTACGCGCAGCCTTTCGCATATTAATTGTAGCATGTGGCTGGATGCTTCCCAGAGAAGTTGAGATGGTATTTGATAGAACAGGTCTGCCGGGGAAGTAAAGTGTAAAAGCGCTTTGAGCAGTCCTATGGACTGGATACTGGGCTATATAAAAACTTACCTTTTTTTACATGTTTACATTTGTATACTGAATAAATCATCATCACCATCATCGTTGCTTTATAACATTGTTTTTTATTTTGCATAAAATATAGTGGAAGTCAACAACATTATTAATAATAATAATAATAATAATAAAGACTTCTTATGTACTAATATACTCCTCGAAGATCAAGCACGGTGGCGCGGCAAATCCACGGGATTAAGCAATCTCGTTATCGTGGACAATCTCAAGTCGTCGACGGATGAATGAAGATGTAGAAAGCTAAGGGGGATAGGCAGCTTTAAAGAGATAATGTTTCTCTTTAAAGAGATAATGGAGATTCTCTTGAGTAATGTTTTTGTACGCAGCCTGCGACACTTTGGATAAGTCCTTTGTGTCGATATGAGACGGTTTGCTACAACCCGTACGTTTGACAAAGCTAGGTTGGAAATGGGTCTGTAGCTGTTTACGTCTTCTTTAGGTAGAGATGTCTTAAGAACTGGGTTTACATGCGCGCATTTAAAATCATCAGGAGCATTTGTGATGTTTGTTATTTGTCTAATTAATGCGTCAATGCATGCTTTTAGGAGTATGGTCGGGAGTGTGTCGATATCACAAGATTTACTTGGGGACGACATGATTATTTGTCTCACTTCAGCAGTTGTGACTGGTTCAAACGATGCGAGTTGATAATTTACTTATGGAGAGTCAGCATTTACAATGTCTGGGGTATGACCTGTGAAATATCTAGATAAAGAGTCACACAGTGACGTGAGTGATGCATGAGTTGGTAGAAAAGGAGCCTGTGTAAGATTTGATTGATGTATTTCCATAGCTGTTGTGGCATAGCAGAATTATTTGACACCATATTTGTCACATTCCGACTTTGCCTTTGCCACTGTCGAGTACAATGATAGCATTGATAATCCAGGGATGAACACGATGTACATTTTTGCTAATAATGAAGAGTCACTCGGCCACTATTATTAACCTGAAATTAGGTTGGCAAAACGCACGGTAATGATACTTCATGTGAACAGAATTATATTATACTTTAGCAGCTGTCTATAAGAGAAAGAATTACAATGAAAACCACTGATTAATTGTCTTGAATGACAACAATTTAATTAAGGCAACAATTATCATGTAGCGGACCTGTACGAAGAACAAATAAAGAAGAACAACAGGAAAAATAATGAAGCCGAACGCAGAAGAACGAAAGAAAACGAAGAAGAACAACACCGAAGAAGCACGCAAGTGAAACAAGAATAATGTAAGGAACCAAACAGAGTTATTAAGACAGACGAATACACGGGATGAAGCAAGAAGATGAACGAATGCTACCGGAGCAGGATAAACGATTGCATGAAGAATACAAAGGCGGACAAACAAAAATGCGCACACTTCGTTAGCAACAACACGGACGTTCCTGATCTTAAAAGCAGTTAGCCAGCCTTGCGCGGGTTTCTTGGTAGACGAGTAGAACATCACTCCGGAACATCGGACTCAAGAAGCCGTAGATGAACGGGTTGACCACAGAATTGATTGTGAAGACGCGCTTCATATCGGTGAGAATAACCACGCCGGATTGCCTCAGGAAGAACGGCACCCAGCAGACGACGAAGATGACAGTAACGACGAACAGGACCAACGTCACTCGCTGGGCGTTCACGGCTGTTGTCTGTATAACCGCAGAAGGAGATAGTGCGTTCCTGGGAAACGCTGAAACAATCGTTTCTGCTTTCGACGTGGAAGTTCCGGATATCGCTTTGGGAGTTTGCCGTGCTGTCTCTACAACACTGATCTGACTGCGGCTGGTCTTCATCCGCTTCAGCAAGATTGCCGCCATGACAGTGTACGACGTAATCACCACAAGTAAACATACAGCCGCCAAAGTCATCATAGAAATTAGAAAAGCGCGTTCAAATCCAAACACTCGCATTGCACATAACCCTGTTGCACAACACATAGACACGGCTGCGATAACAGCGACGGCCGTCTTCGCTTTCCTAATGTTGAACGAGAATTTGTGAGGTTGCACGACAGCCATGCAACGTTCCGTGGCGAGGAAGGTTAGCAGACAAGTGGAGAACGTGACCGCCGCGTTGAAGACAAACAGGATGGTGTACCTTCCAATTTTACCGAAGCGACCAGTCAACACAAATATGCCCGTCACGCATATTGAGGTGTCTGCAATGCCCAATACGAACATGTACGCCCTCATGCTGGTAGTCATCCTCCGAAAGTACACAGCAACCACAAATATGTTTCCCGGAGTGCCCAAGATGCACAACCACATTATTATTAGGTCATATGTAGAGTCTGGTAATGTAAATACCATTCTTGACGATCGGCTGGTGACATTCTTTCCCGCAATCGGAAACGTGTCTCCTGAAAGGGATCCGTTGTTCAGTCCCGATGTGTTACCGGATGCGATGGCGGTCATCTTAAAATTTACAACTGTATATATGTTATTGCGAAGAAAGCCTAAAATTTCAGTATGTGTTTCTCAGTTGTGTACCTACCGGTATTGTACAACGCAATGGAGTGATTTCTTGTTATTTATAATGCTGCTTCTCACGACAATGGCCTGATTAGATATGTATCACCAACGTGTCTCGATCCCGTCTCGCAGTCATATACAGCGCTGCTTTGATTCACACACGGTGTCAGACGCGATGACATATCTGTCATGAAGGTTCCCCTACCTATGATGCAGCTTGCCTATCACCGAGTATATATGGCAATGTTGTCGTCGTTACGAAATCCACCAACAACACGTCAGAAACGGTCGAATGCAAATTAGGATCATTTATATAACAAGATAGAAGTAATGAGTAGTTTACGCACAATAATTGTTCAGCGGTCTTGTGCCTTACTGTACCTTATCATGTTCGCAAGATCCGATTTCGTCTTGCCGGATACACATTAGCGTTGTTAAAACAATGCCATATAACATTCGGCTCATGCAGAGCTGACATTAACAGATCGCAACCTTTCATCTAATAACGTAAGCGTCAATAATATAGCCGTTAGTTCGTACATGTTGTGATCTATAATGGATTTTCCAGATGAGCTCGTGTTTAAATATCGTGGGGTATATTCGCTCACGACATCGCCTGTGCATTTGTCGTCGTCATAGCCGCGGAGCCAACATAGATGCGAACGACATTCATCCTCTTCTGCGAACTTTGCAGCAAGATGACACCTTATGACGTAAGCACCACAGGTAAACACGCCAAACTCGTAAAGATGAGGAACGTGCGAGGGTAAAGTCAACGGTTCGTATTACAAAATAAGACCGCTGTCCAACTCGTGGACGTCGGTGCAGTAACAGCTAGGGCTGCCGTCCTCTCATTGTGTTGAATAAGAACTTATGAGATTAAATGACAACCATAATAGTATAAGGTTCGGTGCGATGTAGGTTAGCAGAGACGTTGATAATATAACCGGCTCGTTGAAGATACATACGAAATGATAAGGACGTAAAATACCATTCAGTGTTCTTCGATTAGTGTTCTCCTTATGCTGTAAATATACACTTATAATAAGGTGATTTGGTTTCATTAGATGTTTACGATTTATATGTACTGTATTAAATATAAATATACATTTAAAGTATTTCATTCATAACATACGTTATACATTTGTATAATGTTTTACAGCGTATTATTACTATGAATTATTATTTAATCAATATACCCAGACCATGCACATACATACGACAGCCCGACAGCCGTTCCGTATTTATTTTAACACCATCATGGTGTTAAAATAAAATATTATTATTATTAAAATACACGGCAACCACACATAACATGCACAGCCATATAATTATCTAGTCATACGAAGAATACGGTATTGCTATCATCTCTCGTGAAGATTCATTCGCTAAATTTACTTCCGAATTCCTTAAATAATATTATATTTTAACATCAATTCAATTTGATTAAATCAGCATATACATGTTACTGTATACATAAAACAGTAAGCAAAGTGCACCACTAATAAATGGATGAAAAATAAGTGTTACTAGCATAATCTATGTTATGTAATACATCTTTTGCAAATGATATTTTGCATATTAGTTCTTCATTTACATTTAGCCCCTCTAGGTAGCGTATTGAATCATAGCATAACAGTTATCACACCTCATTCTACAAAATATCATGGCATCGAGGTTATCACGATTCATTCTACAGAATGTCATGGCATCGAGGTTATCACGATTCATTCTATAGAATGTCATGATATCAAGGTTGTCACACTTCATTCTACAGACTGTCATGGCATCAAGGTTATCACACTCCATTCTATAGAATGTCATGACATCAAGGTTACCACACTTCATTCTACTTAATGCCATGGCATCAAGGTTATCACAATTCATTCTACAGAATGTCATGGCATCAAGATCATCACACTCCATTCTACAGAATATCATGGCATCAAGGTTATCATACTTCATTCTACAGAATGTCATGGCATCAAGGTTACCACACTTCATTCTACATAATGTCATGGCATCAAGGTTATCACATTTCATTCTACAGAATATCATGGCATTAAGGTTACCACACTTCATTCTACAGAATGTCATGACATCAAGGTTATCACACTTCATTCTACAGAATATCATGGCATCAAGGTTATCACCCTTCATTCTATAGAATGTCTTGGCATCAAGGTTATCACCCTTCATTCTACAGAATATCATGGCATCAAGGTTACCACACTTCATTCTACAGAATGTCATGGCATCAAGGTTACCACACTTCATTCTACAGAATATCATGGCATCAAGGTTACCACACTTCATTCTACAGAATGTCATGGCATCAAGGTTACCACACTTCATTCTACAGAATATCATGGCATCAAGGTTACCACACTTCATTCTACAGAATGTCATGGCATCAAGGTTATCACCCTTCATTCTTCAGAATATCATGGCATCAAGGTTATCACCCTTCATTCTACAGAATGTCTTGGCATCAAGGTTATCACCCTTCATTCTACAGAATGTCTTGGCATCAAGGTTATCACACTTCATTCTACCGAATGTCATGGCATCACGTTCATCACACTTCATTCTACATCAAGGTTATCACACTTCATTCTACAGAATGCTATGGCATCAAGGTTATCACACTCCTATCTACAGAATGTCATGGCATTGAGGTGATCACAATTCATTCTACAGAATGTCTTGGCATCAAGGTTACCACACTCCATTCTACAGAATGTCATGGCACCGAGGTTACCACACTTCAATCTACAGAATGTCATGGCATCAAGGTTATCACACTCCTATCTAAAGAATGTCATAGCATCGAGGTTACCGCACTTCATTCTACAGAATGCCATGTCATCAAGGTTACCACACTCCATTCTACAGAATGTCATGGTATCACGGTCATCCTGGCATTAAATGTATCACTACGAAAATGGACCCCGTTTGAAAAAGTGTTCATTGTGTTGAGTGAGTTAGAATAGGTTAATTAATATACGTTATATAACAAAATAAAAATTAAACCTAGCAAACAGTTTTCCAAGCCTTGCTGACAGTATGTTTTACGGTCATGACAATTTAGTGGTATAATTTTGCCTTTCTAAATATTACTGTATAGATATCTAGGTTATAGTAAACCATACGCGCTATTTATGAAATACTAAATCATCGAAAACATTACCAACTTAAATTCCTTGATGAATAGTTATTGATTGTGTAACGTGAAGTACCATACTCGCGACCGGGATGGTATATCACAACTAGGCACGTCTCGTTCATGACGAACTACGTACATAATAGTCAGAGCCAGAATGTCCACGTCATACATCGCGTGATATCTATTAATGGGCTTCCACAAATCCACGTTAGTCGCTAGAGGCGCTTATACGCTGAGACCGTAGTTGCGTCTCAGCGCCTCCAGCGACTAACGTGGATTTATTTGCGACTGTAAATGTACATTAATGTAGATATTATGCTTTCATATTGGCGGACATGTTATACGATATCAATATTTAACTATGTCTGAAGACGTAGTACTCTCGTGTGAGTCATAGAATATAAGATGATATGAAACATCCTTTCCGGTATCGAGCCAGCAAACCTGTCGTCGGGCCACCTGTCGACGTTCCATCGCTTGTAAATGTTCATTAATGTACATATTATACCTTCACATTGACGGAGATGTCAGACAGTATCCATATTTAGTTATGTGTGAGGCTTCGGAGCCATGCGAGTTCAACAGCTGATTGTAGGATGATTTAAACAAGCGTTCCACAAAATGTTTGGAAAACAGTGCCGCATTTTACACACGTCAAGAATACGTAAAAGACGGCACACAGACCCTAGTTGTGGTACCTCATTTGACGTCAAGTTCAGGACATTAGGACTCACTGTTCATGCTATATATCTCATCACGTGCAAAGGCACGACGTTGCGCTTCTGTTTAATTAACAATATTAAATATTACGATTACATTGATTTTGATTAATCTTGATTCGCGCACTATTTGTTGATAATGGTTTTCCATATGCTTTCTTGTGATCGATATGTATAATTACAATTAGGCTTCAGAAACAGAAGCAAGAGAACCCGTTGTGACAACCAGTAGAGAAACGACATTTAACAAGGACATTCAGTGAGCAAGCCACCACGTTAGTGGTCATATTTCAAGATGGTCTCCACCTTTTCCTGCCGAATTCCAGATTAAGCTCTTAGATTGATGTAGTTGACAGGTGCGAGATTTCTCTATATATGTTTATACATTCCGAAAACGATGTGACCATTAGCCTGCCCTGCCCTGCCCTGCCCTGCCCTGCCCTGCCCTGCCCTGCCCTGCCCTGCCCTGCCCTGCCCTGCCCTGCCCTGCCCTGCCCTGCCCTGCCCTGCCCTGCCCTGCCCTGCCCTGCCCTGCCCTGCCCTGCCCTGCCCTGCCCTGCCCTGCCCTGCCCTGCCCTGCCCTGCCCTGCCCTGCCCTGCCCTGCCCTGCCCTGCCCTGCCCTGCCCTGCCCTGCCCTGCCCTGCCCTGCCCTGCCCTGCCCTGCCCTGCCCTGCCCTGCCCTGCCCTGCCCTGCCCTGCCCTGCCCTGCCCTGCCCTGCCCTGCCCTGCCCTGCCCTGCCCTGCCCTGCCCTGCCCTGCCCTGCCCTGCCCTGCCCTGCCCTGCCCTGCCCTGCCCTGCCCTGCCCTGCCCTGCCCTGCCCTGCCCTGCCCTGCCCTGCCCTGCCCTGCCCTGCCCTGCCCTGCCCTGCCCTGCCCTGCCCTGCCCTGCCCTGCCCTGCCCTGCCCTGCCCTGCCCTGCCCTGCCCTGCCCTGCCCTGCCCTGCCCTGCCCTGCCCTGCCCTGCCCTGCCCTGCCCTGCCCTGCCCTGCCCTGCCCTGCCCTGCCCACTTGGCAAAACGTATCGTGGTTACATGTATCGAGGCGTTATTTTTACAAGAAGATAAGTGATTATTGTAACGTCTACTGTGGGATGAAAGAGAAAAATACAAAAAGAAAAAAGGAAGGAAGGATGAAAACAAGAATAAGGATGAATGAAAGAAAGAAAGAAAGAAAGCTAGAAAAGAACCCAGAAACAAAGAAGGAAAACGAAGAGAGAACGGAAGATGTCCAGTATTTACGCTGAATCTGTAGTATTCAGATATCCGCTAGAGGGAGCACCTCTGATACATTCCTTCCTATTGTATTGGCGTAAGACCACCAAAAGGTGCACGTCCGCCATTCCCCGACCGCAGAGTACCTTATAAGAGCAGCATTATGCACGTTGTCTGAATTTCTGTGAGCACATATGTAGTGTGGGGTGATTATAAATGACGTTTTTGTGCAGCGTGACATCAGAGCTGTCAAATTACGACAGGTGTCATTCGGTGCACTTCTGCGTATTAATACATTTGTCATTTTGCTTGGTGATGTAATCAGGGGCAATCCGTGGGTGGTTCAAGCAGAAATGGAGGGGTGTAAGGTTTGAATGAACTTTGTGGGAGCCTGAAGTATTAAAAGTTAACGAATTTTTCACTGATCCTCTGTCTATGGAGGGTAAATATGCTGTGAAATTGTCAATAAGATAGCTGATCAAGATTAATAGGAAATGAAGGAAACGTTATAATACGCCTATTATCTGCAACTTGCTTTCCTTTGCTGCCGCCTAATGTTCTACAATTGAACTATTATATAAACTTACTAGTCAGAGGTGATCTACGCGCTACGTCCGGTTGATGCATTTCGGATGAATCACTCGCTGGGCTGTCATTTGTTAAAACATCTTTGATCCAACGTCTTACGTCCATTATTTAGTCTTGTTCTGACGGTTCTATTAACATAGACTGTGACTGCAATTTTGAAGAAGAAGAAAAAAGAAAAAAAAACTATTTAAAAAACAATTTCTGATACATTGTGTTATTATTATTTGTGGCCAATTATGTATATTTATGCTTTGTGGCTACGTAATATTATCTTGTAGTATGAATTAAAATACCAGATATGTCACCATTATTCTTAGTATGTGTTTTTTGCTTGTCATGCTCTGTTGCGGTTAGGGATAAAAATGTAGTTTTATGCCAATCGTTTAAAACTAATAATTTTAATGTACTTTTTCCCAATAACATAAAAATACATTACTCGATTTCAATGTTGAATAGCTTGCCATGTCTAAATGTTTGTTTTAATAGAAAGTTACTACCAATACCTCGCTGTACACCAACATTAAAATTAGCTATACTTTTGTTACTGGCAGGAGATGTTAGTTTAAATCCTGGGCCTATTAAAAGAAATATCCGACTGGCAACTACAAATGTAAGATCTGTACGTGATAAAAGTGCTCCACTCTGTGATTTGTTAGTTTCGAAACAAATTAATATTCTTGCTGTTACTGAAACATGGCTTAGACCATGTGATACTGCTTCTTGCATTGCTGAAATTTCTCCGTTAGGCTATACCTTTTACCATCGACCACGTTTAATAGGACGTGGTGGTGGCATTGGCTTTTTAGTATCTGATCATTTCAAAGTTAAATTACATTCTAACCCAGATTATTCTAGTTTTGAATCTATGTGTGCTGAAATTTCAGATTCTTCTTTTTCTGCATTTTTTGTTTGTATTTATCGTCCTCCAGGACACCCAGCAAATTTCTTTGAGGACTTTCAAGATCTGTTAGAAAATGTAGCTATTAATTATTCAGAACTTTATATTCTTGGTGATTTTAATCTTCATTTGGATATATATTCTTCAGTTACTACAATGTTTGATGATATTCTAACATCCTTTGATTTAAAACAACATGTAAACTTTTCGACACATATACATGGTCATTGGCTTGATCTTATAATAACTCATTCAGGTTGTAATAATATTTAAAAAAAACTACTGTTTCAGATGGGTTGTCAGACCATCATACTGTAATTGTTGATATTAACATGTTTACAACACCATTGATATTGAAGAAAAAAAAAATCCTATAGGCCTATACATAAAATAGATATTACTGCCTTCAATGATGATATTTTAAATTCAGATTTGTTTATAAGTCCAGCAGTTCATGAGTGTGATATATATAGACAATTTTGTGATGTCCTTAAGACACTACTTGATAAACATGCTCCACTTGCTTATAAATATATTTCAAAACAATCACCTTCTCCTTGGATGACATCCGAAATTTTACTATCTAAAAGGAGACGTCGTTATCTTGAACGTGTTTGGCGTAAAACACGCTCATCACTTGATAGGTCACGTTATTCTAAACAGTGTCATCTTTGCAATAGACAAATGGCTAAAGCCAAATCTGAATATTTCACTAACATGGTTTCAAGTAACTCTGAAAATTCTCACCAGTTATGGAGTTGCATTAATAAAATCCTACACAGACGGGCTGCCCCTTCTCTGCCAAAACAGAATTCATTATGTTCTCTATGTGATCTATTTTCAGGTTATTTTAAGGATAAAATTACCCGTATACAGTCTTCCTTTCCTGTTCATATGTTAAACAAAGTAGAAGTTCAGCCTCCACCGATAAGTTCTCTACTTTCTTCTTTTACTCCAGCTACTGCTGAGGAAGTAAGGCAAATTATTATGTCTTCTCCAAATAAATTTTGTGATCTAGATCCAATGCCAACTGTATTGTTGAAAGCATGCATTGACACCTTACTTGGTACTATAACAAATATTGTAAATGTGTCACTGAGGACAGGTATTTTTCCTGATGATTTTAAACAGGCGCATGTAAATCCACTACTTAAAAAGACAACTTTGTCGAAAGATAACTTGAAAAATTATAGACCTGTTTCTAATTTGAGTTTCATATCTAAAATTCTTGAAAAGGTTGTAGCAACACGCCTTGGATCTCACATTACTTCAAATAATTTGTCAAATGTATTCCAATCTGCATATAAGAAACTTCATTCTACAGATACTGCTCTCTTAAAAGTGCATAACGACATCACTCTAAATATGGACAATGGTAGAGTTACTGCACTCACCTTACTTGATTTGTCAGCTGCTTTTGATACGATTAATCATTCTATTCTAATGGATCGTTTGTCTGTGTGGTATGGTGTGTCTGGTATAGCATTAAGCTGGTTTAGATCATATCTGAGTGGTAGACACCAGAGAGTTAAGATTGGGGATTGTTTTTCGTCACCACTTAATATTTCGTGTGGTGTTCCTCAGGGGTCAGTTTTGGGACCATTACTTTTTACACTGTATACTACTCCATTGAGTCTAGTGATTAATAGGCATCATTTGAGCCATCATCTTTATGCAGATGATACTCAAATTTATATATCATTATCCACTTCAGATGCAAGTAGTTCTTTACAGCAGCTTAGAACTTGTATTGATGACATTTTTTGATGGATGACTGAGAGTAGATTGAAGCTGAATGCTGATAAAACTGAGTTTCTTATTATTGGTACACACCGGCAGCGTGACAAAATTAAGACTCTTTTTCCTATACCCTTACTTAATCAGCATGTTATGCCTGCAGTTTCGACTAGGAATTTGGGAGTAATTTTTGATGATAAATTAAATTTTAGAGAACACATTTCTCAAATTTGTCGAACATGTTTTTACCACATTCGTGATTTGCGGCGTATTCGTTGATATTTGCCTGTTTCTGTTGCAAAGACTATTGCAACTGCATTAGTTACTAGTAGATTAGACTATTGTAATTCACTTTTTCATAATATTGCTATTAAGGATATCACAAAACTACAACGTGTTCAAAATTGCTTAGCAAGGGTGGTGACTAGGTCTCCACGCTTTACTCCTTCTAAGCCGCTTCTAAAGTCTCTGCATTGGCTGCCTGTACAATATCGTATAATGTTTAAGATGTGTACCATTACTTACCAGTCACTTTCTTCTAAGCAGCCATCGTATTTACATACTTTGCTTACTCCAATAAGAAAACCTATTCAACTTCGGTCATCTACTTCTGATTTACTCTTTGTACCAAAGGTCAATACTAATATGGGGACCAGGGCTTTTGCTGTGGGTGCGCCTACTCTATGGAATATGCTTCCTTCTAGCGTGAAATCAGTTGAAAATATTGCTAAATTCCGTCGTCATTTAAAAACATATCTGTACAATCTGGCCTATCCACCATAGCTCCCTGGCGCATCAATCAATCAATCTGATGACAACTTGATTTGTTTACCGACTATGAGATCGATTAATCCTTTTTGTTTTGATGCGCCTCTGAGCTTGGTTTCTAAGGATATAGGCGCAATAGAATTTAACTAATTATTATTATTATTATTATGTTTGCCCCACAGTCCGGACATACAACGTAGAGCAAGAACAAGAAAAACAACAGCGTTTATTTGAAGACGGAGCCTTCGCTACGTTCGGGCCATGCGTACACCCCCTAGTATTCAATTCCCCTCTTTAGTGTTTAACTCATTCCTCCTTTCGTTTCATTAAGCCATGATTCCTGAACATCTCCTCCCATTCCGGCAACACTTTTTATGGTTCTTGTGTGTTCTCTACAACTACATATATCAGCCTGTCTCATCGTCCCGAGAACAACCGTTGTGCCGACCTTCCTATGGTTTAAAATAAATGTTAGATTTTAGATACTTGAATAGCTGCCTTGTTCATTTGTCCTAAATAGTTAATTATCTGCTTAACACTCTAGATTATTCCCACCGCCATGATTACTGCTAAATGACTTGTCTCAAACCAGCGGTACCTAACACTAAGGTACGTGTACCCCACTTGTTAACAGGAGATGTTGATGATTTTTCGATAGGTATCCACTATCTTCCATGATGCGCCTGAATTAAGTGTAACATATGTTCATATAATATCGTTAATGTTACTATGGTGGAGGTATCGTGACGATCACATTATACCTCAGGGGTACGTAGGGAAAACTAGGGAACCTATGCACGCCAAATCGATTTTAACCGGATACTCTTCGTACATTTCCGATTCTGCCACAATTGTTTTTTCTTGTTGTTGTATTGTACTCATTACTTCAATTACCCTGGCCTATAATACTGGCGTTCTTATCAATCTCTCCTTCGCCGTCATCATATTTATCGTGACTGTGTCGCAGGCCTTCTTCAAGTCAACAAAAATTAATATTGTCTGCACTAAAAATACAAAACTTAATGCCACTGTGTAAAGTGTGTATGCGTGTATGTGTCTGTTTTCTGGCTTCCTAATTTACAAAGCACAATTACTTTTCGCATTTCTGTTAACAATAGCATGAGTGACTATAATGTGTAATGCCTACATGTCGTGTTGAATCGCAGCTCTTTGATTGAGGACTCTAGCTGACATTAGTCTCATGTGTGGGCACTTGATTGCAAATAGTGTAACGTTTCTAATACACATTTATTTCGGACATGTGAATAGCCTTAGCAACTCTTGATTAGGTTATTATTTAGTAAGTAGTATGTTGTAAAGGTAAGCAAGTACTTATTGGTGTAACCATTAATAATTCGATGATCTGTTATACTAGAACACACGATATAAGATGTATTAGGCTTGGACTATGAGAATCTATTAATTGCCTTTTACTTATTTACAGAGAAGACACGATGATTGCTGTGTTGTCCTATGACATAAATATGTTATTGTATGGCAACATGCCATATGTAAATTCGTTGTGGCTATTTTAATGTGGGTGTATCTAGACTAATGGCTGTTAACTTGAAGGTCGTACGGTAATAATAGTTCACGTAAATATATTATAATAGATGACTCAACCTCGTTTGTGTCGTAACCATATGTTTTCATGTGTGTGGTGTGATTTCTGTGATAACGATTAATATGCGTATAAAACTGAAAATAGTAATGAGATAATTACTATTTTCAGCGTGTTTCCTCATTGGAAGTAATGCTTATGTTTTATGATTGTGTTGGTGGGACGGTTAATAAACATTATAAATTTCAAATCTCCCCGGTTTCTGTATATATCTTTTGTTCGATCTTTGTTTAGACGATGTACAGAAATTCTTTGTTGACGTCTTTCGCTTGCAAATACTGAAGCATGTCATACATTGCACACATTTCTATCACGTCACCTGGCGCATCGCACAGTGGTCATTCGTTCAAGTAATACTTTAGATTTTGAACGCAGCTATTCTGTCACTTAATTTCGTTACACAAAAGATAACGAGAACCGGTTCAGTACACCACGGTGGACGGGGCTAATTTATCTGCCGTAATTGCTTGCGCCACTGAACAACATCATGACTGGATAAACCACGAAGCGAACGTTATTCCACATGTGTAATTCCACCTAGATTAATTCCCTGCACTGCTAAGATGAAAAGGACGTATTCTCTGGCAGTACTATGGTTTTATTCAGAAAGATATGCAGAGAGCCGGCAAGACTCGTGGATTTTCAAGGAAAGGGCCAGGGGTATTTTGGGATACACACACATGGCAAAGGATGAATTTCTCAACGTAGAAAATGAAGGTAATTGGGAGCTTAAATACATTGTGGAGGAAACGGACTGACAGTGTGAGGAAGGGAAACAGAAGGTAACAAGTAGGCGAGAAAAATGAAATAAGGCAAAAGGAATTATATTAACTCTACCACACAAGAGATCAATGGGAGGAATAATTAAAGCTCTATTCTTGGTGGCTAAATTGGCAACGTAATACCTACAACAAGTAAAATACTATCACCCTGATTACATACAGGTAAAACAGACGAAACGTCTTTCACGCTTTCCGGCTGTAACCTAATTAGCAGCTATAAAGAGTAGAGTGACTCTGATGCTAAGATCGATGCGAGCTCAATGCTCCGGGTCGGACGCAATGAAGATGCGCAGAAGCACGTGGTGGGATTGCCAAAGACAATGAATTGCTGCTTGTTTTATACCACTGCCGGATACAGAACGGATAAAACACACGGAGGGGACCAAGCCCCACGGCGACGTCGTATGAGTGTCATATTTTATAAACAACATGTATCTGCATAAAGGAGTCAATACTGTGTTTACAGAAACTGCTGAATGGATATAAAAATGCACACACGTTCGAGCGATCTTTCGATCGGTTCCCGATGAAGACACGAATTAGTGGGTATCGACGGAATGGAATCCGTGAACGTATCCAGTGCGACCGATTCGTCACACCTTCAAAACGCGTCGCCGAAGTCAGACATGAATGGGCACCATCACCACGGTGAGACACTTGGCCTAACACACAGGATAATAATAACGCTGCTGTGCATCATTGGAACGCCGGGAAACCTCGCTGTGGTCATCGTGTACTTTCGCAAGATGACCACCTCCACTCGGACGTATCTGTTTTCGTTGGCCGTTGCCGATACGGCGATCTGCCTCAGTTTCACGATCTTCATCACAGTTCCAGGCCCCGTCGTGCACGACTGCGTTCTGTCCGTGTTCAACGCGGCGCTCACGTTCTCGTCGGTTCTACTGGCGTTCCTTGCGACGGAGCGCTGTTTGGCCGTCGCTCTGCCGCACAAATTCTCTCTGAGTATTAAGAGAGCGAAAACTGCGCTCGCTGTAATCGGAGTATTTTCCGTGTTGTACTCGGCGTTGATGTCTGTGGCACAAATCGTTCACGGTAGGCTGTGTTATGTCGTTCTCGCCACTGTTATGGCTGGTATGTGTTTACTTGTCGTCATTTCATCATATAGTGTTATGGCGGCCATATTGCTGACGCGACTGAGAGTGGGTCACAATCAGATCGTCCCCTTCCCGTTCGCTCCTTCGGGTCAAGCGGAAAACGTCTCAGGTGTCGAAACAATCAACGCGAGAAAACCAAAGAGGCCGACTGGCCAGCCAACCATGTCGACATGTAGTCACATAAGCCATAATAACGCAGCAATGCCGTTAAATATCACCTCGACTATGGCGACAAGGGCGCAACGCGGGTCATTTCTTCTGTTCGTCGTTACCGTTGTGTTCGGCTTGAGTTGGCTGCCGTTCTTCCTGGAGAGCTACGGCTTGGACATCCACGAAGAGACCAGTCACATAGTTACTATTAACGCGGTTGTCAATCCATTCATCTATAGCTTCATAAGTCCGATGTTCAGAAACGACGTGCGACAATTCTACCGGGAATCATATGCGAGGCTCACTAGTTGCTGCTGAATGTTTGAAAGTAGGACATAAGTACTTGTTTGGTAATAGGAATATGAGATATATGTCAATGTACTACCAACGAAATTACTACGGAATGTCATGTTGTGCTAACACGAACGTTTCACAATAGGGGATTGTAGCATCAAAAGGTAACTACATTTTTGGGCTTGTTGGGAAACTTATAACATGCAAGGAAAGTAACTACCCTATCAAAGAATTCAACTTAACACTGTTAAAACGACCAGAAGTTGTCTTAGTTACATAATATCAACACAACACATACTGCTAGTGTATTAACCAGTCACACGTTACGTGCACTACACACTCGTCAATTACGTAACATGTGCACTAACAAATAATGCTCATAAGTAAATTTGGTTGTTCAGTATACGTGTATAGTCCACATTATATCTAAATTATATGTTTGAAAAGTTGCAGCAAGCTGCAAAAATATATGCATTAGTGCCGGCTTATCACGTGTTCTAAGATGAATGTTCATGATACTGAATAATAATTGTTGTAATTATCTTTGTTTATGTCTTCTATCGAGGTATTTCTTTCATTCTTTCATATGCTGCAGATACAGTCACTACGGCCGCAGCTAGGTAGGTCTATACAAATAACAAAACCAGCGTGCGAAGTTGTAAATGCTCAATATGTATTACCCAGATGATGGAATGCCATGACATAAAATACACTTGTGTAAATGCATCGGTGCAAAGATTGGATTGTTGTTCAAATCTGATTGTTAACTGTACAAGTAAACACGGCATTAAATAATAACATCAAACATGAGGGTTGTTAGTTGTTGTTAACAACCCAAAAAGAAAACATCCAAGTTGAGGGTATATAAATTGTATGTATAAATGTATAAACTGTATAAATGTTTCACGAAGAGCAAAGCATATACTATGATACTAGTATGGTAGTTAATGATTTAGTCTTATTTTACATGAGAAATGATGTGAAAATTGCAATCGTAGTTATGATTGAACATTAAAGGTTTACTTCGTAACGTTCTAAACTTGTTCGGCCTCTGTATATTTGTAAACATCAATGAAAAATCAACGAGTAAAGGGTGTATAAAATATACTTTTGTAGAAATTTCTCCGTCTATGTCATTACATCTTTGCCATAGGTATCCTAAACTACGGTTGTAGTTTAATATTTATGTGAATGTAGCTTCTTCAAACCGAGACCTGTCCATACATATATGTGATCTGAAATAAAAAAATTGGTACGTTTTCATTCTACAAATAATAAGCTTTAACGTGTGCATTAAATGTTGTTCAAATGTTTTTTAAATTATTAGTTCAAACCTTTATAATCTATGCTTTGAAAAATAAACAAATTTTTACTCATAGGCCTGTTAATTGTTTTATTAAAAAAAATATATTTGATTAGTTACGAGGAATGCTAAGCGAATGTTGACATGTGAGATTATAAGGTATATATTTCTATCAAAATCGTGAACATCGATTTAGATTGCTATGCTTGGCTCGTTTGCAGAATAGAATTCGCGTATCACTCTCCAGGGACAGTTCCACTAAGACAAAGATCACTTTAGGAAACTAATCATTTCATAAAAACGTCATCATTTCGAAACGTAAACATTCATTGCTTTATTACCGGGACACTATGTCCATGACACATCAGTGACAATTGCCCGTTGGCGTTTCATGGTGTTGACAGCTTGCAGGTAGTCGCGATCACTGTTAAGGCTGATTACAATCGATGTTAATTGCACATCTTTCACAGACGATGCAATCGAGAGCACACCACCAATGAAGACGTTAGCACAAGTCTGGACACACTGCATGACATTATAGAAGACACCAATTTACGCTAAGAAAGTCACAAATGACTGATTGAGAAACCATATTTTAAAAGAACAGAACCAGTCGTCGTCGTATCATGAAAGCCACTAAAACGTATAATTGACACGCCGGCGAAAGGTCCCGATGTCGCGCCCTATTTTAAATAGTGTTCAAAACACAAATTAGGGATGAGCGAACTTGTTTTACGTGAGCACAGTCTGGTTTATGGGATCGTAAGAATGTCTGTGAAACGATCTCCTGACGCACAAACGTTTTATCAAGAAAGAATAAGAATGACACATCATTACAGAGCTCATATAATTCATTGCTTTAATGAATGGGAATTACGTTAGATGATTACTTGTGTACTCCAGAAAAACACGTACATAAGTAATCACCTAACGTAATTCCCCTTCATTAAAGCAATGAATTACACGAGCTCTGTAATTATGTGTCATTCTTATTCTTTCTTTAAAAAGAGCCCTGTGCCACAGGAGTTCGTTTCAGGAGTTCGATATTCTTGCGTGGGTACTTAATTAAAGGATGGTATATATCGGTCGATGTTGTAAAAACACTAGTTGTAATGTCGTGACACTAGCGTTCCCGTTACTACATCACGCAGCAGACGACGGGGAATAAGATCATCATAACAGACGACCACACAGGCGCTGTAACATTTTGCAGGCTTGTCTCTTGTCATTTATTGCCTTTGACCACACGGCGCTGTGACTTACTGTGGACTAGTCGGATGTTGTTGTGACCTTTGTATTTATTGCCTTCCTTCTTCCTGAATGGCAATAGCCTGCTCATGTCCTCTAAGCTTAGCTGGTGCACGTATTCGCAATAAACATGGCTATCTTTCATATACAATGGCTTCAACTAACCTTCACCAGATCTCTCGGTCTATCATTGCCGACTTTTAGATCTTCCGTTTGTAGGCGTACATTTTCCTTCAAGCAGTCTCTGCCTGTCGCTGCTAGTCTGCCTCTCTTGGCCATCCATGTGCTAGTTGCCATAACATTGTTCTAGATGACATTTCGTAGCAATGTTCGGCAACTCTCAGTCCTGGTCTTCTTATTTGTTTTGGTGACTTTACACATTCCACCGTATAGTTAGTTGTCTGTTGATCAGATGTTGCTGCCAGTGAACATTAAAAACGCCTCAAAGCATTATTGTGGAACATTCGACTAGCTGTTTGTTGTGTATTTTGTCACAGTCCAAGTTTCACACCCATAATATAGCAATATCGACTCTACAGTTGCGATAAATAGTCGCTGTTTGATTTGGCATAACAATATAGACGTCCATATTAGGTTTAGATGGTTGAGTGTTCTCCAGGCTATTGTCTTCCTAGTCTTGATGTGTTGTCTATTGTGCAGATCCCAGGACCAAGGTATTGTAATCTTCAACCTTCTCTGAAATACCTCCTTCTCTTGCAAAGATGCTGGTGTTGCCTATTAATTAGTTGAATAAAATATGTTTGGTCTTTTTCATGATTGCTCTTTATACCATTATAGCTCTATGTCTGTTATTAATCAACCAGTAAGAGGTCGTCTAACGTATTCCGAGAAGGTTTCGCTGCATGCGGATGTTGCATGATTAATTACAATGTTTAAAGGTTACGGTGATGCGTTAGTAATACAGGTAATCACGGGACCCTGGAGCGATACCATTATTTGTACATTGGTGGTACACGGGCGTGCGGCTGTGTTCAGGTAAAATTCAAATAATATACAATAAGTCATAAAACGTCACTTAAACATATATATACCACATTTTTCATATGTTTTTCTCTTCCTTGGGAATGCGGTGAAATGGCAACGAGCTATCCACGCATCGACTAGTACACCCAACAACAACACACGACATCACCACAATTCTTTATTCGCACTACTGTAAAGCGTAAACACAAGGTAAATGGCCGCCAACTTCTCTATAGGGCGCGTAAGTGATATACTAGAAAGAGTACAAAGAAGAGCAACCAAAATGATACAAAAACTCAGGAATATTAGTTATGAAATGCGTCTAAAAGAATGTGGATTAACAACACTAGAAACCAGGAGACTGCGAGGAGATCAGATAGAAGTTTTTAAAATATTGAATGGGTATGAAAATATTGACAGAAATATTTTTTTCTCAGTCAAGGAAGAGAGAAGGACTAGAGGACATGGAGTTACATTAGCAAAGAAGCAATGTAGATTAGATATTAGAACATCTTCATTTTCACAAAGAACAGTAAATGAATGGAACAGATTATCGGCTGATTGTGTAAGTGCTAGTAGTGTTAATATGTTCAAAAATAAAATTGACATGTACCTAAGAAGGGCGGGGTACATTTAGATAGATAGGTTGGACTCTCGATAAGCCAAAGGGCTTCCTTGTCCACCTGCCATCTTGAGTTGATTCTCTAGGTGGCAATCTTGTTAAATCTTGTTAAATCTTGTTAAAGTGTGTCACGATACACGGCGAGACTCCGCGCGATTGGAGCTGATTTGGGGACTGGTCATAAATGTTAGTCGTGTGTGTTTTTTAACGGATTTAGCATTTTACATAGCTGTACGTTGTGGTTTCGATAAGCACTTATATCTGACAAATTGTCTAAATGCACATAATCATAACACATGTATACGTTTGGTCCAAACAGGTTGTACTGTGCGAAAAATGGCACTTTTCAACATTAGTCAAGATCGCCAAATGCAAGTACTTGCCGATGTTGCCATGGCAACCACCATTATAATCGATTAAAATTCATGATTTCCGTGATCATTGTCACCGGCTAAGTGTTCCACTGCTTTTGCTTGTAATAATCTTTCGGACTGTATAACTGAAATTGTTAGACTGGAACAATTCGATTATTACAACCAAAAACAAAACGAAGTCCTATACTTTACTATATTAAATCCTTCAATGAACGCATTCGTTCATCAATATTCAGTCTTTTATGTCGTCTTCATCAGTCAGATAATATCATTTTTATTAATTACCTTCATACCGACATTCATTTTAAGAGCCATTTGTACTCATACTGGAGGTCTTTATTGTACACATGTCATTAGTATTGTATTTATTTTTGAATCATTTTTATTTTTTTTTATTTTATATTTATTTTTACACCTTATTTAATCCATTTCCTCATATATTTAGACATAACTTTTTAAATTTTACACTTATATTTTTACGTTGATCTCATTGCTTTGATTGTATTATATGTATTGTACTTTTTTTTTTTATTGTATTTTATGTATACATATATGGACGTCTTGTCTGAAATAAACCTTATTATTATTATTATTATTACTTTAACATGGAGAATATGGACCTTCTGCCCCCAACTGCCCCCAGCCTCGTTTTCGCGCGCGAGACTTACACGCCCTATTCTGCCAACCAGTCGCCGCAGAAGACCACGTGACTCGGCGTGTGACGTCACTGTGAAACATCCTATATTATTAGTTATTATAACCATTTAAAAAATACATACCAAATTCTTCTGCCCTGGCGTCACTTTCTTGACGACGTCAAATAAAGTTGACTGGCGTTTTGGTTTTATGGCTGGTCTAGATTTGAGCTTGGTACCAGCTTCCCCAATGATGCTCGATAGAAGCTGACGCTGATTGTCGATCTTTGTTTGACCGTCGACTTTGACTTTCACTTTGTGTTTTCGCCACTCAGCCTGGCCATCATTCACACGCTTCGCACGTTCTACATGCGAGTTACAGTACGAATACGCATTAATAAAAATGTCGTGTGAGTTTTTAGGATTCTTCACAACAACTGATGAGCACTGTGAAATTTGATCTACAACACGCTTTTCATTTTTTTTTTCAAAGAACACAAATCAAACCACTTCCCCTCCATCGCCATCTTTTCCTGCTTCGTTTTTCATTTGTATTCGAAAGAGGGCGCCAGTGGTCGTTTTGGCGGTCTTTACCTCTCCCTTGTGTGAGGATGAGCGAGCGAGCGATAAGTGGGCACTTCGTTTTTTATTATTATTTTTCAACATTAAAAAAAGCGTACGTTCAAGTCATACCCCCTCCCCCTGCGTACGGTTTGTACGCTTGTGAAAATGATGATAATTATGGATGACCCCTTACAATAAATAATATTACCTAATTAATGAGAGTAATGTATTTCATTATGAATATTGTATAATATATGTTTGTTGTTGCAAAATTTGTCACGCTGGAATCACCGAATATGATGGTTTGTGCGCATCAGGACGCTTAATGCATCATTTTTTTTATTGCCACTACATAGCTCTATGAAATAGTTTCAGGGGTGTTTACATACTAAGCATGAACCAATACTGCAATATAGGTGTAACATAGGATCAAATAATTAAAACATATAATATTAAGACGTATGTGGGTATTTTTATTTTAAAATAAATAAATTACGAACAAGCCTGATTAAAGGTAAACGTTGCCAGATCAGTGCGAATGTTTACAGTGGAGCCCTACCGGAAGTGAAATCCACAGCGAGGAACATGCACAGCCCTGTCAAATTTACTCTGGAAATAACGAAGATAGATTGGTCGGCTGAGTCAAGACCCCGAGGGAACAGTTTTGTATACACGATCAGCAAGACAGTGTTACTTCTGTGGAGAGTTTGCATGCACGGCGTCTGCATAAAAATCAGCAGTTTGATAATATATTCGCTGTGCTACAGTCAATGATTTCTCGCACGGCCGCCGTCATGCTGTGTTGGTTTCGATGTAAGCGGCAGACGATCACTGGTATATTTCTGATTTGGATAGAAAGTGCAACCGATGGCGTGAAGCCAATCTCCGCCATCTTGCTTTCCCTAGTCGTCGATAATAGAAGTCGGAGTACTATTTACGTGCAGGGTTATGCGTTATACTTGGAATGTGACCTACGTCACGTCTTGAGGCAATTCAAATTAAATTACCATGAGAATCACGTAGAAGTCCAATTATGGAATTATAGGAATATACCTGACAATGTCTGAGTTTAGAAGTATGGATTAATACATATTTATTATACGTAACAACAGGGAAAGCAATATGCTTCACGTCAGGTGGACCTTTGCCGTTCCGCTTCCTATCGTTGTATGAACCAGCCCGCTTGCCTCCAGTAGATCCGTTTCTAAATCATCTTGCGCCATCTAGAAGGTTAAACGGGTGCCGCCAATCTGCGTAAACCGTTCGAAAGTTGATTAAAGGGTCGCCGGAAAGGTAATTTGGGCGTGACACCCGCCGGGACATCAACAGCATTAGTCCCGAACTAACGACACGCACGCGCAGTTAGAAGTCGTAACGACACCCCGGTAGGCCGACTGGACGGGACGCAATGGGTGCGCCGTGCTAATAAAACGAACGGCAAATGCTGATGGCAAACTTCACATAGTGTAGTTCATTAAAAACGTCGTTTTATGTGATGACTCAGGCCGATGCACCTGATGCATTTACTAATGAAGTTCATCTGACATGCACACGTGTGGTTGATTAGTTACGACACGGCACGCATGTTGTTACACTTAGTGTGACCGAACAGGTGAAATGTGTAAATAGTAATCCACCGTATAAATAAACCAGTGGTTTACCGTATAGACAACGACAAAAACATGCAGTTGGTATCTCACTATCAACATATAGACTTATAGACAAGATGCATGTGCAATCCAGTTTATGGTTATGACAATTTTTGTTAAGGTACCCTAAACAATGATAAAGCAAACATTGAGGGAAATGATTCTGTGTCATTCATTTGCTATGAGTGTTTTAAAAGACAGTGCACTAAACACATCATCAGTTTAATGTGTTACTAATCATACTAGTCGATATCCATCCGTAAACCGTTTTAATATAAGAAAGTGACAGAACCTCAGTCCTCTCGGTTCCGATGGCTAAATAATATACTCAAGACTTATCGTCAGTACTAATCTATCATTGGAATACACACATTAGAAACATCACAGCTAAGCGTCGAAAGCAATTTACTAATAATATCTCATAACATCATGAAATGTGTACGCTATAGACTATAGCTATATATCAATATAAATACGGCTCCTTTATCTGAGATCCATATACCAACATTAACACACGCGAAATGGAAATAATACCTAAGTGATCGATAGGAGACGGGTCCTGGCTTGATGACGTGAAAATTAATGTGTCAAGACATTGCCCTGGTGTCTCATTCTTCCTGAGTAACAAAACCATGTCAAACAGTATGTCACAACTGGTTCTTATAATATGCCATTTTGTCAAGAATCATGGTTAGGTAGATTGCAACCATCTTCTATCGATGTGTTGCAGGTCAGTAAACTATCCTGTCACTGCGGTGTGAACGGAAGAACCATCACAATGGATTTATTGTGGCTTTTAATGTGTCTATTGCGTTTTTATACATTGTGTTATTTGCGTTGCGCCTACACACAATAACCTTCAACCTGAAGAGGTTGATGCAGTACTGAAATAATAAATCGAACTTAATGTAAATGCACCCTAAGATGACCATAATATATTCAGCACACGGCATCGTTGGCGAGATTATAGCACTATGTAATAATGTATACGACTGTTTGTACGAAGTTTAATAATTGCGATCAATACGAAGTCAAAGAATAGCAACAACACAACATGATTAAATAAAAACAGTATGTTTCAGCACATGTGTTTGTTACAATTGTTAATACTAGAACAGTTATCATACTCTTGGCCTTGTTATTGGCCTTGTCCGTTCTACCGGTTTGAAATAAAGTTGAATCAAATTCGTTCACAACTCACACGACGAGAATGTGATATCGTGACAATTTCAGTCCACGTGAACTCCTCACACATATGCACATACACACACACTCACGTGCACGCATACGCACACGCACACGCATATATATATATATATGTATATATATATATATATATATATATATATATATATATATATATATATATATATTGTATATATATATATAATATATATATGTATATATTATATATATATATATATATATATATATATATATATATATATATATATATATATATATATATATATATACATATATATATATATATATATATAGCAGCCGCCCAAACAAACAAAGTACTTTAAACATAATATACCGGTAGAGAACAAACGGTACGAGGAAACACAAAGGTAGCAGTGATTGAATGAGTCAGAAGACGGAAGTGGACTGGGGCAGGGCATGTCAGCAGAATACGAGACTATCAATAGATATCACGTATCTCCACCTGGAGTATAATAATATATGTATAATAAATGGAATGCCAATTTGTCACTCATACATGGTTTCCAGTTGTCACTGATAGGTACAGAAACAAGCTCAGGCTCCTCACCACTGTAATATCAACTTGGCATATAACAAGTAGTTCCATTAATCTTTAGGACACAAGACGCAGGATTGCGAAATATATAATTATTATATATTTCGTCTGTGTGTTTGGATGCGTATGTGGTGCGAGTGTGTGTGTGTTCGTTTGTTGGCGTGTGTGTGGGTGTGTGTGGGTGTGTGTGTGTGTGTGTTATTGCATGTGTGGGTGCGTGCGTGGATTCGTGTGTGTGTGCGTGTGTGCGTGTCTTGGCACGTGTTTGTACGTGTGTGGGTGCGCGTGTGTGCATGTGTGTGGAAGCTTGTGTGTGGGTGCATGTGTGTGTGTGTGCGTGTGTGGGTGCATGTGTGTGTATGGGTGCATTTGTGGGCGCGTGTGTAGGTGCGTGAGTGCGTGGGTGTTGGTGCGTGTGTGGGTGTGGGTACATATGTGGGTCTGGGTGCGTGTGAGGTGCATGTGTGCGTGTGTTGTCGCGTGTGTGCGTGTGCGTGTGGGTGCGTGTGTGTGAGTGTGTGCGTGTGTTCGCGAGTGTGTGTGCGTGTGTGGGTGCATGTGGGTGCGTGTGGGTGTGTGTCTGCGTGTGTGTGAGTGTGCGTGTGTTGGTGCGTGTGTGTGCATGTGTGGTGTGTGTGTGGGTGCGTGTGTTGGTGTGGGTGTGTTCGTGTGTCGGTGCATGTGTGGGTGCGTGTGTGTGTGTGTGGTGCGTGTGAGTGTGAATGTGTGGGCGCGTGTGTGGATGCGTGCGTGCGTGTGCGGGTGCGTGTTTGTGGGTGCGCGTGTGCTTGTGCTATTGCGCATGTGTGTATGTGAGTGCGTGTGTGGATGCGCATGTGGGTGTGGGTGCGTGTGTGTGTGAGTGTGTTGGCGAGTGTGTGTGCGTGTGTGGGTGCGTGTGGGTGCGTGTGTGGGTGTGTGTGTCTGCGTGTGTGTGAGTGTGCGTGTGTTGGTGCGTGTGTGTGCGTGTGTGGTGTGGGTGCGTGTGTGTGGGTGCATGCATGTGTGTGTGTGCATGTGTCCGTGTATGTTTGGGTGCGTGAGTGGAATCCTGTGTGTGTGTATGTGTGTGTGCGTGTGTGAGTGTGTGGGTGCGTGTGTTTGTGGGTGCGTGTGTGTGTGTCGGTGCGTGTGTGGGTGCGTGTGTGTATATGTGCGTGTGGACGCATCTGTGCGTGAGTGAGTGTGTGCGTGTGTGTGTGTGGGGGTGGGTGCATGTATGGTGCGTGTGTGTATGTCTGCGTGTGTGGGCAAGTGTGTGTGTGTGTGTGTGTGTGTGTGCGTGTATGGGTGCGTGTGAGGGTGCGTCTGTGTTGGTACGTGTCTGGTGCATGTGTGTGTATGTGTGCTTGTGTTGTCGCGTCTGTGCGCATGTTGGTGCGTGTGTGGGTGTTTGTGTGTGGGTACGTGTGAGTGTGGGTGCGTTTGTGTGCTTGGGTGCGTATGTGTGTGTGCGAGTGTTGGCGCGTGTGTGGGCGTATGTGTGTGTGAGTGTGTTTGTGTGGCGCGTGTGAGAGGGTGCCTCCGTGTGTGTGTGGGGTGCGTGTGTGGAGCATGTGTGTGTATGTGTGCGTGTGTGGGTGCGTGTGTGTGTGTGTGTTCGTGTTTTTGGCGCGTGTGTTTTTGGGTGTGTATGTGTGTGTGTGTTAGTGTGTGTGTGGGCGCGAGTGTGTGGGTGTGTGGGTGTGGGTGCGTGTTTGGGTGCGTGTGTGTGGGTGCGTGTGTCGTTCAGGTGTGTGTATGTATTCGTGTGTTGCCGCGCGTGTGTGCTTGTGTGGTTGCGTGTATGGGTGCGTGTGTATGGGTGCGTGTGTGTTTGTGCTGGCGCGTGCGTGTGTGTGTGTGTGTTCGCCTGTGAGTGCGTTTGTGGGTGAGTGTTTGTGGGTGCGTGTGTGTGTTTGTGCTTGCGTTAGTGCGTTAGGGTGCGTGTGTGGGTGGGTTTTTGTGTGTGTATATGTGTGTGCGCGCGGGCGTGTGACAGAGAGAGAGAGAGAGAGAGAGAGAGAGAGAGAGAGAGAGAGAGAGAGAGAGAGAGAGAGAGAGAGAGAGTGAGCAATAGAGACAGAGAATGTGTGTGCGTGTGCGGTGCATGTGTGGGTTAGAGTGTGGATTCGTGTTTGGGTGGGTGTTTGTTGGAGTGTGTGTATGTGTGCGTTAGTCGGTGCGTGTGTGTGTGTGTGTGCGTGTGTGAATTCGTGTGTGGGTTCGTGTAACGGTATTGCTTGTTTTAATACTCTTATAATATATCAACACAAACAACTCGTCATATTCAGAATGTTTAATACTACCGAGCTTTCTATATATACGTGTCTACTGTTTCTTACCCTAGCCTTGACTGGTTCACTACTGGCAGCGCCCACTACTCTATACGCTAATTAACGTCCGCGTGGGTACCGCCCCTAAAGTCCAGAGGCTGCTGTTAGGCAGCGTGTCCAAATATACCCTCCCTGCTGGGATCAGCTGGGTATCTCGTGACATCCCTTTTTGTAATTTATTTTTTATTTTTGTTAGGATTCACGTCTCACATCTCATTAATGGCTTAATGTCACCACGATTACGCAATGTCATGCGTCTTGCACTGGGCGTATCGCGCGGTGTCACTGGCTCGGCTCGCCTCTCGTCTCGCCTCGGTGTCCCCCGCGGCGTGTTCAGACGAGGATACGGCGACATCGGAATGTCAACAACATCTGGTTGTCGTTAACCCGTCTGCTGGGAGATTGGCGCTCGGGTCACCGAATCGCTTCCGACTGGCGTTTGATCATCACAATGGGCACCATTTCGTTGGTTGACCTCAGTTGTCGTCTATTACGCCGATAGGTGTGACCCGCGACATCCACAATATAGGACCTTTGTCCTAACACACGTCTACACACACCCAGACTCCAAGTGTTGCGTCCAGGCAACTTCATCCGCACTGCACTGCCTGTCCAACACTCAACTCTTTCAGCGGCATTGCGTGTGTGTCGTAACGTCGTCGGTATTTCTGCTTTCTTCTTTCGATTGCGTCGCTGATATTTCTCCCTTGTACTTCTGGTGCAAGGAGACTGTTTCGAGTCGGCAACAGCGTCCTAGTGCGGCGTGACATCAGACGTTGCGGTGGCGAACTTTCCAAGCCTTCTGTTGGCGTGTTACGCCATTCCAGAATAGCTTTAAGTGGGTCGCTTCCACTCAATTTGGCTTTCTTCAGCAACGATTTCGCTGTTTTCACGGCGTTCTCCGTTTTCCCGTTGCTTTGCGCGTAATGCGGGCTTGATGTCACATGTTCAAAACCCCATTCACGAGCAAACTTTGCAAATTCCTGTGAAGCAAACTGTGATCCATTGTCGCTGACAATTGTCACTGGAATCCCGTGTCGCGCGAAGTGCGGTCGCAACGCGTTGACAACAGCCTGTGTCGTTGCCTTCTTCAGCTAATTGATTTCGAAGAAATTGCTGTAGTAATCAACCAGTATGATGTACTGGTGTCCATCGAGCTCAAACAAATCTGTTCCAACCTTGGCCCATGGTGTTTGCAGCTTCTCGCGACACTGTTCCGGCCTGTGTGCGTTGCAAACGTCGCACTTGCTGACGTGGTCTTTCACTTCAGCGTTCATACCGGGCCAATAGATGACCTCGCGCGCCCTGCGCAGGCATCCATCTACACCAATGTGTCCCTGGTGTATTTGTTTGATCATTCCCGCTCGCATCATACGGGGGATTACTAGCCTGTCGCCCTTGAAGATCAGTCCATCTACAGCTAACAGTTCGTCCTTGAACTGCAAGTACGGCTTTAGTACTTCATTTCTAGTAGTGTACTCACGGCTGGCCACCCTGTCTTGATGGCCTTCTCGAGCTCCTGCAGCACTGCGTCATTCCTAGTGGCATGTTGCAGCTCGATCAGCTTCTGTTCAGGCAACGTTGTCATTGAACATCCTCTCTTCCGAGTCGTCCACTTTATTGACAGCAGTGTCAATATCTCGTTTCGTTTCTGTGTTGTACGCTCGGCTCAGCGTATCGGCCACATACATCTCCGAACCTTTCTTGTACCTCACTTCAAGTGGGTACTTCTGCAATCGCAGTCTCATGCGTTGCAAACGTTTCGGTGCCATATGTATTTCTTTCTTGAAAATACTTTCAAGCGGCTTGTGGTCGGTTTCTACGTGGATGTAGTCGTTGAATCTCTCACTGGCTCTGCTTGCGTAGCTTATCGGCTGGCCATCTTGCATGAGCGCAGCTCCCATGCCCGTCTGCGACGCGTCTGCCTGAATCGTTACGCTTTTAGCCATGTCGTAGTAACGCAGCACTGGGGCGTTACTGAGCTTCACGTGTATCGCACGCACAGCTTTTGTGTGCGACTCATCCCACGTGAACTTGCTGTCCTTGCGAGTCAGTTCTCGCAACGGAGCTGTGAGGTCGGTCAATCCCTTCACAAACTTGCCTAGGTACTGTTGTACCTATTGTACCTATTGTACCTATGAGGCGTCGAACTCCTTCGACGTCGGTGGGCATCGGCATGTCGAGTATAGCTTCGACTTTCCTCGGGTCAGGTTTCATGCCTTCGTCTGTCAGCAAACAGCCCATGAAACTGACTTCCTGTAGCTTGTAGCGTACCTTTTCTGCGTTGAGAATTAGGTTTCTCTCACGACACCTGTTGAGGAACGCTTGTAGATTTGCATCGTGTTCGGCGTCATCTTTCCCTGTGATGAGGAAATCGTCTACGATTACCTCGATGCCATCCAACCCTTCGATGGTCTCGTGCACCTTTCTCTGTCAGACTTCCGGTGCGCTGGAAATGCCAAAACGGCATACGCTTCCATCTGTAGCGTCCGAATGGCGTGTTAAACGTTGTGAGTCGACTTGATTCTTCGTCCAACTCTACCTGCCAAAACCCATTTTTGGCGTCTACGACAGTGAATACACGCGCACCACTGAGTCGTGTGGCAATCTCTTCAATCGTTGGCATTTGATAATGCTCTCGTTTGATTGCTCGATTTAGATCCCGTGGATCCATGCAGATGCGCAGTTGCCTTGGCTTTGACACAAGCAGCAAGCTGGAAACCCATTCTGTCGGTTCACTGACAGGCGCGATGATGTCATCGTTGACCATCTCACGCAGCTCATGTTTCAGCTTGTCTCTTAGTGCCACTGGCACTCGTGGAGGGGCGTGTATAACTGGATTGACGTCTCTGTCAATCTCGGCGTGGTAATTTTCCTAGTCCGTGGAAAACATCAGCATATTTGTGCTGTATGTCAGTTGCTTCAAAGCACGGCGTCTTCGTTGCCTGCTTTGCCTCAAGTTTGTTTATACTCGAGGGCTTCGGCACCGATGCCAAGACATGCCCGGCATATACTGTTTACCGTTCATCACTTTGAAGTGCAGACTGTGTTTACGACCATTTCTGTGTACTTGAAGTGTTGTGATAGCCATCACTTTAACTTTCTTCCCACCATACACAGTCAGTGTGTCTGAAACTCGTGTGAGTTTCTTCAAGTTAGTGTCTCCAGTAGCTAACTTGTAATCACTTAGTGGCAAGATGTTACACTGTTGTAAGAATTGGCCGGTCTACTAATTTCCCTTCTTCGCATCTGCCTCAATCTTCTTATATATATTATAGTCGTAGACTCAGCGTTCTCATCTTGGGCAATATTCCCCCTCCGTACTGACCTCCTAGACAGTTAGCCATGACCTATTCAGTTCAGCCACAGTGTCACTGTCAAATAGAAATCAGATACTCACGGAGAGAGATTCTAATTACTCAATCATTTGCAGAAGACTTTTCCAAGTGTTCGTTTCAAGAACTTTAATACAGACAGCATAATACAGAAGTTAATACAATTGTCTAACTGGCCTGGCTCCGTGGGCGCCAGACGTGAAGTTACATGGTGCGTGCGTGCTCTCCTCTCCCCTCTTCTCTCTCTCGTCTAACTGCCTGGGTTTAAATACTCTCTGCCAAGTGGCAGTCACTAACTAGACATTCATTTCCTTATATAGTTAGGCTCTCTGGCCAACGCTGGCTAAGCTTCGGACAACGCTCTAGTCGAGTCTCAGATATAATAATAAGCTGGAATCTTCTATGCCTGGTCTATCCTTAGAGAACTCAGACAACTGGATATAACTGGTTTAACCAAGCTAAGCTTCTAGCTTGCCTATAGCATTAATATGACTTCATGTATAATAATTATAGTATTTCATGAAAAGTAATTACAAGGAATTTATGCAACCATAATTCCTCCATCACCCAACTAGTGATTTATCTACGGTAAATCACGTAAAAACCAAAAGAAGTAATTACTTGACATGAACTGTCGGTATACCAAAGTAATCAAAATTCCTCTATTTTAAATTCAACGTGTGAAACCAAACCACGCCATATGGTGCACTGTAGCTAACTAGGTTGACAAGTTCATAACCCTCTACAGGAACAATAACTGCACCACTCGTCTATGGGCGATCAAACCGTAGAAAGTCGGGTGGGCATTGTAAACTGTGAGCATTAAAAAACCGTCATGGAACATGGATACGTCCATGATAACAGCTAACAGTACTCATATATAAAATGTAAACCATCGGTAAGAAAATACCGCAATACAACATATCATATATAACTGCCTAAAAAGCAGTTTCACACTCAAGAAAACACAACATAGTATCATACTATCTTATGCGACCACATCTGCTGTGAAGTATACAAATCACACACTGTTCCTCTGCCTATGTCGTAGAGAAACATAGCAACATGCGTGACAAATAATGCCATTCTTTTTCAGCATTTTCTGACGTAACCGTAATTACGTTACCTGTTCATTACAGGAAATAAAGAACCTGTCAATAATATAGCGGAAATGCTAATGACCTAGGTTACGATGTGGACCAACTACTTGTACGGGAAACGTAGTGGATTCGTACCATATCTCTTCAAATCAATCTATAAATCAACCTTATCTCTTCAAATCATCTATAAATCAACCTTATCTCTACTAATCATGATGTGGACCATACCTCTTCAACTCAGTGTTATTGCTACTAAACCTATTGCATAAATCAAATGAGCTCAATTTACCTTTCGCGATAAACAGTGATTTAAGAGTTTATCCGACAAAAAAAATGCCAAAATCAGGATCCTATCATAACCTCCGCGATAAATAGTGTTGCAATCACTAATGTTTATCCGGGCAAATTTCACAAATTCATCAATTGGGGATCAACCTCCGCGATAAACAGTGCTGCGCAGCCACTTAACGTTTATCCGGGAAACCTAAGCGGACTGGCTAGTCCAGTAACTACCATTCCTAAGATGGATAGCTCATATACCATAACCCGTTCCTTTTGTGGATCCCAAAGACAGCCATTATGATACACACCGCACTACTCAACGCTAGTATGGCTTAGCGGACCTTCTTACGTAAGAACCTTGTACTTAAAAAACAACGGCAATTCGAACATTAGAATGCCTACATAACCTATGGAAGACATGAACTCCACTATGTTTCAGATTTTAAAAAAACCAGAGCTAGCTAATCATGCCGAATAAGGCAGCTTGCGCAATGGAGTACGTTAACATCTGAAACTATACAACAAAGTCATGTCAAAAAATTAAACTCTTGACCTCTTATTAACCTGAACGCCATATAACATCCATTTGCCACTGATCATAAAAAATGCCATTACACCAACAACAAAACATCTCAAGTGTATACATACACTGATGAATTCTTAAATCTGAACCATTGAAAATATATAGTTGAGTACTGTGGAGCTCCGGCGATATAAGAAATATCGTACGTCCTAAGGTAAACGGTCGTGTTCAGATATATGTATATATCACGATGAATTTACCCCGCAACACAAAATACATCACCAACATATTACAATGAAGTAATGAAGAATAAAAAGTCAGGGACTGACATAAAACACAATATGATGACTGCATCCAATGAAACATCAAACCGATAACTGCAGCGTAAACATTATTAGTATGAAGTAGAATTAAATAACAATGCATCTTACCAAATGTTTCATGTTCCTAGAATTCAAATAAAAGTCCCATTTATAAACATAAATGTTCGAAGTCAGTGTCACTGCTCATGAAAAACTTTGATAATGTGCAACGTGTGTGTCTTGTGAAGTGGCAGGTGTCTCTATCTTTAGTTCGTATCGTCCTCCATGCAGGAAACAGGAAGATTCCATGGCTTGGCCTCAACAGGCTGACGTCATGACCAACGTACTGGTCAGTCGAAGCGGTCATTCCCCTTATGGACGCGGTAGCCTCCCGAACATTTATTTCTGTATAGAGCGACTGCACTGGGCCGAGTCGCAGCAGAGCGAACGTTTCTTGTAGTCAGCGGTAGCATATCGTTCCGTTGTCTATTTTCATAACTGGCTTGCGGGAGCGCTGACCTCCATCCAGTGACCAGTCCACTCGTGCCGGCCATGTTTAAAAATACTCTGCCTCTGTGCAAGCCCACCTTCGCCATGGTGAGTGCATGAGCACAGGGTAACAAGCATATAAGAATTGTCGCAATCACGCATGAACTAAGTGCACAGTTAGCGTCACTCAAATGTTTATTCAAAAGCGTTCGGTCACTACGAATTCTGTTGGCTGTCCAGCATCATGCCAACGCTTATCCGCGGTTGTAGAAGGCGGGAAGCAGGATGGTGGGTACTCACGGATACAGTCGTATGCGGCAGTGTATTTGTTGCGTGGAGCCGTCCACGCAGCCATGGCGGTTGGATATGCATCGTCGTCGGTGTCGCATCTCCCGAGGAGATTGTCAGCGGTCACTTTGGGCGCGTTGTTGGCTCGCCAATCATCGATATGATCATTCATCTGCTCACCTCCGTAGTAGCTCGGGTTGTCGCTCAGTCGTTCTGCGCTGGCCGTTCGTCACTGTACTCGCCTATGTCTGTCGTAGACATAGTTCAGACGGCGTGCGTCTCCACTGTATAAGTGTACATACCGTCTGTATTACATCAAGTTCAACTGGCTCGCGAAGCCACTGTAAGAATTGGCCGGTCTACTAATTTCCCTTCTTCGCATCTGCCTCAATCTTCTTATATATATTATAGTCGTAGACTCAGCGTTCTCATCTTGGGCAATATTCCCCCTCCGTACTGACCTCCTAGACAGTTAGCCATGACCTATTCAGTTCAGCCACAGTGTCACTGTCAAATAGAAATCAGATACTCACGGAGAGAGATTCTAATTACTCAATCATTTGCAGAAGACTTTTCCAAGTGTTCGTTTCAAGAACTTTAATACAGACAGCATAATACAGAAGTTAATACAATTGTCTAACTGGCCTGGCTCCGTGGGCGCCAGACGTGAAGTTACATGGTGCGTGCGTGCTCTCCTCTCCCCTCTTCTCTCTCTCGTCTAACTGCCTGGGTTTAAATACTCTCTGCCAAGTGGCAGTCACTAACTAGACATTCATTTCCTTATATAGTTAGGCTCTCTGGCCAACGCTGGCTAAGCTTCGGACAACGCTCTAGTCGAGTCTCAGATATAATAATAAGCTGGAATCTTCTATGCCTGGTCTATCCTTAGAGAACTCAGACAACTGGATATAACTGGTTTAACCAAGCTAAGCTTCTAGCTTGCCTATAGCATTAATATGACTTCATGTATAATAATTATAGTATTTCATGAAAAGTAATTACAAGGAATTTATGCAACCATAATTCCTTACACTGTGATCCAGTATCGCACTCAAACTTCACTCTGTGCGACCCGATGCCAAGCGTTATGTAGCCTGGCTCTGTATGCCGTCTGTTCACACAGTTTACCGTGTGCTGAGTAGCTGAATTATCTTTCAGACTACTCACGCCGTATTGTCCAGTCTCGACTGTTTTGACGTCTCTTCTGACTTTCAGTTTTCGACATTTGGCGGCGAAATGATTTAGTCCTTGACAGACTCTGCATTTCCTTCCCCAAGCTGCACATTTGCCTCGATCATGTGTCTTTCCACAAAATGAACAGTTCACAACTATACCTGTTGTTGCGCGTCTTGTTTCTCTAGGTCTTATTCGTTCTGCCTCGTTACCACGCTTTTCCCGCTGTTTCATTCTTGTGTATTTTCTCATCGCGTGCACGTCCGTGTCATCGATGGAATTGTAACTGTGCGTAGTCACATTAATATTACGATTAAGCCGAGCGGACAGCGGAGGCGTAGCCATCTTCGTGTTCCCCACTTAACGGAGTCTAGGTGCTCTGTTATCAGGCGCACTGTTGACACAATCCTGCTGAGCGTGTATTCAGCGATCCAGATTCCGTAATCCATTCAACACGTAGCTGTAGTTCACTTATTGACACCATGTAACGGTACTGCTTGTTTTAATACTCTTATAATATATCAACACAAACAACTCGTCATATTCAGAATGTTTAATACTACCGAGCTTTCTATATATACGTGTCTACTGTTTCTTACCCTAGCCTAGACTGGTTCACTACTGGCAGCACCCACTACTCTATACGCTAATTTACGTCCGCGTGGATACCGCCCCTAAAGTCCAGAGGTTGCTGTTAGGCAGCGTGTACAAATATACCCTCCCTGCTAGGATCAGCTGGGTATCTCGTGACAGTTTGAGTGTGTGGGTGCGCGTGGGTTTGTGTATGTGTGTTTGTGTGGGCGCATGTGTGTGTGGATTCGTGTTTGGTGCGTGTGTGTATGGGTGCATGTGTGCGCTCGTGTGTGGTTGCATGTGTATGGGTGAGTGGGTGTTGGTGCGTGTGTGGGTGTGGGTGCGTGTGTGGGTCTGGGTGCGTGTGTGGTTCAAGTGTGCGCGTGTTTGTGCGTGTGTTGGTGCGTGTGTGGGAGCGGGTGTAGGTGCGTGGGTGCGTGCGTGCGTGCGTGCGTGCCTGCGTGCATGCGTGCGTGCGTGCGTGTGTGTGTGTGTGTGTGTGTGTGTGTGTGTGTGTGTGTGTGTGTGTGTGTGTGTGTGTGTGTGTGTGTGCTTATGCCGGCGCATGTGTGTGTGTTTGTGTGGGTGCGTGTTTGGGTCCGTGTGTGGGTGCTTGTGTGAGAGTGTGTGTGTGTGGTGCATGTCTGTGTATGTGTGAGTGTGTCGGCCCCCATATGTACGTGTGTGGGTGCGTGTGTAGGTGCGTGTGTAGTTGCATGTGTGTGTCGGTGCTTGTGTGGGTGCGTGTGTTGGCACGTGTGTTTGCGTTTGTGGGTGAATGTGAGTGAGTGCGTGTGTGTGGGTGCATGTGTGTGCGTGTGTCGGTGCGTGTGTGGGTGCGTGTTTGTGCGTGCGTGTGGGGGTATTTGTGGTTGAGTGGGCGAATGTGTGCATGTGTGCTTGCGTGTGTGTGTGTGAGTGTGTGTGTGGTGTTAGAGTGCCTGTATGTGTGTGCGTGTGTGTATATGAAAGTGCTTGTGCTGCCGCGCGGGCGTGTGTGTGTGTGTGTGTGTGTGGGTGCGTGTGTGGGTGCCTCTGTGTGGGTGCGTGTGTTTGGGTGCATCTGTGTGAGTGCGTGTGCAACTGCGTGTGTGTGCGTTGTGGGTGCGTGTGTGGGTGCGTGTGTGTGGGTGCAGGTGTGCGTGTGTCGGTGCATGTGTGGGTGCGTGTGTGTGTGGTGCGTGGGTGTGTGTGTGAATGTGTGGGCGCGGGTGTGGATGCGTGCTTGCATGTGTGGGTGCGTGTTAGTAGGTGCATGTGTGCTTATGCTGGTGCGCGTGGGTGTATATGGGTGCGTGTGTGGGAGCGGGTGTGTGTTCGTGTTTTGGCGCGTGTGTTTTTGTGTGTGTGTGTGTGTGTGTGTGTGTGTGTGTGTGTGTGTGTGTGTGTGCAAGTGCTTGTGCTGGCGCGTGTGTGTGTGTGTGTGTGGGTGCGTGTGTTGGTGCCTGTGTATGGGTGCGTGTGTGTGCGTGCATCTGTGTGAGTGCGTGTGTTACTGCGTGTGTGTGCGTTATGGGTACGTGTGTGGGTGCGCGTGTGTGGGTGCAGGTGTGTGTGTGCGTGTGCGGGTGCATGTGTGGGTGCGTGTGTGTGGGTGCGTGTGTGTATATGTGTGTGTGGACGCATCTGTGCGTGTGTGCGTGTGTGCGTGTGTGCGTGTGTGCGTGTGTGCGTGTGTGCGTGTGTGCGTGTGTGCGTGTGTGCGTGTGTGCGTGTGTCCGTGTGTGCGTGTGTGTGTGTGGGTGCGGGTATGGTGCATGTGTGTATGTGTGCGCGTGTGGGCAAGTTTGTGTGTGCGTGTGTGGTTGCTTGTGTGTGTGGGTGTATGTGTGTGCGTATGTTGGCGCGTGTCTGATTGTATGTATGTGTGTGTGTGGGGGGGGGGGTGCCTGTTTGTGGAGGGCTGTGTGTGGATGCGCGTGTGGTGGGAGTGTGTGTATGTGGGCGTGTGTGGGCGCGTGTGTGTGGGTGCGTGGGTGTAGGTGGGTGTTTGGGTGCGTGTGTGACGGTGCGTGTGTCGTTCAGATGTGTACGTGTTTTGCCGCGCGTGTGTGCTTCTGTGGGTGCGTGTATGGGTGCGTGTTTATGGGTGCGTGTGTGTTTGTGCTGCCACGTGCGTGTGGGTGGGTGTGTGGGTTCGCATGTGAGTGCGTTTGTTGGCGAGTGTGTGGGGATGCGTGGGTGTGAGTGCATTTGAGTCTGTATGTCTGGGTGAATGTGCGTGGGTTGGTGCCTGTATAGGTGCGTGTATGTGTGTGATTGCGCTGGCGTGTGTGTGGGTGCGTGAGTGCGTGGGTGCGGGTCTGTGGGTGACTGTGTGTGTTGGTGTGTATATGTTTGGCCGAGTGTGTATGTGTGAGTGCATGCGTGTGTGTGGGGGTGCGTGTGTGGTGCATGTGTGTCTGTGTGTATGTGTTTTTGTGTTTGCGCGTGTGTGTGTGTGCGTGTGTTGGTGCATGTGTGTGTGCATGTGACGGTGCATGTGAGGGTGCGTGTGTGTGGGTGCTTGTTCGGGTGTATGAGCGCATGTGTGTCGACGTGTGCGTGCTGGCGCGTGTGTTTGTGTGTGGGTGCGTGTGTGCGTGTGTGTATGTGTGTGTGTGTTCATGTGTGTGGGCGCATGTGTGTGGATGTGTGCTTGTGTTTGTCCGTTTGTGGGTTCGTGTGGATTCGTGTGTGTGCGTGCGTGCGTTGATTCCCGTGTGTGTTCGTGTGTGTGTGCGGGCGTTGCTGCGTGTGCGTGGTTGTGTGGGTGCGCGTGTGTGCGTGTGTGTGGGAGTGCGTGTGTGTGGGTGCGTGTGTCGGGGTACGTGTGTGTGGATTCGTGTGTGGGTGAGTGTGTGAGGGGAAGTGTATGTGTGTGTGTGTGTGTGAGAACATGTGTGGGTAGATGTGTGAGTCGTGCGTTTGTTTGTATGGGTGCATGTGTGGGCGCGTGGGCGTGTGTGTGTGCGTGTGTGTGGGTGCGTGTGTGGGTGTGGTTACGTGTGTGGTGGTTGTGTGAGTGTGTTGTCGCGTGTGTGTGCGTGTGTGTGCTTGTGTGGGTGCGTGTGTTTGTTCTTTTGCAGGAGTGTGTGTGTGTGCGTGCGTGTGTTTGTGTTAGCGCGGGCGTGTGGATGCCAGCACATACTCACACACGCACCACACTCACACACGCACCCACACACACACGCTCGCAGTCACATAGACATGTGCCCACACACACAGGGACACAAACGCTCCCACACACGAATCCACACACGCAGCCACACACACGCACCCACACACGCACAAACACGCGCCAACACACGCACACACACACACACATACACACACCGATGCACACAAACACACACAAACACACACACCCACACACACACACACACACACACACACACACACACACACACACACACACATGCACCCACTTATTCGCACCCACATACACACATACTCTCAAACACGCTCACATACACACACGTACCCACACACAAACAACAACACACGATTCCCCACACGCACGCACCCACACAGGCATGCGCCCATACACGCATGCACACATATGCGCAGACACACGGATACCCACACGCACACATACACACACAGACCACACACAAACACGCACCCTCACACGCACCACACACACAAGCACCCACACACACACGCGCTCGCACCGACACAGACATTTGTGCCCACACACGCACCCATACGCGCACCAATACACGCACTCACACACGTGCACCCAAACACACGCACCCAAACATGAATCCACACATACACCCACACACGCACCCACACGCGCCAACACACGCTCACACACACACACATACACACACCCACACACACAGGCACTCACACCCCCACTCACACGCGCACGCAAACACACGCACCAAAGCACGCACCCACACACGCACCCACACACACGCGCCCACACCCGCACCCACACACAGGCACCCCCAGACACAAACACAAGCAAACACACACACACACACACACACACACACACACACACACACACACACACTCATCCACACATGCGCCCACATATGCCCACACACGCGCCAAATCACGCACACACACACACACACACACACGCACCAACAAAACAAAGGCACCAACACTGACACGTACCTGCACATGCACTCACACACGCACCCGCAAACATACACGCGCGAGCAAAAACACACATACACGCACCCACACACGCACACTCACACACACACACACGAGAAAACACACTCACATATGCACCACACACGCAAACACACCCACACCCACACATGCACCCACACCCACGCACTCACACACACACCCACACACCCGCCCACACATGCACCCATACAAACAAAAGCACGACTCACACATCCAAATACATATGCCCCCACACACACAAATACTCTTACCCACACGCAACCCCACACACGCACCCACACATGCACCCACATACACGCACCCACACACACGCACCCCCACGCACTCACACACGCACGCACACATGCAACCAAACACACGAATCCACGCATGCACCCACACATGCAACCAAACACACGGACCCACACACGCACCCACACAAGCCAACACACGCACATGCACGCAGACTCACACATACACACATGTAAACACACACACGCACCCACACGCGCAAACCCACGCACACATCCACACACATGCGCCGACACACCCGAACACACACACACGCACCCACACACAAGCACACACACACTACTCCAAACACGCACCCTCACACGCACCAACACACGCACACACATATGCACCAACACACGCACACCCACGCGCAAACACACGCACATATACTTACATGCGCCACACACGCACCCAAAGCGTGTGTGTGCACGCTTGCACACACACACACGCGCCCACACATACAATCACACACCCACTCACACGCACCCACATACACGCACCCACCCACACAGGCACCCACACACGCACACACAAGCGCCAACACACGCACACACACATCAACCACCCAAACACACACGCACCTACACAGACACTAACACACGCACATACACGCTGACATACAGACACAAATGCATCACACACGCACTCACACCCACGCACCCACCCACACACACACACACACACAATCGAACACACACGCAAACATGCACACACTCCAACACACATGCACCCACACACGAATCCACACACTCAACCACACACGAACCGCACACGCACCCACTTTCTCTGTCTCTCTAGCTCACTCTCTCTCCCTGTCATAAGCCCGCGCACACACACATATACACACACAAAAACCCTCCCACACACGCACCCTCACCCACCAACACAAGCACACACACGCACACACACACACACACTCACCCACAAACGCAATCACACACGAAAGAACACACACACCCACACGCACGCGCCAGCACAAATACACACGCACCCAAACACGCACCCACACACACAAACACACGCGCGCAAGCACACTCACACATTCACACACAAACACACATGCACCAATACACGCACACAAACACCCCCCACACACACACGCACCCACACATGCTTCACACACGCACCCATACACAAATCGACGAACCCTTTCACACGCGCCACACAGACACACTCACACATACATACGCCCACACACTGGCCAATACACGCAGACACACAGACGCACCCACGCACACAAACGCACACACACACACACGCACCCTCCCAAACCTACATACGCACCCACACACGCACACACACACATGCACGCACGCATCCACACACGCGCCCACACATTCACACACACGAAGCACACAGACACGCACCCACACATGCACCGACACACGCATGCACCCACCCCAACACACGCACACCCACACACACACATACAAACACACGCATACACTCACACCCACACACGCACCCACACGCACCCGCACACGCACCCACACACATATACACACCGACACACACAAACACACACACACACACACACACACACACACACACACATGCACCCACTCATTCGCACCCACATACACACATACGCCCTAATACGCACACATACACACACGTACCCACACACACGCAACCACACACGATTCCACACACGCACCCACACAAGCACAGACTCACGGACACACATGCACCCAAACACACGCACCCACTCACACTCACACAAACACGCAAGCACCCACACAGACATGCGCCCACACACGCAAGCACACACATGCACAAACAAACGGATACCCACACGCACACATACACACACGGACCACACACAAACACGCACCCTCACACGCAACACACGCACACACACACAAGCACCCACACTCACGCGCACGCACCCACACATACATTTGTGCCCACACACGAACGCATAAACACGCACCCGTAAAAGCACCAACACACGCACTCACACACGTGCACCCACACACTCGCACCCAGACACGAATCCACACACGCACCCACACACGCACCCACACGCCCCAACACACGCACACACCCACATACACGCACCCACACACGCACACTCACGCACACACACGAGAAAACACACTCACATATGCACCACATACACACCCACACCCACACATGCACCCACACCCACGCACTCACACACACACCCACACACACGCCCACACATGCACACATACAAACAAAAGCACGACTCACACATCCACATACATATGCGCCCACACACACAAATACTCTTACCCACACGCAACCCCACACACGCACCCACACATGCACCCACATACACGCACCCACACACACGCACACACACGCACCCACACACGCACGTACACATGCAACCAAACACACGAATCCACGCATGCACCCACACATGCAACCAAACACACGGACCCACACACGCACCCACACAGGCCAACACACGCACACGCACGCACACATACACACCTGTAAACACACACACGCACCCACACGCACCCACACACGCGCAAACCCAGGCACACATCCACACACATGCGCCGACACACTAGAACACACACAAGCACCCACACACTACTCCAAACACGCACCCTCACACGCACCAACACACGCACACACATATGCACCAACACACGCACACCCACGCGCAAACACACGCACATATACTTACTCACATGCGCCACACACGCACCCAAAGCGTGTGTGTGCAAGCTTGCACACACACAAACGCGCCGACACATACACTCACACACCCACACACGCGCACCCACAGACATATGCATATGCATATGCACCCACACAAGCGCCAACACACGCACACACACATATCAACCACCCAAACACACACGCACCTACACAGACACTAACACACGCACATACACGCTGACATACAGACACAAATGCATCACACACGCACTCACACCCACGCACCCACCCACCCCCCCCACACACACACACACCCACACAAGCGAACACACACGCAAACATACACACACTCCAACACACATGCACCCACACGCGAATCCACACACTCAACCACACACGAACCGCACACGCACCCACTTTCTCTGTCTCTCTAGCTCACTCTCTCTCACTGTCACACGCCCGCGCACACACACATATACACACACAAAAACCCACCCACACACGCACCCACACACACTCACCCACAAACGCAATCACACGCGAAAGCACACACACACCCAAACGCACGCGCCAGCACAAACACACACGCACCCATACACACGCACCCACACAAGCACACACGCGCGGCAACACACGCACACATACACACACCTGAACGACACACGGACCCACACACACGCAACCAAACACGCACCCACACACACAAACACACGCGCGCAAACACACTCACACATTCACACACAAACACACACGCACCAACACACGCACACAAACACCCCCACACACACACGCACCCCTACACACACGGACGAACCCTCTCACACGCGCCACACAAACACACTCACACACACATACGCCCACACACTGGCCAATACACGTAGACACACATACGCACCCACGCACACAAACACACACAACACACGCACCCACCCACACCTACATACGCACCCACACACGCGCCCATATATACATACGCGCACCAGCAAAAGCACACACGCACACACACACATGCACGCACGCATCCACACACGCGCCCACACATTCACACACACGAAGCACACACACACGCACCCACACATGCACCGACACACGCACGCACCCACACCAACACACGCACACCCACACACACACACACACACACATACAAACACACGCAGGCACTCACACCCACACACGCACCCACACGCACCCGCACACGCACACACACATATATACACCGACGCACACAAACACACACACACACACACACACACACATGCACCCACTCATTCGCACCCACATACACACATACGCCCTAACACGCACACATACACACACGTAACCACACACACGCAACCACACACGATTCCACACACGCACCCACACATGCACAGACTCACGGACACACATGCACCCACACATACGCACCCACTCACACTGACACACACACGCACGCACCCACACAGACATGCGCCCACACACGCACGCACACACTTGCACAGACAAACGGATACCCACACGCACATATACACACACGGACCACACACAAACACGCACCCTCACACGCAACACACGCACACGCACACACACAAGCACCCATACTCACGCGCACGCACCCACACAGACATTTGTGCCCACACACGCACGCATAAACACGCACCCATAAATGAACCAACACACGCACTCACACACGTGCACCCACACACTCGCACCCAGACACGAATCCACACACGCACCCACACACGCACCCACACGCGCCAACACACGCACCCACACGCGCCAACACACACCCACATACACGCACCCACACACAGGCACTCACACCCGCACTCACACGCGCACGCAAACACACGCACCAAAGCTGGCACTCACATACACGCACCCACACACACGCGCCCACACCCGCACCCACACACAGGCACCCCCAGACACAAACACAAGCACCCACTTTCTCTGTCTCTCTAGCGCACTCTCTCTCCCTCTCTCTCTGTCACACGCCCGCGCACACACACATATACATACACAAAAACCCACCCACACACGCACCCTCACCCACCAACACACGCACACACACGCACCCACACACAAACGCAATCACACGCGAAACCACACACACCCACACGCACGCGCCAGCACAAACACACACGCACCCATGCACACACGCACCCACACAAGCACACACGCGCGGCAACACACGCACACATACACACACCTGAACGACACACGGACCCACACACACGCAACCAAACACGCACCCACACACACAAACACACGCGCGCAAACACACTCACACATTCACACACAAACACACACGCACCAACACACGCACACAAACACCCCCACACACACACGCACCCCTACACACACGGACGAACCCTCTCACACGCGCCACACAAACACACTCACACACACATACGCCCACACACTGGCCAATACACGTAGACACACATACGCACCCACGCACACAAACACACACAACACACGCACCCACCCACACCTACATACGCACCCACACACGCGCCCATATATACATACGCGCACCAGCAAAAGCACACACGCACACACACACATGCACGCACGCATCCACACACGCGCCCACACATTCACACACACGAAGCACACACACACGCACCCACACATGCACCGACACACGCACGCACCCACACCAACACACGCACACCCACACACACACACACACACACATACAAACACACGCAGGCACTCACACCCACACACGCACCCACACGCACCCGCACACGCACACACACATATACACACCGACGCACACAAACACACACACACACACACACACACACACACACACACACACACACATGCACCCACTCATTCGCACCCACATACACACATACGCCCTAACACGCACACATACACACACGTAACCACACACACGCAACCACACACGATTCCACACACGCACCCACACATGCACAGACTCACGGACACACATGCACCCACACATACGCACCCACTCACACTGACACACACACGCACGCACCCACACAGACATGCGCCCACACACGCACGCACACACTTGCACAGACAAACGGATACCCACACGCACATATACACACACGGACCACACACAAACACGCACCCTCACACGCAACACACGCACACACACAAGCACCCATACTCACGCGCACGCACCCACACAGACATTTGTGCCCACACACGCACGCATAAACACGCACCCATAAATGAACCAACACACGCACTCACACACGTGCACCCACACACTCGCACCCAGACACGAATCCACACACGCACCCACACACGCACCCACACGCGCCAACACACGCACCCACACGCGCCAACACACACCCACATACACGCACCCACACACAGGCACTCACACCCGCTCTCACACGCGCACGCAAACACACGCACCAAAGCTGGCACTCACATACACGCACCCACACACACGCGCCCACACCCGCACCCACACACAGGCACCCCCAGACACAAACACAAGCACCCACTTTCTCTGTCTCTCTAGCGCACTCTCTCTCCCTCTCTCTCTGTCACACGCCCGCGCACACACACATATACATACACAAAAACCCACCCACACACGCACCCTCACCCACCAACATACGCACACACACGCACCCACACACAAACGCAATCACACGCGAAACCACACACACCCACATGCACGCGCCAGCACAAATACATACGCACCCATACACAGGCACCCACACTAGCACACAGGCGCGGCAACACACGCACACATACACACACCTGAACGACACACGCACCCACATACACGCATCCAAACAAGCACCCACACCCACACACACACGCGCGCAAACCCACTCACACATACACACAAACACACACGCACCAACACACGCACACAAACCCCCCCACACACACACACACACACGCACGCACCCACACATGCATCACACACGCACCCCAACACACACGGACGAACACTCTCACACGCGCCACACAAACACACTCACACGCACATACCCACGTTCCCACAAACGCACCCACACACGCACCCATATACACACACGCGCACCAGCAAAAGCACACACGCACACACACATGCACGCACGCATCCACACACGCGCCCACACATTCATACACACACACATGCACCACACACACACGCACCCACATGTGAACCGACACACGCACGCTCTCACAACAACACGCGCACACGCACACACACACACACACACATACACACAAACACACGCAGACACTCACACACGAATCAACACACGCACCCACACGCACCAGCACAACCACACACACTCGTGAACACACGCACACACAGACACGCACACGAATCCAGAGATGCACCGACACACGCACCGACACACGCACACACACATGCACCCACACGCACACACGCAGACACACGCACCCACACACGAAAAAACACCCACCAACACACCCACAAACATACATGCATCCACACACACAAAGACACACACACATGCACCCACTCACACGCACCCAAATACACCCATACGCCCAATCACGCATACATACAAACACACGCACCCACACACACACGCAACTACACACGCACCGACTCACCCACACATATGCATCCACACACACGCAACCACTCACACTCATCCTCCCACGCACGGAACCACACCGTCATGCTCCCACACACGCACGAACACTCACACGCACCCACACACGAATCCACACATGCACACATGCACACACGCACCACACACACGCACCCACACACAGACGCACGCACCCACACAGACATGTGCCCACACATGCACGCATTCACAAGCACACACACACCAATCCACACACTCATCCACACACGCACCAACACACGCACTCTCCCACATGCACCCTCACACACGCACCCACACACCCGCCCCCACACTTGCACCCAAACGCGCACACACACGCACACACACGCACACACACACGCACGAATCTACACATGCACCCACACACCCACCGACACACGCACACAAGCACACACGCACACACGCACACACGCACACACGCACACACACACACACAAGCACCCACACACACGCACCCACACACGAATCAACACACGCACCCACACACGCACCGACACAAGCACACACTTTCTGTGTCTCTCTCGCTCTCTCTCTCTCATACGCGCGAGCAAACACACACATATATACACACACACACACACACACACACACACACACACACACACAAACACACATACACAAACAAGGTGAGTGTATGTGTGCTTGTGTATGGGTTCTTGTGTGGGTGTGTGGATTCGTGTGTCGGTGGGTGTGTGGTGTCTGTTTGTGTGTGCGTGTGTGTGTGCGTGTGTGGGTGCGTGTTTGTGCGTGCTTTTGTGGGCAGAGGTCTGTCTGGGTGATAGCGTCTGTGTGTGGGTGCGTGTGAGTTTGTGTGTTGCGTGTGTGTATGTTTGCGTGTGTGGATTCGTGTGTGGGTGCGTGTGAGTATGCGTGTGTGCGTGTGTTGGCGCATATCGGTGTGGGTCCGTGCGTATGTGGGTGAGTGTGAGTGGGTGAGCGTGTGTGGGTGCATGTGTGTGGGTGAGTCGGTGCGTGTGTAGTTGGGTGTGTGTGGGTGCGTGTGTGTATTTATATGTGTTTGGGCGCATGTGTATATGTGGGTGCGTGTGAGTGGGTGCATGTGTGTGTGTGTGTGGGGTGGGCATATATGTGTGTGTGCGTGTGCTGGCGCGTATTTGTGCGCGTGTGGGTGCGTGTGTGCGAGGTTGTATGTGTGGGTGCACGTGTGTGAGTGCTTGTGTTGAAGCCTGTGTGGGTGCGTGTGAGGATTCGTGTGTGGGTGCGTGTGTGTCCGTGCGTCTGGGGGAACAGGTCTGTGTTTGTGGTTGCGTTTGTGGTTGCGTGTGTGTGTGTCTATGTGTGTGTGTGTGTGTGTTTGTGTGTGTGTGTGTATGTGTGTGTGTGTGTGTGTGTGTGTGTGTGTGTGTGTGTGGTGCTTGTGTGATTATGTGCTGGTGCGCATGTGTGTGTATGGGTGTGTGTGGGTGTGGGTGTCCGTTGTTCCGTGTGGGGGCGTGTGTGTGCGTCTGTGGGTGCGTGTGTGGGTGTGTGCTTATGTGTGTGTATGTGTGTGCGTGTGTGTGGGGGTGCATATGCTTGCGCATTTGTGTGCGTGTGTGGAAGCGTGTGGGTGCCTGTGTGGGTGTGTGTGTGAGTGTGTGTGTCTGTGTCTGCGTGTGTGTGCGTGTATTGGGGCGCGTATGTGCGTGTATGGGTGCGTGTGTGGGTGTTTCACTGTGGGTTCATGTGCTTGTGTGTTTGCGTGCCTGTGAGGGTGCGTGTGTGGAATCGTGGGGGTTCGTGTGTGTGGGTGCGTGTGTGTATTTGTGCGTCTGGGCGTATATGTGTGTGTGTGTGTGTGTGTGTGTGTGAGTGCGTGCGTCTGTGTGTTTGGGTGCGTGTGTCGTGCGAGTGTGTATGTGTGCGTCTGTGCGCGCATGCGTGTGTGGGTGCGTGTTTGTGCGTGCTTTTGTGGGCAGAGGTCTGTCTCGGTGATAGCGTATGTGTGTGGGTGCGTGTGTGTTTGTGTGTTGCGTGTGTGTATGTTTGCGTGTGTGGATTCGTGTGTGGGTGCGTGTGAGTGTGCGTGTGTGCGTGTGTTGGCGCATATCGGTGAGGGTCCGTGCGTATGTGGGTGAGTGTGAGTGGGTGAGTGTGTGTGGGTGCATGTGTGTGGGTGAGTCGGTGCGTGTGTAGTTGGGTGTGTGTGGGTGCGTGTGTGTATTTATACGTGTTTGGGCGCATGTGTATATGTGGGTGCGTGTGAGTGGGTGCATGTGTGTGTGTGTGTGGGGTGGGCATATAAGTGTGTGTGCGTGTGTAGGCGCGTATTTGTGCGCGTGTGGGTGCGTGTGTGTGAGCTTGTGTGTGTGGGTGCATGTGTGTTAGTGCTTGTGTTGAAGCCTGTGTGGGTGCGTGTGAGGATTCGTGTGTGGGTGCGTGTGTGTCCTTGCGTGTGGGGGAACAGGTCTGTGTTTGTGGTTGCGTTTGTGGTTGCGTGTGTGTGTGTCTATGTGTGTGTGTGTGTGTTTGTGTGTTTGTGTGTGTGTGTGTGTGTGTGTGTGTGTGTGTGTGTGTGGTGCTTGTGTGATTATGTGCTGGTGCGCATGTGTGTGTATGGGTGTGTGTGGGTGTGGGTGTCCGTTGTTCCGTGTGGGGGCGTGTGTGTGCGTCTGTGGGTGCGTGTGTGGGTGTGTGCCTATGTGTGTATGTGTGTGCGTGTGTGTGTGGGGGTGCATATGCTTGCGCATTTGTGTGCGTGTGTGGAAGCGTGTGGGTGCCTGTGTGGGTGTGTGTGTGTGAGTGTGTGTGTCTGTGTCTGCGTGTGTGTGCGTGTATTGGGGCGCGAATGTGCGTGTATGGGTGCGTGTGTGGGTGTTTCACTGTGGGTTCATGTGCTTGTGTGTTTGGGTACCTGTGAGGGTGCGTGTGTGGATTCGTGGGGGTGCGTGTGTATGGGTGCGTGTGTGTATTTGTGCGTCTGGGCGTATATATGTGTGTGTGTGTGTGTGTGTGTGTGTGTGTGTGTGTGTGTGTGAGAGAGAGAGCGTGCGTCTGTGTGTTTGGGTGCGTGTGTCGTGCGAGTGTGTATGTGAGCGTCTGTGCGCGCATGTGTGGGTGCGTGTGGATGGGTGTGTGTGTTGCGTGTGTGCATGTGTGTGTCTGCGAGTGTATGTTCGTGTGTTGGCGTGTGTGGGTTCGTGTGTGGGTGCGCGTGTGTGTGCATGTGTGTAGGTGCGTGTGTATGGGTGCATATGTGTGTGCGTGTGTGCGTGTGTGTGTGTATGTGTGTGTGTGTGCGTTTGTGAATTCGTGTGTAGGTGCCAGTTTGTGGGTGCGTGTGGGTGTGAGTATGTGTGTTTGTTTGGGCGCATGTGTGTGTGGATGCGTGTGTGGTGCGTGTGTGTGTATGGTTGCATTTGTGGGCGCGTGTGTGGGTACGTGTGTGTGGATGCGTGGGTGTTGGAGCGTGTGTGGGTGTGGGTGCGTGTGTGTGTATGGTTGCATTTGTGGGCGCGTGTTTGGGTGCGTGTGTGTGGGTGCGTGGGTGGGTCTGGGTGCGTGTGAGGAGCATTTGTGCGTGTGTGTGCGTGTGTGTGTTTGCTTGTGCTGGCGCATGTGTGTGTTTGTGTGGGTACGTGTTTGGATGCGCGTGTGGGGGCTTGTGTGAGGGTGCGTGTGTGGTGCATTTGTGTGTATGTGTGCGTGTGTTGCGTGCGTGTGGGTGCGTGTATGTGTGGGTGCATGAGAATGTGTATGGTTGCGTGTGGAGGTGCGTGTGAATGTCGGTGGATGTGTATTTGGGTGCGTGTGTGTTTGTGTGCGTGTGCTGGCTCATGTGTGTGCGTGTGAGGGTGGGTGCATGTGTGTTGGTGCGTGTGTGTGCATGTTTGTGGGTGCATGTGTGTTGCTGCTTGCGTGTGTGTGTGTTTGTGTGTGTGTGTCTGTCTGTGTGTGTGTGTGTGTGTGTGTGTGTGTGTGTGTGTCCGCGTGTGGTGCACGTGTATGTGTGTGTTTGTGTTTGCGCGTGTGTTTGTGCGTGTGTGTGGGAGCGTTTGTGCGGGTGCATGTTTGTGTGTGTGAATCGGTGTGTGTGTAGGTGCGTGTGTGGACTTGTATGTGTGGGTGTTTGTGGGTGCGTGTGTGTCTGTGTGTGTATATGTGTGTGGGCGCGTGTATATGTTAGTGCGTGTGTGGTGCATATGTGTATGTGTGCGTGTCTTTGCGCCTGTGAGTGCTTGTGTGTGCGTGTGTGGGTGCGTGTGTGTGCATGTGTGTGTGCGTGTGTCGGTGCGTGTTTGGATGCGTGTCGGATTCATGTTTGGATGCGTGTGTCGGTGCGTGTGTGTGGGTGGTTGTGTATATGTGTGCGTGTGTTGCGCGTGTGTGTGCGAATGTGTGTGTGGATGCGTGTGTGTGTGCTTGTGCTTGTGCTGGAACGTGTGAGTGTAGGTGCGTGTTGGGGCGTGTGTGCGTGTGGGTGCGTGTTTGTGGGTGCGTGTGTTGGTGTAGGTGTGTTCGTGTGTCGGTGCATGTGCGGTGCGTTTTGTGTGTGGTGCGTGTGAGTGTGAATGTGTGGGCGCTTATGTGGGTGCGTGCGTGCGTGTGTGCGTGCGTGTTTCTGGGTGCGCGTATGCTTGTGCTGTTGCGCGTGTATGTATGTGGGTCCGTGTGTGGATGCGCATGTGGGTGGGTGTGCGTGCGTGTGTGTGTGTGTGTGTGTGCGTGTGTTGGTGCGTGTGTGTGCGTGTGTGGTAAACACATGCACCCACACACACGCACGCAGACACACGCAGACACACGCACAAACATCCGGCAACACACGCACACACACACATATATGCACCCCCCCCTCTCACACACACACACACACACACACACACACACACACACACACACACACACACACACATGCACCCACTCACACGCACCCACATATACACATGCGCCCAAACACGCGTACATACACACGCAACTACACACGCACCGACTCACCCACACACATGCACCCACACACACGCACACACTCACACTCACCCACCTACGCCCGGACCTACACCGATATGCGCCCACACACGCACGCACACTCACACGCACCCTCACACGAATCCACACAAGCAAACATACACACACGCACCACACAAACACACACGCACCCACTCACAGACGCTTGTGTGTGGGTGCATGTGTGTGAGTGCTTGTGTTGAAGCCTGTGTGGGTGCGTGTGTGGATTCGTGTGTGGGTGCGTGTGTGTCCGTGCGTGTTTGGGAACAGGTCTGTGTGGGGTCGTACGTATGTTTGTGGTTGCGTGTGTGTGTGTCTTTGTGTGTGTGTGTGTGTGTGTGTGTTTGTGGTGTGTGTGTGTGTGTGTGTGTGTGTGTGTGTGTGTGTGTGTGTGTGTGTGTGTGTGTGTGTGTGGTGCTTGTGTGATTATGTTCTGGTGCGCGTGTGTGTGTATGGGTGTGTGTTGGTGTCCGTTGTTCCGTGTTGGCGCTTGTGTGTGTGTGTGTGTGTGATTGTGCTGGCGCGTGTGTGGGTGCGTGTGTCCATGGGATGGGTGCGTGTCTGTGGGTGCGTGTGTGTGGGTGCGTGGCTATGGGTGCGTGGGTTGGCGTTTGTGTGTGCGTGCGTGTGTGTGAGCGTGCGTGTGTGCGTTCGTTGTCGCGAGTGTGTGCGTGTGTGGGTTCGTGGGTGTGGGTGTGTATATGTTTGGGCGAGTGTGTGTGTGTGGGTTCATGCGTGTGTGTGTGGGTGCGTGTGTGGTGCATGTGTGTCTGTGTGTATGTGTGCGTGTGTTTGCGCGTGTGTGTGCGTGTGTTGGTGTATGTGTGTGTGCGTGTGACGGTGCGTGTGAGGGTGCGTGTGTGTGGGTGCGTGTTCGGGTGTATGAGCGCATGTGTGTGGACTTGTGCGCGCTGGCGCGTGTGTTTTTGTGTGGTTGCGTGTGTGTGTGTACGTGTGTGTGTATGTGTTCCGTTGTGTGGGCGCACGTGTGTGGATGTGTGAGTGTGTTTCCCGTGTGTGGGTTCGTGTGGATTCGTATGTATGCGTGCGTGAGTGCGTGCGTTGATTCCCGTGTGAGTTCGTGTGTGTGTGTGCGGGAGTTGGCGCGTGTGTGTGCGTGTGTGGGTGTTTGTGGGTGCGTGTGTGAGGAGGTGCGTGTGTGGGGGTGTATGTGTGGGTGCGTGGGTCGGTGCGTGTGTTGGGGTGCGTGTGTGTGGATTCGTGTGTGGGTGGGTGTGTCAAGGTAAGTGTATGTGTGTGTGTGTGTGAGAGCATGTGTGGGTAGATTGTGAGTCGTGCGTTTGTTTGTATGGGTGCATGTGTGGGCGCGTGTGCGTGTGCGTGTGCGTGTGTGTGGGTGCGTGGGTGTGGGTGCGTGTGTGGGTGTGGTTGCGTGTGTGGTGGATGTGTGAGTGTGTTGTCGCGTGTGTGTGCGTGTGTGGGTGCGTGTGTGGGTACGTCTCAGTGTGGGTACGTTTGTGTGTGTGTGTAGGTGCGCGTGTGTGTGGGTGAGTGTGTTGACGCGTGTTTGGGCGTATGTGGGTGCGTCTGTTTGTGCGTGTGTGGGTGCGTGTGAGGGTTGGTGCGTGTATGTGGATGTGTGTGTGTGGATGTGTGGGAGTGTGAGTGGGCGCGTGTGTGTGGGGGGCAAGCGAGCGTCTGTGGGTGCGTGTGAGGTGCATGTGAGTGAGTATATGTGCGTGTCTTTGCCCGTGTGTGTGCCTGTGTTGGTGCGTATGTGTGTGCTTGTGTTGGTGTGTGTGTGGGTGCGTGCGTGTGGGTGCCTGGGTGTTGGTGCGTGTGTGTGTGTGGGTGCAAGTGTGGGTCTCGGTGCGTGTGTGGAGCATGTGTGCATATGTTGCCGCGTGTGTGTGCGTGTGTTGGTGCGTGTGTGGGAGCTTGTGTAGGTGCATGGGTGCGTGTATGTGTGTGCTTGTGCTGGCGCATGCCTGTGTGTTTCTGTCGGTGCGTGTTTGTGCGCGTGTGTTGTTGAGTGTGTGAGAGTGCGTGTGTGGTGCATGTGTGCGTATGTGTGCGTGTGTTGCAGCGCATGTCTGCGTGTGTGGGTGCGTGTGTATGTGCCTGTGTAGTTGCATGTGTGTGTGTGTCGGGGCTTGTGTGGGTGCGTACGTTGGCGCGCGCGTGTGTGTGTGTATGTGGGTGAGTGTAAGTGAGTGCGTGTGTGTGGGTGGATGTGTGTGCGTGTGTTGGTGCGTGTGGGTGCGTGTGTTTGGGTGCATGTGTATGTGTATGGTAGCGTGTGGAGGTGCATGTGAATGTCGATGGGTGTGTGTGTGGGTGGATGTGAGTGTGTGTGTTTGCGTGTGGTTTCTCATGTGTGTGCGCGTGTGGGTGGGTGCATGTGTGTGGTTGCGTGTGTGTATGTGTGTGGGTGCATGTGTGTTGGTGCTTGCGTGTGTGTTTGTGTGTGTGTTTGTGTGTGTGTGTGTGTGTGTGTGTGTGTGTGTGTGTGTGCGTGCGTGCGTGTGGTGCACGTGTATGTGTGTGTGTTTGCCCGTGTGTGTGTGCGTGTGTGTGGGAGCGTTTGTGTGGGTGCATGTTTGTATGTGCGTGAGTCGGTGTGTGTATCGGTGCGTGTGTGGATTTGTGTGTGTGTGGGTGTGGGTGTACGTGTGTGCGTGTGTGTCTGTGTGTGTGGCCGCGTGTGTGTGTTAGTGCGTGTGTGGTGCATATGTGTATGTGTGCGTGTCTTTGCGCGTGTGTGTGTGCGTGTGTGTGCATGAGTGGGTGCGTGTGTCGGTACGTGTTTGGATGCGTGTGTGGGTGCGTGTGTGTGGGTGCTTGTGTGGTGCATTTGTGTAGGTGTGCGTGTGTTTTCGCGTGTGTGTGCGAGTGGGTGCGTGTGTGCGAGGGTGTGCGTGTGTAGGCGAGTGTGTCTGCGTGTGTGTGAGTGTGCGAGTGTTGGTGCTTGTGTGTGCGAGGTGGTGTGTGTGTGTGTGTGTCTGTGTGTGTGTGTGGGTGCGTGCGTGTGTGTTGGGTGCATGTATGTGTGTGTATGCATGTGTCGGTGTATGTTTGGGTGTGTGTGTGGATTCTTGTGTGTGTGAGTGCGTGTGTTAGTGTGTGGGTGCGTGTGTGTGGGTGCGTGTGTGTGTGTGTGTCGGTGCGTGTGTGGGTGCGGGTGTGTGGGTGCATGTGTGTGTGTCGGTGCGTGTGTGGGTGTGAGTGTGGATTCGTATGTGGGTGCGTGTGTGTGGGTGAGTGTGTGTGTGTGTATGTGTGTGTGGACGCATCTGTGCGTGGGTGCGTGTGTGCGTGTGTGCGTGTGTGCGTGTGTGTGTGGGTGCGTGTATGGTGCATGTGTGTATGTGTGCGTTTGTGGGCAAGTGTGTGTGTGAGTGTGTGGGTGCGTGTGATGGTGAGTGTTTGTGGGTACCTGTGTGGTGCATGTGTGTGTATGTGTGCGTGTGTTGTCGCGTGTGCGTGCATGTTGGTGCGTTTGTGGGTGGTTGTGTGTGGGTACGTTTCAGTGTGGGTGCGTTTGTGTGCGTGGGTGCGTCTGTGTGTGCGGGTGTTGGCCCGTGTGTGGGCGTATATATTTGTTAGTGTGTTTTTGTGGCGCGTGTGAGAGGGTGCGTCCGTGTGTGTGGGGGGGGGGGTGCGTGTGTGGAGCATGTGTGTGTATTTGTGCGTGTGTGGGTGCATGTGTGTGTGTGTGCCTGTTTTGGCGCGTGTGTTTTTGTGTGTATGTGTGCGTGTGTCGGTATGTGTGTGTGTGTGTGTGTGTGTGTGCGTGTGTGCGTGTGTGCGTGTGTGAATTCGTGTGTGCGTGCGAGTGGGTGTGTGTATGTGTGTTTGTGTGGGCGCATGTGTGTGGGGATGCCTGTGTGGTTCGTGTGTGGGTGCGTGTGTGTGGGTGCATGGGTGTTGGTGAGTGTATGGGTGTGGGTGCGTGTGTGGGCCTGGGTGCGTGTGTGGTGAATGTGTGCGTGTTTTGGCCCGTGTGTGTGTGTTGGTGCGTGTGTGGGAGCGTGTGTAGGTGCGGGGGTGCGTGTGTGTGCGTGTGCTTGTGCTGGCGCATGTGTGTGTTTGTGTGGGTACGTGTTTGAGTGCATGGGTTGGTGCGTGTGTGAGAGTGCGTGTGTGGTGCCCGTGTGTGTGGGTGCGTGTGTGGGTGCGTGTGTGTATGTGTCCGTGTTGACGCATCTGTGTGTGGTTGCGTGTGTGTGTGTGTGTGTGTGGAAGCGTGTGATGGTGCGTGTGTGGATTCGTGTGTGGGTGCGTGTGTGGGTGCGTGTGTCGCGGTACGTGTGTGGTGAATGTGTTTGTATGTGTGCGTGTGTTGTCGCGGATGTGTGCATGTTGGTGCGTGTGTGGGTGCTTGTGTTTGGGTCCGTGTGTATGTGCTTGGGCTGGCGCGTGTGTGTGTGTTTGTCGGTGGGTGTGAGGGTGCGTGTGTGGGTACGTGCGTTGGCGCGTATGTGTGCATATGTATGTGTGTGTTTGTGTGGCCCGTGTGAGAGGGAGCCTCCGTGTGTGTGGAGGGAGGGTGGGTGTGTGGTGCATGTGTGTGTATGTGTATGTGTGCGTGTGTGGGTACGTGTGTGTGTGGGTGTATGTGTGTGCGTATGTTGGCGCGCGTGTGTGTGTGTGTGTGTGCGTGTATGTGTGTGTGTGTGGTGCTTGTGTGATTATGTTCTGGTGCGCGCGTGTGTGTGTGTGTGTGTGTGTGTGTGTGTGTGTGTGATTGTGCTGGCGCGTGTGTGGGTGCGTGTGTCCATGGGTGCGTGTCTGTGTGTGCGTGTGTGTGGGTGCGTGTCTGTGGGTGCGTGGGTTGGCGTTTGTGTGTGCGTGCGTGTGTGTGAGCGTGCGTGTGTCCGTGCGTTGTCGCGAGTGTGTGCGTGTGTGGGTTCGTGGGTGTGGGTGTGTATATGTTTGGGCGAGTGTGTGTGTGTGGGTTCATGCGTGTGTGTGTGTGTGGGTGCGTGTGTGTGTCTGTTTGTATGTGTGCGTGTGTTTGCGCGTGTGTGTGCGTGTTTTGGTGCATGTGTGTGTTCGTGTGACGGTGCGTGTGAGGGTGCGTGTGTGTGGGTGCGTGTTCGGGTGTATGAGCGCATGTGTGTGGACTTGTGCGCGCTGGCGCGTGTGTTTTTGTGTGGTTGCGTGTGTGTGTACGTGTGTGTGTATGTGTTCAGTTGTGTGGGCGCACGTGTGTGGATGTGTGAGTGTGTTTGCCCGTGTGTGGGTTCGTGTGGATTCGTATGTATGCGTGCGTGCTTGCGTGCGTGCGTGCGTTGATTCCCGTGTGAATTCGTGTGTGTGTGTGTGTGCGGGCGTTGGCGCGTGTGTGTGCGTGTGTGGGTGCGTGTGGGTGCGTGTGTGAGGAGGTGCGTGTGTGGGGGTGTATGTGTGCGTGCGTGGGTCGGTGCGTGTGTCGGGGTGCGTGTGTGTGGATTCGTGTGTGGGTGAGTGTGTCAGTGTAAGTGTATGTGTGTGTGTGTGTGTGAGAGTATGTGTGGGTAGATTGTGAGTCGTGCGTTTGTTTGTATGGGTGCATGTGTGGGCGCGTGTGCGTGTGTGTGGGTGCGTGGGTGTGGGTGCGTGTGTGGGTGTTGTTGCGTGTGTGGTGGATGTGTGAGTGTGTTGTCGCGTGTGTGTGTGGGTGCGTGTGTGGGTGCGTGTGTGGGTGCGTGTGTTTGTTATTTTGCTGGCGTGTGTGCGTGGGGGTGCGTGTGTGGGTGCGTGTGTGGGTACGTCTCAGTGTGGGTGCGTTTGTGTGTGTATGGGTGCGCGTGTGTGTGGGTGAGTGTGTTGACGCGTGTTTGGGCGTATGTGGGTGCGTCTGTGTGTGCGTGTGTGGGTGCGTGTGAGGGTTGGTGCGTGTATGTGGGTGTGTGTGTGTGGGTTGTGGAAGTGTGTGTGGGCGCGTGTGTGTGGGTGGGTGGGTGCAAGCGAGCGTTTGTGGGTGCGTGTGAGGTGCATGTGAGTGAGTATATGTGCGTGTGTTTGCCCGTGTGTGTGCGTGTGTTGGTGCATATGTGTTTGCGTGTGTTGGTGTGTGTGTGGGTGCGTGTGTGTGGGTGCGTGGGTGTTGGTGCGTGTGTGTGTGTGTGTGTGGGTGCAAGTGTGGGTCTCGGTGCGTGTGTGGAGCATGTGTGCATATGTTGCCGCGTGTGTGTGCGTGTGTTGGTGCGTGTGTGGGAGCTTGTGTAGGTGCATGGGTGCGTGTATGTGTGTGCTTGTGCTGGCGCACGCCTGTGTGTTTGTATCGGTGCGTGTTTGTGCGCGTGTGTTG